>QEPC01006820.1:2134710-2154547 GCA_003113815.1 Sphenodon punctatus
ACCTCCCCCACAACCGGACCCCCCGCCTCAAGGCCAGAGCCGAAGATCAGGTCGAGGATATGTCCCCCCACGTGGGTCGGGCAGATCACCTCCTGGGACAAGTTCATGGTTGCCATGGCGGCCATGAACTCCCGCTCCGCCCCAACAAGGCCGGCATCGGCGTGGACGTTGAAATCCCCCAATGGCTCTGCTTCCTCCTTTTAAAATCTTCCTGAAAACCTACCTCTTCTGTCAGGCTTTCCCTAACTCAATCCCGCTTCTGAGACCATGTGGAGTGAACAGAAAGCCTGGACACCATGTTGATGGTAAAAAACCCAGCGAGCTTTATTTCCTGTTGCACAGCTCAAGTCTCCCCAGTTCAGCGCCCCCCGGTGGTCCATCTTCCTTTTACAGGTACACCACCTCACAGGCTGCTCACTTATGCACCCTCTACTGACCTATCATTCAGGGTGTTTTAAAATAAGAGGCTACCACGCATGGCCACCCATTAACCACGTATCCAACTGTTTATTTGAAGGTGGTACATGGGGATGCATGCTCCCATGAGCCACACAGTACCCACTCATGGCCACTGCCAAAAAATCTGAAGTGTGCTGTGTGGGGCAAGCCCCAAACATGGATGAGGGCAGTCATCCATGCATCCCCTGCCTGCGTGAACCAGGGTGCCCACCTATGCCAGCAGACAGGCCTGCAGCTGGCTGCCTCCCAGGTCCCACCCACAGCCCTGCTGGGAGCTCTCTGTGGAGCTCTTAAAGGAGATGCATGCAAAACACAACAGCATGGTGGCTCAAAGGACAACAAAACCCCCTCATGATGCACGAGAGAAGAGCCAACATCATGGAGGACAGCAGCTTGGAGAACAGTTTCCTGCATGTCCTTCCCAGTATGCAGCTCCGTTGTTGTCTGGGATTGTCAGCAGCTGCGGCAGCTGCACAGGCTCCTGGTCAGGAAGGTGTTACTGGCTGCAGCAGCTTCATGTTTCCATCATATCCACAGCTGTGTGTGATGGCAGAGGGCAAGTAGCTGGATGGGGCTTGGGGTGGGGAGTGTTGCAAGGTGGGGGGTGGCTGCCTGTGTGAGTTGCTTGTAGGGCTGGTCCATGGTGGCAGAAGCGTGTGGTGCATGGTAGCAGGAGTGCGTGGAGCTGTGTGCATGGTGGCCTCTCTGGTAGTCGCCCATTAGAATCGTTCCCCACTCACTTCACATGCGTAGGTGCCACACAGTGACCACAGACCCCTCCTCAAGCCGTGCTCATTTAAAAACACCCCTAGGGTCCCCTTCTCCCCTGTAACTAAGTCAAGCATATGAGCCTATGACTGCTCAACTTTGCGACTGTGTCCCTGTGACTCTGTATGTTCCCCTCTCCTTTGTCTCCCCCAACTTGTAAACCCCTCAGGGCAAGGACTTGTCTCTAATGACTGTTAGGTGCTGCCAGGCACAATGCTAGCATATATCATATATCAATGGAGTCAGGATTGTTTCTGATATTATAACATAAGGTTTCCTAATTTTATGCTATCTCAAACTCCCAAATAAATCCAAAACTTCAGCTCGCAGGCACAGTGGATGGACTGTATCATTCCAGACAGGCGGAGCGCATGAGAATAAGACCCAGACTCAATGGATGCAAGATCTAAGCTCAATGGACTAAAATCTAAGGGGGAGAGAGAGACGAGGTGGAGAGAGTTGAGTGTTGTCAGCATAGAGGTGATATTGGAAGCTGGGCGATTCAATGGAACTCCCTCCTGGTAGAGATACCTCTCTCCCGATCTCCCCTCCTTCCGTAGACACTGCTTTTTTGCAAGGCATTTTTTGTCAGTGCCAGGGTGACCGGTAGGGAGGGGGCCAGATTTCCTCCTTTGTTAAAACCTTGTCAGCAAACATATTTCTTGAATGGTTCATCCTTAGCCCTGAAATGTATGTTAGTTGGTATGACAGATGAGTGATTGGTGGATGCCCATGCCATAGCCATTGGGAGTTGGTGACATATGGGCACATGATGACGCACAGAGGGCACCTATGCCATGCTAATGGTGACAACATGTCTGGGAAGAGTGAGAAATTCTTTGTACCGAGACTGAAGAAGCAAGCGTGGAAGGGATCCGAGTTCTGCCTGGCTTAGTAAAGAATTATTTATTTATTAAAATTTATATCCCACCCTCCCCTGAAGGCTTAGAGTGGTTTACAAAAACTAAAGCGCGCGCACACAGAAAACACAACACAATATAATAAAAAACCCTTAAAAACCCTGCCCTAACCCCTCCCAAAACCCACCCACACTCTATCCCCACCCACCAAAAGGAAAAGTTTTATACTTCCTCCAAAATATGCTTAAGCTTGGCCTCTGGCAGCCCTCCGGGGATTGGGTGCCCGGGTGTGGGGGGGTTCAGTAATAGGAAGAACATGGAGTCCTTGGCATCTGACAAATTAATGGATATTTGTGCTGTAGACACCCCATGTACCCACTGCTCCAACAGGGAGTTACTGAATGTATCTGGTCAAGACACACATTCCAAGAATGGAGTCTGGAATAAGAAATGAGATTTGTTGAATAAGATCATCGTTACCTTGGTTACTAATGGTGATTGAATATGCATACCTATGTAATTAGCTAGTAACCACCCAGTCAGTGCTTTGCCAAAACGTATCTCACTTGCTTAAGCTACATTTTAATTTTTTTGAAATGTATATGCCGCCCTTCCCAAAAGGCTCAGGACAGCTCACAACGGTAAAAATATTTGAAAACATACAAAAATATCCTAAACCTCCCCCTTCCCATTTAAAACCTTAATTCAAAGAAATATCTTGGTGCCTAATTGTTATTCAGTGTTCTGATCTTGAGCCAGAGTCCTGGCTGGGGCTCAACAAACCTCTATATTTTGTGTTACAGTCCGAGTCTCTCACTTGGGTGTCTCTGATACACTGCACAGCTGACACAACAATAAAAACGTTCTCTTCTTCAGCACTTAGGCATCGACCCTGGTACTAGGTATGAGAATACTGCCAAGAAAATGAGCTGGAGTTAGTGCTTGATCTATTCATGTGTTGTTGTTTTTTTACTGCCTGTAATTTAACTTTGGGTGAAAACGAACATGCACCTTAACACCGCTTGAACATTTCTTATGCATGTTGCAGGGCTGTATTGGTGTCCTATGCAGCCCTGAAACATGCAGAAGAGTGTTTAAACATGCATGTTTAAAGCAGTGTTAAAGTGGAGTTAAGGTACATGTCTTGTTTACACCCTTTGTCATTGGGTATTTCTTTCTTCAGTCTCTCTCAGTTCTTTCCAAATTTCAACAGCATCGGCAATACAGCAGTGATTTTCCTGCACTTTGACCCCTTTCAAACGGGCCAGGAGGAGCCGTGGTGCGGGGGGGAGGGATGGGTGTGCGCCGCAGTGGGTGTACCGCCTGTCACACAGACGCACACCCATCTCCATGTACGGAGGCACCTCCGTTTTGCCCAATGCCTCCATGTGTGGGGGATCAGTGGAGATGGGTGGAGTACGAAAGCATGCACGCACCCCCACTGGCTGTCACATGGACGCCCCCCCTGCCCACCCAGTCGCACATGTGGACAAGGGGGCGGGGGGAGCGTCTTGTATGAAAAGGCCCTTTGTTCAAGGCTATGGAAAGAGGTTTCACGATAGCCAGCGCATGTTTTGCATTCCTGTTTAGCCTGATGTTGAGAACTTTGGCTATGACGTTCCCATCTATTTTAATACATTTAATTTTTTTTATATAGCACCCCCCTGCCATGGCATTCAGAACGTTTCACACAGAACTAATTAACACAACTTTTAATCCTCACAACAACCCAGTGAGGCAGGCTAGGCTGAGAGAATATTGTGACTGGCCCAAGGTTACCCAGCGAGTTTCTGGCTAAGGCAAGAGACTTACTGGAGGCACCTAACCACACCACAAACTGTCATCAGGTTTAGCCAACTCTAAATATATTGCTCAAAACAGTCTACTACTGAATGCCAGCATACATCTTGGGAAAGAATTAGTTCGGTTCCTCCTACTTTCTTCAAAGAAGCTGCAGCAAAGTGGTTGTTACGGACATATTTTGAAATGTCAACATTGTTCTTTATTACTGGAGCATGTTTGTAATAGCTTTCTTTTAGGGATCACTGCAAATTCTTCATGAGACACAGTACGCCCAACTTGCGATTGATGTGAATTTTTAATGTGATATAGACCAAGATCATACAATAAAATGATAGAATGCCCAGAGTCAGTTTCTTGCCCTGCAGGCTGTATGCAGGAAAAAGGTGCTGTCAGGTTTGTCAATAGACCATGGGCAGGTCCTGCTGGATCAAGATGAGGCGAGACACGCCAAGCTCTCCAAGTCTTCTCCTTTTATACCCTTCATTTACATAACTTGTTATTTTCCAGCTAACAATGGGTATTCCAGGTGTTTCCCATCCATTTTCTGACGCTTCCTTGGTTCACATGCACGTTTAAGTCATTAAAGTGATTGACATGTACTACTGATAATGCGAACTATCTTGTTACATAAGCTAAAATGATATACGAGTTGACACTATAATGGACTTGGCACTGATATGGTGCAAACATTCTTCAACGACAGGCAAAAAGCCCGTTTTAAAATGTTCGTCCTTGTAAATATATGCCAGCCCCTATTTTTGAGATGCGAGTGGACGTTCCGTTTTCCCATGGGACATTTTTGCAACAACTTGTCTCTGTCAAGGTCTGTTGTTCTGCGTTTAGCAGAGCTTCCTTTTTGCTCTGAGCAAGGCCTGCAAACTTTGGTTCAGTCACAGCAACTGCTCTGGTCAAGGCTCAAATGTAGGCCTGAACCAACAGAGCATTTAAATCTTTGGCTAAAAGATGCACAAAATGAGAATCAGGACTGTGACTACGGAGGTCGGCAAAAGTTGCTGGGACTCGGATTCTGATTTGGAGTGGGATGATGTTGTTTGTTTTTACCCAGTCCCCCGGCTCAGCCCCCACCATACTCTAAAATTGGGAAATCACCAAGTACCCGCACATGGCTCTGCCACCCAGGTAATTGCTGTTGTTAAACCCATAAAATAAAAGAGGAAACAATCCATGTAAGTTTTTAAGACCATAAGAAGTGCCGTACTGGGTCATTTAGATGCCCAGGAACCTAGTGTTGTAAGATCCTGTTGCAGTGCCTCACAGTCTGCTCATGTTTTAACTACCTTGAATAACTCTGGGAGGCAAATGCTGCGCAGCTTTTGTCTCGTGGGAAAACAAAGCCGCATGGTTTTGCCTCTGATCATGCGGAGGATACAATGATGGAAAATCAAGCTCTGTATCCTCTGCATGATTGGAGGCAAAGCCACGCTGCTTTGTTTTTCCATGAGGCAAAAACTGTGCAGCATTTGCCTCCTGGAGTTTTTCCCTGAGCCAAATGCCGAGTATATTGCCCCGTGAGAAAGCAGTGTAAGTTAAGCATGTGCACCTGCATCTTCTCACACTCATGAATGTATCCTTGCCTTTCCTGATGTTCACCGCTCCCTCGTCTCCCCCTTCCTTGTCTCTTAGATTGTAAGCCCTTTGGGGCAGGGGCCTGTCTAACTACTGACTGTACAGTGCCAGCTACATTGCTTGCGCTAAATAAATAAATAAAATAAATAAAGCTTTCAAACTTGAAATACTTACAAGTCAAACACTTTATAGAGAAATCTAGATACGAGGTAACTTTGTCTAGACCTCTAACAACATTCGAGGAACTGACCCAGATGCAAGCTGAAACAAAAGGATTAACCTCCAAATAACTGACCTAGACAAATGGGTCTCAAGATGGGAAAGAGGATACAGTTTATCAATTTGCGTAGCCCACAAAGAAAACTTTTACAAGATATTATATAGATGGTATCTGACCTCAGACAAAATTCAACACAATTCTGCAACAAGGGAAGCACTCTGTTGGAGGGGCTGTGATGAAAGAGGAACATATCTGTACATGTGGTGGTGGTGTCCAGATATTAGTCAGTTTGTGGGAGATTATGAAAGAAATTCAGTGTATCACAGGTTGCAAAATCTCCAAAGACCCTCTGACACGTATACTCAATGCACTGGCAAAGGGCTTGCAATTAAAATGCAATGGAAAATTAATTTCCTTTTTACTGTTAGCAGCCAGAGTCTGAGTAGTGGGTCACTGGAAAAGGGCAAACCCTTCTCCTCTCAAGCTGTGGTATAGTAAAAAATGGAACAGTTTGGTCATGGAAAAACTGTCCCATCAAGTGTGTACCCAAGAGAAATGCCAAAAAGAAGTCGCGTATCTGGAGATTTGGGATCCATTTCTATCCTATTCAGAGGAGAAAAGCTCCCCAGCCAATAAGCCAGAATCTCTGGCCAGGTTTTTTGAATACTGAAAAGAAACAAGAATAGATGTAACACTGATAATGTATGCGATGGTCAACACAAGGAAGAGAGAAAAAAAAAGATAAGGTACGTATCCCGAGAAAGCATTGTGCAATATATAAGATATATATAATGTTTGTTGATATGTTTTATGTGCCTTAATAAAAAGTTTTTAAAAAATAATAATACAGGAACAATTCAGGAAATAATGAGGGGTTAAGCAAGGTTATGATGTTAAAATACTACTCCTCTGGTATCGTTTATGTACAATTAAATAAAAGTGCATTGATACAAAGTAAAAATGAAATAGGAGAGGGTTCCGTTCTGTCTACGGTTTGGTATGAAAGCCTGCCAGGACTTGGCACCGGGGATGATGGATGCCACCTGTGATTGCAGGAAGCTCTCGTTAGATTGTAGGTTCCCCAGACTCCCCTGGAGCACCCCAATCCCATCCCCCTGGCTACCCTTGCATGTACCACACAGACATAGTCAGTTTAGTCTTAATACAAGATTTTTATTGTAAGGTCAGAAAAAGTTCTCTATTCTATCCTAATAAGTAGTTATTTTCTCACCCAGAGTGTTTCAGTCTTGCATCTGAAGGCAGCTGTTGGCCAAACGAGCTCCTTTCGAATGCAGATCGTTCTTCAGTCAGGGAAGCTGCTGCTCTTCTCTCCATTTTGGTGCTGGCATTTATCAGGATTTTCCCCTTAATCTTGCAGTTAGGGATTGGTTCATCCCTCCTCCTTCCAGTTTTTCCCAATCTTCAAACTTTTCCACTTGCATCTCAGACCTGCTTATGGATCGCGCCATTCATCAACCTTTAACCTGGTGCCTGCTGGCCATGGTGATTCTGCAGAACTTGCTGAGGTACATTTTACGAAAATTCATTTTTTCAAGATGTTCTATCCGGATATGCTAAACGTCTTCAGATCTTCCCTTAGAATGGGTGTTTTTACACACACGCTTCTCCTGCATGTTTGCTGTTACATCCTGAACTTTCTGTGTGTCTAAATCGCTCACTCAGATCTTAAATATCTGGCTCTTTAAACTTCTACGTAGAACTTCTCCCAGAACTTTTGTGTAAAAAGTTCTCCTAGCAAACTGCTTTGCTCCAGGCAGCTGTGGTCACTTGGTTTCCATGACAGCCTGTCACATCTACAGCTGCGGCTACGTTAAGCTGCCTCAGGGCAGTGTGTGTGTGAAGAACGCATCCAGGAACTGCCTCAGGGCAGAGTGCGTGTGTTTGTGTAAAATGCATCCAGAACTTACTTGTGGACTTGTAAACCCAGAAGTTTGAAAAATCCGGAACTTTAAGGTGTGTATAAAAATGCCCATTGTCTTTTCCAGTTCAGGACAACTTTACTTCCTTGTCCAGTTCCAAGTCTTTTCTCTGGGTGAGAGGCCAACTCTACTTCAAAACTTATTAAATCTATTTCAATCCCATCACTTTGGAGGCAGAGCAGAGAGGCTCTCTGCACTCCTGTCAGCCAGTCTGCCCTTAATTCAAACCGGTTATACTCACAATGTGTTTATTTAGTTACATGTCAAGGCAAACTAGCAAAAGTGATATTTGGATGCAGCTAAGTCAATCCTATAGACAACTGTCCACTCACTGCAAGAGAGTGGAGTGAGTTCCAAGTGTAACGCCATTTTGGGCAAAATTTAATAACCTAGCAGAATGGTGATATTTAGTCCAAAGCAGGAACAGATGGAGTTAAGTTGGATACCTTTCAATTTTTAGGAGGAATGGTCAAAGAAAATTGGAGACAAGTTGGAAAAGTTTGGAAAATTATGTTGAACAAAAATTCTAAGGAGAGCAAGAAAACCTCACATTGCATCAGCTTTGGCCACTTTCAGACATCCTGCTCCCCCCCACCCCCCGACACATATTCTGGCTGTGGGGGTGGGGTGGGGGCTGGGAGGAATGCAGAGCCAGGATATGTGCGCAGATCAGCTGGTATGAAAGCCTCCCCCGTGCGACTTTGCCGGCAGAGACGCACAGGGATGCAGAGCAGGGAATCGAGCTCTGCATCCCTGTGCGTGTCTGGGGGGCTTTCAGACGAGTCGATCCCTGCGCATATCCTGGCTGTGCATTCCCCCCCTGCAGCCAGAACATGCATGGGGGGTGGGGGGTAATGTCTGAAAGTGGCCTGAGTCTGGGGACTGTCGCCTTCCACAGGCAAAATAACCAGTGTAAGCAAAACAAAATACTAACAGGATGCCCTGAAGAGACAACAGAATTGATTTTATTTTATTACATGTCATAGCTGCAGTTGACATCTTTGGCTAAATATAAACATTGTGAGAATAGTAGGATCCTATACATTTGTGTTTATGCCATGGCTGTCTCTCTGTTTTGTGTCTGTCTGTTTTGTCATGCAAGGGATATCCCTATACTTAATGCAACGTTTCGTTTAACCGTTCATGCTGTGATGTCAGGTAGTTTGTTTTGCACAGGGTCTCTCACCATGCTTTCCCACTACCAACCAACTTCACCTAAGCTGCCAGTCGGAGGTGTCATCCTAAGTAGACACACTCCATCTCAGCTATTCCTGATTTTATTTAACTTTCAACATCATGTATCATACTTTACTACTTCACTCGAGTCCTCTATGTGGAAGGGCAGTGGTAAAGACTGTCCCACACAGTGGGTCACGTGCTAGTAGTAGTTCCTAAATTAGTTTCCTAATTTAGTAACGAAGTTAAAGCATGTACACATGCAAGTTCTCAACCTCATGAATGTATCCTTGTCTCTCCCAATGCTCGCCTCTCTTAGATTGTAATCTCCCTGGGGTAGGGACCTGTCTATAACTATTAATTGTATAGTGCCAGGTACACTGTTGGCGCTATATACATAATACTAACCTTTGCCCCCTTCCAGAAGTGTCATCTCACGTAACTGAAATGGAAGAAAAAGAGTTAAAAGCACAATTGGGGGTAAGAGAGTTATGTTTTGTAGAGCATGCAATATTCTGGGGAAGTAAGGGCAAAGAACAAGGGCTGACGAAGCACAGAAATGAACAAAGCAAGCAAAAGAAGTAAAGATGAGACAATGTGTCACCACAGTGCCTGCAAATGACCAATAAAATCAGCAAAAGAAGAAGTAAGATGAGACAGTATTCTCAATATTCTGCCTTCCTTCATCTCCCGCCGCCTCTCAGACTGTAAGCCCTAAGGGCAAGGAACGTGCCTATTCCATTACTTTGTAAAGTGTCAGGTAAATTGCTGGTGCTATATAAATGCTTGCTAATAATAATAAAAAATAATAACAACAATATGTCAGCAAAGTGACTATAAATAGTTTATAGACTGGATATCATGTGTGTAGAGAGATGTTAACACTGAACTATACGTTTAGGACAATGCTGATAATGGGATTATGTAAAGGGAGGGGGTTAGATAAAATCTATATATAAATAAGGATTAGACTGAGACAGAGAGCCAGCCTGTTGAGCAGGGCCGACACACCGTTCAGAAGGAAACTAGCGACATAGATGAAACCTTGCTGAGGGAGGATTCCCCAGGAGACCACTGAAGATCTGGATCAGATCTTGCCGGTGCCACCTCGACTCTCAATCATCTTGTATTGGTATTGTATAATCTTTTGTATGAGACGGCTTTCCAATGTTACATGGGAGGGATGGGAACTTGTGCAATTGCAGCTCTGTAATTGCAGGGATTAGTGCCTGTCAGAATACACTATTCCCCTTTTATCACCCAAGAACACTCGCACATGACCAGCTCTCCAAATGTGGCCTTTGCAAGGACAGGTGTTCTCGAGTGATAAAAGGGGATTAGTGCATTCTGACAGGCGCTAATCCCCGCAATTACAGAGCCGCGGTAGAGATTGTGCAAGTTCCTGCCCGTCCCATGTAACGTCGGAAAGCAGCCTCACTCACAATTAATAAATACACCACTCAGTTTTGCTCAAGATTTGGCGGTCTCATTATTAAAAGGAAATCGGGCAAAAGACCCCACTAGTTGTTGGTAACTGTAGGCCCAGGTCTGAGTCTGAGTTTTGATCAGAGCAGTCAATGTGACTGAACCAAACTTTGCAGGCCTTGCTGAAAGAAAAAGCAAGCTATGTTAAAAGCAGCACAATAGACCTTGACTGAGACAAGCTATTGCAAAAATGTCCCAAGGGTAACAGGAAAGAACTGGAAAGTCCTCCCTCATTCCATTTCCAATAACTTGGTTTGGTGCATCACAAGAGGATGGGTTATTTATTTAGATTTACATCCCGCCCTATCCCCAAAGGCTCAGGGCGACTTACAACAAACACATAAAATACAAATAGCCTCCATAAAACTAAAAACACCCCCATTGCCCTCCCCTCAATCTATCCCTGTCCATTTAATGTTTAGCCAAATAAAAAGGACTTATTCTGCCTATTTACAACATTGCTTTTTGCCTCTTGCTAGGGGATATTTTTCACCACATCAGTGCCAAGTTCAATATATTGCTGACTCTTAGATCATTTACCTTATGTAATAAGATAGTTGGCATTATCAACATCGCACATTAACTACATTAATGACTAAAACATGTATGTGAACCAAGGAAGAGACCCAAAATGGTCAGAACACACCTGGAACACCCACTGTTAATTGAAAAACAACAAGTTATGTAAATGAAGGGTAAAAAGGGGGAAGGCTCGGAGAACTTGGGTGCGCTTCTCTCCATCTCAATCTAGCGGAACCTGCAGACGGATTGGCCCTCTGTTGACAGACCTGACAACATCTTCTTCTGCACACAGCCTACAGGGTGAAAAACTGGTCCAAGACAGCTTTTAGACGAGGCGCTGAAAAAGCGCCTCCAAAAGATACGCGGGAAGAGAAACCTGCGCCGGGGGTGTTTAGACATTCCCTCACACTACCCGAAGTGACGTTGCTCCCATTCTAAGCAGCGGCCACCAAGAACAAGCATAGGTTTGAAGATGCAGTGTCATAAAACGTTTTACAGCACTGCATCTTCAAGCCTACGCTTGTTCTCAGCAGACACTGCTTAGAATAGGAGCAATGTCACTTCCAGTAGCGTGGGGGAACGTCTAACACCCAACACCCCCCCCCCACGCAGGTTCCTCTCCCTGCGTATCTTTTGGAGGCATTTTTTCAGCGCCTCGTCTAAAAGCGGTTCCAGGGTTCTGTGAAGTATCATCTTATTGTATGATAACTTAGTCCATTTCACATTAAAGTCTCATGTTGATTGCAAATTGGGCGTACACGTCTCAGTCAGTTTCTACTGATCCAAAGAAAGCCGCTTTGCAATAGTAACTTAATGAACAAGATCATAACAAGCTAATTCTCATTGCAAGTTGAAAGAATATATCACCACCATGCAATCATTCCACCCAACGATACAGATTAAAAGGATTGTGATGTCAGTACAAGAAAAATTGTTTCAATCTAATGTCAAAATGTATTATTGGTATGACTGGTAGAATTGCATTGGTATTGGTACAGTATAACTTAGCTCTGAAATTGATGTGTGTGTATGCCTCGTAATAATAAAAAGGGACAGGGGTGGGGCGAGAGAATGTACAAAGAGCTAGAATTATACAGCCACACATGGTTACCTCACATATCAATAGACTGAAGTAAGGAATGGGTTAACTGAGCAATCAATCAAAGTGGGAGATATCTGAGTGGTAACACAATTTGAATGTAGGTGACTGGAGTCTAGACATGGGGTACAATCAAGGGTCACAGGTTCCCCTATAATTTAAGCTTTATCAGGTAGCTGGACAGAACTGGTCTCATTCCCCATGACTCGTAAATGCTAATGAAATACTGGGCACAAAGTGGTTGAAGGGATTACAGTTAACAGACACTCCCTGAAGGAAAGGAGTTACAAACACTATTACAAGCAGTACACAAACATGGTAAACTGGTGAATTCAACTGTTGTCAGACTGAGGAAGGCTAAAAAGAAACTAAAGAATATAGTGGAACAAGTAAACAAATGGACAACTGAGATACAGAAAGATTTTCAAACTTCCTGGTGGGATAGTCTTCCTAATCTGTTTTCTGGAGGGAATGGATGGGATTTCTTAAAGAGCCTCATTATCCTTATTCTCATTTGTGCTACTATATTTGGAACAGTGCTGTGCTGTGCTCATCTGTTCCCAACTTTCCATAGTTCCCCAACACTGGTTGGCATGGTGAGCACCCAGCCAGGAGTAGTATCAGGGCAGATATAATACCCCTTGGTGCTGTAGGTCCCGAACAACAACTGCCTATTGGAATCCCATAGGTTGCTGGCAACGAGGTATCAATGGTAACCTTTGTGCCTGACAATGTCTAAGGTACATTGGCCAGGCACCCGAGGAAGTACCCTCACTTTTCGACCAGATGTTGTATTGGAGGTCATGTGCTGCTGGCATGGGGCTCTTAAAAAGGGGGAGGGGGGAGAAAGAAAAAATGGCAGAATGTTGGGGAGAAATGGCTTATAGTCTGGGATTGCATATGCACAAACACATCTGTATGATATATAGTGGCTTATAGCATAAGCATATAGGTCCACTGAAGTTGTTAGCATGAATTACATATGTTCCATTCACGACAATGGCCGCTTTAGACAGGACGCACCCATGTGGGCCCACCCATCCCCTATGTACCTGGGCGCCCGTCCGTGCAGGGGCATGGGTGGGTGGTGCATTTGTACACCCATTCCCCTGCTGTGTGAACACACACACCCTCCCTGGAAGTGCGCTGGCGCTTCACCAAGTACATATGGACCCGGCCAGGAGATGGGTCTGTCTAAAAACAGTCAAAGCTGCTTGGCAACTGAAGCGAGAACTGGAAAAGGAATGCAGTCCCAGCACCTTGCCAGGGAGGTGAGCTTGGGGCTGAGTGCTGTTCGGTATCAGGGGAAAACATAACATATCATTCCTAAGAGGGGCCTACTAATAAGGAGGAGAAACGCAAAGTCATGGCTGGAAACTGTGGTAACCGCTGAATATGTATTAGGCTTGAAGGAACAAGTGTTGTGTGGGTTTGCTACTGCTTGGCCTGGAGCCAGCCCAGTGGAGAGGGGCAATTACGGACACCCGATTCCCTTCCCCACAGGTATTTCCAGGAGGGGTGGCCCCAGAGGCAGGTGCTTGAAGAATATGTATTAAGTTGTGTATGCACAATATCTAATCCAATACCCTAAATAACCCTTTGTGCAACTTTGATCGTCACTTCTGCTGAACCCAAACCTGAGTGAAGTATTTGTCAATAAATCCATGTATCGTAAACTGTGTCTGGATTCGATTTCAGCATCTTACCAGGGTATACTTCATAGCTGAACCTGTGGTCGTTGTGGCATTGTGACCAGCTAAAACAGACGCAACCAGGGCTCTGAGGAGCCTGAGGGAGAGAGACAAGAGAGGAACCAGAAGCTCGAGGGGAAAGGTGACAGGAGGCTACAAGACAGAGCAGGGACGCACGGTAACAAGGGAGGTATTTGACCAAACGGGGGCTCAGAACTAGAGGGGAAATCAAGACCAAGCGGGGGATTCAAGGCTCAAGGAGAGGAGCAAGATCACACAGCAATACAAAGGCACTGGGGGTGGGGGAAGCAAGACCACGTAGGAACATAAGGAGGCCACACAGGGACACAAGGGGCCTTAACATAAGTAGTGATGGACTGGGTCAGACCAAGGGTCCATCAAGCTCATCATCCTGTCTCCGACAGTGGCCAATCTCTTTCTCTTGGGAGAAATACCTGACAGGTCACAATGGGCAAACCATTCCCTGTTGTTCCAGCAGGGGTACATTCACCAGGGGGGCTCAGGGGGCGTTAGCCCCCCCACCCCCATTGGTCAGCCGTGGCTGACATGCTTTCCCTGCCCCCATATTCATGGCTGGGGTGGGGTTTGCAAAGTTCTTTAGGGATGACTTGATTCCGCCTCAGCCCCTACTTTCTGCTCTGTGCTGAGGCTATGCTAAGTACTCGCTATACTATACCGGAGGCGAGTGGGAGGTGCGTGTCAGGGTACAGGGGGGCCCCCTGCAGTCCCCCTCCTGTCATTGGTACGGCAGCTGCGGGGGGGGGGGGCAAGACAGAGGCTGTAGGGGGCTAAGACCCCAGTGAGGCTGTCCTGGGAAGGAGTTACCGGGGCTTGGCTCTCGGAGATCCAGTTATGAGGATACTACATGACAGGGGATACCCCGCCGGCCCAATATACCCACCATTTTGGCCACGTGGGTGGCCTTGTGGAGCAGCATGCCAACACTTGGGAAATGCTGTGAGGGAGGGCTCTTGCCTCTGAGGCCAGCCCCCAGCTTTGGAGCTTGGGGGGGAGGCATAGTGAGACAGGGGCTCCAGCTATCGGAGGTTCCGGGGTGGGACAGCCCCTGACCTGAATCAGGATCCGTATTTCCTCCACGCTCTGGCCACATGGGTGACCCTGCGAGCAACATGCTTGAGAAATGCTGCCCAGGGGGTGGGGTGGGGAATACTGCGCGGGCTCCTGGCAGACTTGGCAGTGTATGGAGCAGGTGGGGATGGGGGAGAGGAACTATGCCACTACCCCAGCCCTCTCCCCCCTCAGTGGCTCGATGCTGCCCAAGCTCTGCTGTGCACATTTCTTGCCGCTACTGCCACTCACCATGCATGTGCTCACTGGGGCCGCTGCCATGTTTCCTGTCTGGGCATGCTAGGACTACATTTCCTAGCATGCCCACATGGTGACAAACTGAATACTAACAAGCCACCAGGGCCAGATGGCATTCACCCCAGAGTTCTAAAGGAACTCAAATATGAAATTGCAGACCTACTGTTAGTAATTTGTAACCTGTCACTAAACTCTGCCACTGTACCCGAGGACTGGAGGGTGGCAAATGTAACCCAGATATTTTAAAAGGGATCCTGAGGCGATCCTGGAAACTACAGACCAGTAAGCTTGACGTCTGTGCTGGGCAAAATGGGGGAAACCATCATTAAGGACAGAATTACAGGGCATGTTGACAAACATGTCTTAATGGGGAAGAGTCAACACGGATTTAGTAAAGGTAAGTCATGCCTCACTAACCTGGGGCTCGAGAGAACCAGGAGGATTCATCTCAGTCGTTTTTTTCAAAGGAAGATACTCTCTTGGAAGAGGCTGTGGGTGTTGATCAGGAGGTGGTGAGTCAAATAGACCATCAAGAGGAGTCTTGTTGTCAGGGTAGAAGAGTGAACTCTCTGAATCCTTCCTCTAAATGACTTGGACTAGCCAGTTCAGCTCGGTCTTTTGGTTCATGGAATATAGCGGGTTGGAAGAACAAGGTGGGGGACCCGAGTTTTGTGGAGCAGATAAGGGGCTTTGATTGCCTTTGTATGCAGGAAACCTGGATGACTGGAGATTTTTCAGCCAGAGGTTTTGAGGTGTTCTCCATTCCAGCAGCATCTTTGCCACTGAAAAAGATGGGCAGAGCTAGTGGTGGGGTAGGTCTTTTGGTCGCAAGAACTTTGCAAGCTGAAGCTGCCAGGTTATTCACCATTTTACATGGTTGTGTGTCTGGTTTCCCCATGTCTCCCAATGGATCTGATGATAATTAATGTATATGTGCCCCCTATGAATTCCCCATATTATGAGGAGAGGGTTTGGGCTCAGCTTAAGTCAACAATTGCAGAATTACGGGAACTGTTCCCTGATACTGGCCTATTGATAGCAGGAGATTTTAATGCCTGTTGGGGAGTTTCAGAAGAGTCTGGGAATGTGAATGGAAGTGGTCTTTTTCTGGACTCATATCTCCCTTCTGTGATCTTATGTAGGAGGGTCTCAAGGGATCGGAAAACCAACGCAGCTGATTTACAGCTTCAAGATGTGGTTACCTCCGTAGATTTATTAATACTGAACAGAGCAATGTCTGGCGATGAGAAAGGAGATTTCACTTATGTTTCCCACCTGGGAGGGAGCGTAATCGATTACATGATGGTTTCGGAGGCACTCCTCTCTCATGTGGTAGATTTTGTTGTTCTGGAGTACGCAGATTCTGACCACTTCCCCCTGATCACCTGGATACATAGTCCACAGGATAACGTTAATAGGACTTTGTGTAATAGGGAGAATAGGAGAATACAAAATGGGGAGTGGAAGAGAAAGGTTAAGTGGTCCCCGCAGGTTGGTGAATTGATCGCGGATCTGTTGTCTCATCAACTCCTATCACATCTTAAGGAAGGGGCTATAGTAGACCATGGATTTGTATTACAGGAATACGAGGATTTGGTCTCCCACTTGCTCCCTTTTTTGGCGACCCCTTAGTTTCAAGGGCAGTGTCAAAGTAAGAAGCTGGGCTGGTATGATGGGATATGTAGGATGGCAAAAAAGGAATTATATCAGCTGTCCCGCAAGGTTAAGGGCAACCTCGTTGATCATGTTTTGACAGACAAATTCCTGTCGGCAAGAAGGCAATATAAGAGCCTCATTAGAGGAAAGAAAAGGATCAGCTTGAGGCTTGGAAAGCCTTAGAGTTAGCAGCAGAGGAGGGGAACTCCAAACGTTTTTGGTCCCTAATTAGATCTGCCTGGGCATCGGGTTTCGGCCCAGATGAAGAAGTCATTCCAGCCGAGAAGTGGGAGGAGTATTACTCTGCCATTTTTTCTGAGGCATCTGTGAGGATTGGTGAACCCTTGAGGTATTCTTGGGAGTCTTTGACTCAGTGGGAGCCAGTCACTCCAGGGGAAGTGGGACAACTGATCTTCCAACTCAAGGCAAATAAGGCCCCAGGAACTGATTTTATTCCTGCCGAACTCCTTAAAGCAAATATTGATTGGTGGAGCCAAGCGTTAATGATGTTATTTACATCTATTAAGGAGACTGGAAAGGTTCAGGGAGCTTGGCTTGAAAGTATAACAGTACCAATCTATAAAAAGGGTTGTCCTAGCGATCCTGCTAATTATCGGCCTATAAGCCTATTGAGTATCATAGGAAAGTTGTACTGCAGGTACTTACTGTCCAGAATTCAAAGCTGGATTGACCAGCAGAACATTGAACAGGTGGGGTTTAAGAAAGGCATGTCTACAATCGATCACATTTGGGTGTTGAATCAACTGATCTCCAAATATGTTTGACTGTGCCCAGGATCAAACTTATATATCTGTTTTGTGGACCTCAAAACAGCAATTGACTCGGTATTCAGAGGAAAATTATGGGCAAAGTTGTTAAACTGCCAAATTGATCTAAGACAGGCCTAATACAGGCCTTACACACAAATACATCTTTGCAAGTTAGATTAAATAGCCAAGGGGCCTTAACACGTAACATCAAGGTTGAGAGGGGTGTTAGGCAAGGATGCATTTTAGCCCCTATTTTATTTAACCTGTATTTAAATTATTATTATTATTATTATTATTAACAAACATTTATATAGCGCCAGCAGTGTACCTGGCACTTTACAAAGTAATAAAATAGACAAGGTCCATGCCCCTAGGACTTACAATCTGAGAGACAGGAGCTGGGGGAGAGACTTAGGAAGGGGAACAGAGGGAGAGACAAGGGGTCTAACATTCATGAAGATGCGAGGTCTCAAGTGCACGTACTTGGCTTGGTTACGATGAGAATGACATCAGGCAGGTTCATGTTGCAAGGATAAGGGTAAACCGATCGTAGGTATAGGAATAGTGGCTCAGCAGGATAAAGAGTCAGACAGAGCAGAGCGAAAGAGGTGAGTTTTAAGGAGAGATTTGAAGGTATGAAGGGAGGGTGCAAGGCGGATGTGGACAGGGAGGGAGTTCCAGGCATGGGGGGCAGCAAGTGAGAAGAGACGAAGGCGCTTACGGGAGCAGGGAAGGCGTGGAAGGGTGAGAGAAGGGACAGAGGAGGAGCGAAGTGCACGGGCTGGAGTATGGAGGGCAATAAGTGCAGAGAGGTAGGGGGGAGCAAGGTTGTGAAGAGCTTTATAGGTAATTATTGATATGAGGGAGGCACTGGAGGATCCAAAGCACCACCCAGTTGAGATTGGCTCTCAGGTATTATCTGCTTTGCTTTATGCAGATGATACAGTCTTGATTGCAAAATCCCAAATTGGTTTAAGGAGACAAATGAGAGCTTTTAGTACATATTGCAAAAAGGAGTATTACTCCAAAATCAAAGTTTTGGTAATCAGCAAACGGTAGGTGCAGCACAGGTAGTTTATAGACAACAATAGTACTGCCCAGGTCAGACGATATAAGTACCTAGGGGTCCAAATTTCTGCAGCTACCGCATGGAATGCACATTTCAAGGCAGCCCAGGCTGCGTCTAGGGCTACTGGGCTAGGAATAGCTGGTTTTTATCGGACTAAAGGTGGTCGATTGTTTAGGCCGGCCCGGAAGCTGATAGAGTTAAAGTTGATTCCCCAATTGATCTATGGAGCTCAAGTTTGGAGTGTTTTAATGCTTGAAGAGTTAGAAGTGGAGCAAAACAGAATTCTTCATCTAATCCTTCAAGTTCCAAAATTCACTCCTGCTGTATTTCTTAGAGCAGAAACAGGGATTTGCCAGATTAAGGTCAAAGCCATGCTAGCCATTTTGAAATACTGGCTGCGGCTTAATTTGCTGGACTCAGGTTCCCTGACCAGCTGAGTAATACACACTGCCTTAGGTCCCTGGCCCTCTAAGATTAATGCAATTTTGGGCTCATGGAGTTTTTTCAGCAGTTATATCTTGCCTTTAACTTATGAGAAGGCATGGAGCGAAATTAAAATGCGAGTTTATGATACAGAACTACAATCTGAGCATGAGCGTCTGGCAACTCAAAGGGTTTCCCAATCGTACCCTAATTTTGTGATCCCTCGTGAGGGAGCTTTCTATCTGGTTAACCCCAGACTGGGAAATTATAGGGTGGCAATGACGTTAGCCAGATTTAATGTGTTCCCAATGGCTATGACAGAAGGTAGACTGAAAGGTATTCCCCGAAATGAAAGGTTTTGTCAGCACTGTAGTAACCTCCAAGGGGAGGCCTTGGAAACATTGGTGCATATTTTACTGGCATGCCCACTTTATCAAACTTGGAGAAGGTTTTATATTGACCATCTCTTCAATCCTTCTCATTATTACATCTCAAAGGAGGAATTTTTGCTGAATGACAAGAATCCCTTGGTTACACTTGGGGTGGCTGAATTCTTAACTCGTGTGTTGAATCTTAAGCAGGGAAAAATTGAGTTTAATTGATTTAGGTTGGGACTTTGTTTAAGGGAGACCATGGTATCGACTGTTGGGACAATGTATATGCATGATATGCTGTAAGTTATACCCCAGTTTAAACTGTGTAATTGCTATTAATGATTATAATACTGAGCGACGATGAATGCATGTCGGTATTTGGAAACTGTGCTATTTTATAATGGCCTATGGCTATGTAATAAAAATGTCTCTACTACTACTACTACACTAACCTGTTGGAATTCTTTGAGGATGTAAATAAGCACGTGGACAAGGGAGACCCAGTAGATATAGTGTACCTGGATTTCCAGAAAGCATTTGATAAGGTCCCTCATGAGAGACTCTTGAGAAAATTAAAAAGTCATGGGA
>QEPC01006820.1:2165313-2200250 GCA_003113815.1 Sphenodon punctatus
CCCCCCCCCCCCCCCGCCCCTTTCAGATTGTAAGCCCTAGGGCAGGGATCATGTCTATTCCATTACTTTGTAAAGTACCAGGTACACTGCTGGCACTATATAAATGCATACTACTAATAATAATATCGATCAGTTCAACCCACATGCTTGTTTAACATCCTCAAAATACTTCAATAGATTAATGAGGTATGACTTCCCTTTCCTAATCTATGCTGACTTCCCCATTAAGCCATGTTCATCAATATTCTCAGTAATTATGTTCTTAACAACTGTTTCCACCAGTTTGCCTGGCACGGACATCAGGCTCACCAGTCTGTAGTTTCCAGGATCACCTTTGGAGTCCTTTTTAAAATTTATTTACTCCAATTTTTACCCAAATGGTTCAAGGCAGCTTACAAAACATATAAAAACAGTATCTGGGACAGTTCTTCCGATTCTTCACCTACAAAGACTTGGTCCGGTGTGGTTCTCTCTCCAACATCCTCATCGATGAAGACCGAAGCAAAGAATGAATTCATCTTCTCTGCAATGTCCTTATCCCCCGAGCGCCCCTTTCACCGCCTGGTCATCTAATGGCCCAACCGACTCTCTAGCAGGCTTCTTGCTTCTGATGTACTTGAAAAAGTTTTCATTTATTTATTTATTTTGCAAGTTTCACAAGTAGCTCCTCAAATTCCCTCTTGGCCTGTCATTAATGTTTTACATCAAATCTGGCAATGCTTATGCTCTTTCCTATTCTCTTCATTAGGACTAGGTTTCCATTTTCTTAAAGGATGCTTTTTTTTTTTCTTCTCCAATAGCCCCTTCACCTCCCCATTTAGCCACACGGGTAGATATATGGTCCTCTTGGTACCTTTCTTTGTTTGCAGAATACATCTGTACTTCCAAGATGGAGTTTTTAAGGGAAAACACAAGGAACACAAGGCGTATGGGAAGAGCGAGACCAAACAGGGATACAAGGCTAAGGGGAGAGACAAAACCACATAGAGATATAAGGCACAGGGAAAGAGCAAGACCAAACAGAGATACAAGCCTAAGAGAAGACGCAAGACCGCAAAGGGATACAACGGGCAACACCTTTCAGGCCCAGGAGTTCAAGACCCAGCCTTGAAACCAGCCCGGTATCTTGACCAAAGTAGCAGGCCTTGATCAGAGCAAAATAGCAAGCCTTGATCGGGGCAGCTACCAAAAATAAGGAGAAAACCAGGAATAACCACCCTTAAGCCAAAGATAGTTTATCACAAAAAGGATGTTTTGAACCTAACTTATTGCTAAGTTTACAGTGTTCTTTGAAACCATAAATACTCTAGTTTACATTGTTCTTTTAAACCATAAATAATCTAAATAGTTTAAACATGCATGAGAGGTAAGGAAGAATCAAATAATGGATGGAAACCTGGAGAAACTATCAACAGTTCAAAAACAACTGGTTATGTAAACCAGAACTATAAAAATGGAAAGACCTGTAAGGACTGGCATGTACTTTGCCACCTGAATCCATCAGGACCCACTAACAGACTGGCCATCTATCAACGGACCTGGCAGCACCTACTCCTGCACACAACCTACAGAGTGAGAAAATAACTCAGGGGTTTTTGCGAGTATAGTATTATTGTATAAAACATAAGTCTGCTTTGCATTAAAGTCTTGTAATTGATCATTGATCAGGCATATTGTGTCTCACTAATAACAGATACTGATCTCAAGAACAGTTCCACGTAATAGCGGCCACCACTCACCAGAAATGCAGCTCCAACTCACAGCAGGGTCTCAGGAATGCGGGCCAGTGTGCGCCCACGTCCCGTTAATTAGGTTGCGTGCAGCCTCCGTGTGTACAGGTCCACCAGCACCATAGATGCATAGGCGAAAATCCTACAGCATCTGAGGAATGACCGTTTCCTGCCCCTCTCTCTGCTCTCACTGGCGCCGCTGCCCACAAGTGCATGAAATACATGCAGGAGGCTGCCTGTTTATTAGTGCGGGCAGAGGGGAGGCTGCATGGACCAAACCAGGGGCGTAGCTAGGTTGGAATGGACCCAGGTGCAAGAAATGGACTTGGCCCCCCACAATCCTCTCCCCTGTCCCACCCCTTCCCTCAGTGCCTCTCCCTCCCTCTGCTTGCTGTGCCTTGCTCGTTAGGTGGGTCCCACACGCATCATGTGCTTCAGATGCTTCCAGTTCTGCTCAGCTGAGCTCGGTCACGCCACAACAGGACAGGATTTATACCCCACCCCCCCGAGCTTGGGTCCCAGGACAAACGTCCCTCTCCTGTCCCTAGGATAGCTACGCCCCTGGATCAAACCTGGATGGTAGCATGCTATCGTCTCATTTGTTAACACCCTTGGACATGTTGCTCAGTTGGTGAAACACTCGCACAACAACAACTTTATTGATATCCTGCTCTCTGAGAGTAACGTTCATAGGGACAAACTGCCATTCTAATAATCCACCACTAGGTGGCAAAGAGCATGGGAACAGAGACAGCTGTCAACATAGGGATGGGACTCTGGATGGATTTCCAGATTCAAATCTGTTATGGATTTGGGTGAGTGGGGGGGAGGGGGGTATTGTTCCTTTTTTAAAAAACAGATTCATATTACAGATTTGTATTTAAAGTATTTTTTTTTTAATTCATTGTGCCTGCATAAATGGCTGCCAAGCTGTTCTGCCGAAGTATGGGGTTATGATGCAGGAGTTGAAACAGACATACCCCAAAATAAGTTTATCCGAACCCTATTGGGATTACCTGCGGCTTTCTTGACGCTAGAGATGGGGACAGAATCCATTTCAACTAATATTGCTGTTCGTATATTGGGGTATTGGTTCAAAATTCTGACCTATTCACCACTTCGATTACCTAAAACGTGTCTTATTGAGGATAATAAGTTTGTTCCATCTCAACAATCCTCGTGGCTGTCCTTTGTTTCTTATACCCTTTAGTCGGTGGGTTTGGGGGATTATATCTCTGATAATGTAAGGGTCTTTTCTCTTGCTGATAAACTTCTCCTATTCCAAAGAATTTGTAATATTGCCAGTCAAAACAATTTTGCATTGGTTCAAGTGTCTCAAATTTCGCCTTTATATGTTCTGTGGAAGCAGGACTGGGGAATGGGAAAGTACTTGCTGATAGACCTCAGATGGAAACTGCGGACGGTCTCTGTCCAGGCTTAGGTCTGAACAGTGCCTACAGCAGTACTTGTGAGGTGTAGGTTGGGCATTCCAAGGAAGGAGAGAAATTGTCCAAGGTGTCTAGGTGCAGTGGAGGACACTACATTATGTTTTAGAATGTCCTTTGTATAATGATATTAGGAGAAATGTTTTAGTCCCCTTGCCATCTAGGTTAAACATCTTTTCAAATTATGAGAAAATAATTTGGCTTTTTCAACAAAAGGATGTGAATTCCTTAACTCAGGTTAGCAACATTTGCTTATAAGGCAGAAGAATGAAGACGCAAGCATTTGTTCTTCCTGTCCCCATCTGTTTAATTTATGCATTATTGTATTTATTATGCTTCTGTACCAGTGGATTGTGGCGAGAGCTGATATCCTTAAGAAATTTGACTTTGACGGGCCGTTTTGTGGATGCGCAAATGGCTGCTGTCCTTAACCAAAATGGCAGTGACACTATTGCCACCATTTTGGTTAAGGGTGGTGCAGCGGTCATTTTGCACATGGATAATTAATGTTTATTATTTTTAATACGAATTGATAATAAGAATCCATAATTGGCTTGATGCTTTGGGGTTAATCCATAACTGCTGTTTTCAGACAGTTACAGATTAATCCAATTCCGTAATGCCTAACCCTAATAATTATATAGATAATACAGAAACCATTAGAGCTAAGTAAGGGAGAAAATACAAAAGCATGAGACTAGAAGTGAGTTCTGTGTTTAGAGATAAAAGATGGGATCTTCTAGACTGAAAGCTGGGTCCTAGTGGATACAGTGACTTTCTTTACCAATCTCTAGAAGAGCTTCTAGAAGCACCAATATGGGAGTGGGGGTTGTGTCCTATTTTATAAGGCTTTTCCAAAAAGGTTACATGACTATATTGCCTCAAATAGTATATACATTTTAAATTATTATCTTTGGGCTTTCACATATTTGTATTAAATTTATATTTAAATAGACGTATTTTTTAAAAAAAGAATACAAAATTAAAAATCCCATTAAAAAAAAAAAAATCACTGATTTTCACCCACCAATTCCATAAACTCCCTTCGTGATCTTGAACAAGTCACTATCTTTAAGCCGCAGTTCCCCCTCAGTAAAAATGGGAATAATTATGACCTACCTGACAGGGTTGTTTCAAGGGTAAACTAAAGATGTAAAACACTTTGAACATTTAGAGTGCTATATGAATGATAAATAATAATAATGGCATTGCCTTATGAATCACAAGATTTTTAAAATTTGGGGTCCTTTATTCATCTTGCGGTTTCTGATACTCCCTGGCCATACTAAAGTCAATGGCTCAACTCTCATTATAACTTTAATGGGATCAGGATTGCATCCTATACGTCACCTCTGCAAGCTTCCTCCTGCAGTTAACTAGACAGAAATGTCTGCCCTCCTCACAGACTCCTGCCAACTGCAACCAAGCCAAGCACGTGCACCTGAGACTTCGCATCCACTTGAATTTTATTTATCCCTTGTCTCTTCCTATGTCCCCTCTCCTTGTCTTCCCCCTCCGTGTCTATTAGATTATAAGCCGTAGACAGGGACCACGTCTATCTTACTGTTCTGTAAAGCGCCAGGTACAAGTGCTTATATTAATAATAATAATAATAATAACAACCATTACTTTGAAAAACCAAATCTCAGATAGCTTTGTCATCACACGACTTCATGTACTGAGACTTAAAAAACAAACAAACCACACACTAAATAATGTAAACCTTGTGATAAAAATCAACAGTGACTGTAATGCGACTTAAATCAGTAACCCAAATCAGGGCTAAGGGCGAAATCCTGATATCATTAACGCCAATGGAAGTTTTGCCATCGACTTCAGTTTCACTCCACTCTGATGCTCAGGGTGCAATCCTGACCCTGATAAAGTTAATGGGAGTTAGGGACATTGATTTCAATGGAGTCAGGATTGTGCCTTGAAAATGATGCACTAGACCACGCAACATGCATTTTAGCAGCACTCTGAATACAGTGAAGTCAGTGACAAAGCCCCATTAACTTTAACGAGGTCAGGATTTCACCCTAACAACAAACAATAGGGGCGTTGGGACTAGATGACCCTTTGATGTACCTTCCAAAACAACAATAGCAAACCTTCACCATACCGCCTCACATTTACAGTGGCCAAAGTGTCACAAGTCTTGTGCCCTCACACACATGCGCATGCACGCACGCACACGTTCACTCTCATCCCTTCCAACATGCATGCGTAGAGAATAAAAGTCACACCCTGGCATGTAGAACCCACATTCCTGACTCCAGAAGAACCCCTTCGGGTTTAATAAATGCAAAACCACCCACCCTAGGGCAGAAACATCTCCTTACCCGTGAAATGTTCCACCCAGCTACATATCAGCCACCCTGAGCCTTCGGGGAAGGGCGGGATATAAATGTAAATAAAATAAAATAATTATCATTCCAGCCATTCCCTGCAACACACTCCTTGGCCACTCTCTGATAAACAAAGATAAACCAAAGTAACTATTTGGATTTAACGAAATCATGGTAACTAGTCCACTTTGGTAGCATTCACCAAAATAAAGTAAATGAAAAAAACCTAGTTAAGTTAATTAAATCGAAGTAACTAGTTCACTTCAGTAGCGTGATGAACAGCGTGAACCGAAGTAGTGCTGCGTCAATTTCCGCTCTAGCTGAGATGTAATGGTCCCTTCCACTTATCTCACACTTAGAGGTGTTCACTATCCCCACGTTTCTTCAAAATACAAACCAGAGTATGTACTCCTGATTTGTCAGGAATACACACTTCTCTTCCTACTCTTGAATAAAATCAGTTTAGTGCTTTGTTCATGGTAGCACTTTAGGAGTAAAAGAGAAGGCTCAACTACATCAAATGAAGAGTCAGAATGTGGCCTGGCCAGTATGATTATACATTCGGTATTGTCAGATCACATGCTCATACCACATGTTCCTTGTCATTTTACATGTTCACTCAGCATCCCACCCACTACCCATTGTAATTCCAATCAATCTTTTATCATTGCACTCTCTGCTCCTCTTTGTCATTCCATTCCATTCCATACCACTCTCTCCTAGTCATCCCACTGGGTTCCCTGCCATTCCGTTTACTGGCATGGTCTCTTCCTGGCTCCTCTCCTGCTTATCACTCCATTTTGGGTGTCAAGTGCCTCCCCACCCATCATGCATGTTGCAGGGCTGCATAAGGGCACCAATGCGGCCCTACTCAAGGTAGGGCGGGGAGGTGCTTGTCTAAAAACTCCCCTAGTTTCTTGTTCCATCAACTCCCCATTGTCCTCTCATTTCCTTTTCCTGGGAGGCAACCAGGAAAGAGGTGCCTGAGGCTTGAATACCAGTCTTTTTGTTTCTCTCGTCATCCTGAAAGAGGCCCTTTGACTCCATGCAGGAGGGACAGTGGGATGAGACTGTCCCTCCTTGAATAGAAACGTTGAAGAGGTATGCGCAGTACAGAAACTTGAGCGCCTAAATCCCTTGGGAGAGATCCTTTCCTTGAAAATCTCCCCCTAGCGAGCATCTACCAGCCAAGCCTCTCAAGGCCCTTTCTAATCGCACTTTGGAAAGAATTTACAAACATTCCTGAATCAGCCACCCCAGAAGGGGAGGTGGATACAGGAAACATTCTGCTAACATTCATTTTAGCCTTGCCCAGCGATTTTCAAACTTTTAAACATCAATCATTCTGTAGCGAAGACCCTCTCCCACATGTATACATACATCTTGCTCCCTTCCGTTGATTTCTCTCTCACCCTCCCGAGCCCGTCTTTTTGGAGATGACTCCTGCAGCTAGGTGTTTACCAGGTGTGCTCCTTCGTGCGCTCCCCAGAATCCCCGCAGTTTGGGAACCAAATGGCCTTTAGCCAATCAAGTAAGTTGCCAGCATTTCCGGCCTCCCCCAACTCCTTCCAAAATCATCCGATTGGCTTGAAAATTCTGAAGTTGATTTTTCTTCCAAAGAGCGCGGCGCGATTGTCCGCTATGAAAAGTCGGCGGGACCACGCTGTTGTCAATGGGATCACAGGATTGCATCCATGACAAAGCAAAAGTCCCACTGACTTGAATAGCAGGCTATAATCCTGAACCCACAAGCAATGGCAAAAAATTAATAAAAATGACTTTAAAAAGCTGAGGATTGCACCATAAAACGTTTGCGTCCTTGCGCCTTGCCTTCTGATTCTTAACTCTGAAGTCACTTTTGTAAACTTTCCACCGCAGGCAAGAGCTAGAAATGTTATGCTAAAGAGGCTTGCCGCAAGAACTGGAGCGCTTGGCGGTCAGAGGAGTTTTACTTTAGAACTCAAAGCCTCCAACCACTAGAGTCAACGGGAGCGGAGCCACAAATTTAATATGTGCACGATTAGAAATTGCAAAGCTGCTAGAAAGCACGTGGCGGTGGCACCGTGACCGAATCCATTACTGCTCATAAGGTCACTCCCGCCTACTGGATTCAGCTCTCCCAAACTCGCAATAGTTGGACCTGAAAGTCTGCTATACAGAGCTCCACGTGGTTACTTACCTTGAAAATAGTGGCTTTCTCTTTAAGATGCAAGTCCCGCTGCACACAGTTTCTGAAGCAAGATCCCTGGCTAGTTATTTCATCAGGCACAAAAAGTAGGAGATGCAAGAGCTTGAATTATAAGAGTTTCTGCAGCGGGTGTGATAGCCCAGGCGGCGAGCTGTGCGTTCAAGGTGCTGTTGCAGAGACGCGGATCCAGTGAAAACAGGAAGTCTCGGCTTGCTCCTAATGCTTGCTCATCTGCGAGTAGAGTAATGCAAGAGGAGCAGGGGGAAGGGGATGTAGAAAGGCTGCTGCTTCAGCTTGCCTTGGTGGCTATTGGTCCCACCCAGGAGCTGGCATGAAGATCAAGTAAACCTAAATTCTTCACGTTTGCGCTGTTGCCGCTAATATTTAACTGGAAACAGAGATTGGATATTTATTTATTTATTTATTTTTGTTATTTGCTCAGAATTCAAGTCAGCAGACTTAATCTTCGTTACAGAAAAAGTATGCTTTTGTAGGGGTCAGAGCCTGGGAAAACGCTTTTATGCAGGAAAGTGGAAGCCAGTGGTCCTAGCGTGCAGAGTTGGAAACGTCTCTTCAGCTGTGATGCCAAAAAAGTCTTATCCTGCAGAGACTCAATGCACAGAGGTTACTCCCTTTGGGCCAAAGGGAGTAACCTCTGTGCATTGAGTCTCTGCAGGATAAGACTTTTTAAATGATTTTTTAAAATGTCTTTACTTGTTGGGAGACTTGAAAATTGTATAATCTGTGATTATTTATTTCATTTGTGTAAGTAGTTGAAAGCTCTTACTGCAGGTTCTAATAAACCCACAGTTCTGTAGTGCCAACAGGATGGGGAATCTAGAACACCAAATATCCTAGCTCTGTACTTTGGGGCCTTGGACAAATTACCTTCTCTGCCTCCGCTTTTCCATCTGCAAAATGGTAGACTAATACCACCCAATTGTGACTTGCTATTATTTCTATAGCACTTTCAGTGTTCCAAGTGCTTTACAATCCTTATCTAGTTCATCTTTGCAACAATCTTGTGAGGTTGGTCACTTATTCTTGTTTTACAGATGAGGAATGGAGTCTGAGAGATCACAGCTGGTCCATGGCTACCTGGTCAACACATTATCTACGAGGCCAGGCTGGGGAACCTTTTCCCTCCCCGGGGCCACTTTTAAAGCTTGCACAAGCACCGAGGGCCGCGCAGAAGTTGGGGAAGGGGTACATAAGGGATGCACTCAAGGAAAGGAGGGCCCAAATCATGGATCTGTGCCATGGAACTGGCCCCTATCCTTGTTTGCATTATTTCATCTTTGCTTCCTTCCCTTGAGCTCAGTTTTTCAGTGATTGGAGGTAAGAACTGGATCCAAGGGCCAGATCCAGGAAGTGGAAAGGGGGCACATAAAAACTTGGCGTGGACTGCATTTGGCCTGAGGTTCTCCACCCCTGTACTAGGCTATGCAGACTCTTTACAAAGTAGTTTTGAGATCTGTCAGTAAAGTGCACTATAACTGCGCGTGCACGCACACACACACACCAAAAAAGAGAAAGAAATTGGTGGGGAGGGGGGGAAGCTGTAATTTTTTTAGCTAAACTGTTAGGGAATAGTTGTAGGCATGGTGGACATTAAAAACTGTCCTTCAAACACTATTGGATCGGGTGTATCGTGCTGTTGGGGTTGCCACCTCTTGTGGCTTGACCCTGAGACTCCCGTAGGCTAAAATGGGAGTCTGAATCAAATTGAGAGAAGTGGTGGCAACCCAGTACCCGCTGTTGTTTTTCTCTCTCCAACAAAGTGGTCTGCAAGAGTACTGCACTTTAAACTTCTCTTGGTAGTAGATGCAGGGTGCTCCGTCCTCCACCATTAAAGTCAATGGCTCTGTGCTCATTGAGTTTAATTGTTATGAAATAAATAGACGGTTTGACCTGAGGAATAAGAAAGATGAGGCTTGAAGAAACTTAGCCCAGCTAAGGATGTTTCTTGGGCTGATGTATAAGAAGGATTATGGGAGAAAGCAGTAACCAGGCAGATTCCAGGCACCCATACTTTAGCAGATAATATGAGCTGGTCAAGGATGAAAAGATAAGGCCAGATGGCCATTATCTCTGATAAGAAAAGGGAGGCCTGGAAGGAAGGAGAGAAGTTTGCCCTAGCAGAAGTAGAGGAAAACTCCCAAGGGTCAATTAACTTTAATTGCTATGTTCCAAGTGATTACAATGGTCAGCTAATTGCCACACCTGACATGTTCAAAGAAGCTGGTGTAATGAAGGGACCCTGCAACATGTATTCATAATAAATGACAACCAAAAAAAAAGCCCACCTAGAGCAAAACTAAAAAGAGAACACCAAGGACCTAATCTCTCTCTTGGCATTTGTGAGCCTCATAGGCTGTTGACCCTTTCCATCGCTCTCAAAGATCCAGAGATTCCTTTCCAGCTATCTCCTGGGCCCCCTCTGCTCCTCCTCTGAACCAGCTCACGTCTCTGACCGTGGCCTCGGACACGTAAGATATCCTAGGTTAGGTTACTGGGGTTCTTAACTGGTAATATTGCCATGTCCAGGTGCTATGTCTCTATCCAATAAAATTGTGTTGTACCCACATACGTTGGCTTGTTAATTGGTGACCTTCGATCCTGAGGTACAACAAACCCATTTATTTCCCAACATAATGATGGAGGAGTCACAAACGTGTTAGATGTCCCCTTCGTCTTGCTATTCAGAACTGGTGCTAATTAGGATTATTATCTCCAGGGTCACATCATGGGCAGGGCAAAGGGACCGTCGTGCCTCTTTTCTATGTAATGTCACCCCTTATGGCATTATGGTGTTCCACAGAGGCGGAGCCACATCAAAAAGAGCAGGGAAGTCCCTGTGGCCTACCCCTTTTCTGATGTGGCCTCTCCCAGCTGACGCCGGAAACTGATTTCTCTTGGTTGACCTGTAGAAGTCGGGGCTTCCCCTGAAGCCACTGGGTAAAAACCGGTGAAGATGGCAACCTGACTGATAGTCCTCAGCTAACAAACCGATGAGACGTGTAGTGGCCCTAACAGCTAGAGAATCAAGCTGACCATATACTTTGACATGCCAGAGTAAGAACCAATCCAATACTGCAGTGTACACAGAATGCCATAATGGCACATTCTCTGGGATTGTTATTCTCTCTCAGGAACAGGCACTCCTTTTTTAACCAAGAGGGCATACTGTGGGATTAACAACCCCCTAATTCACTCTAAAGGCTGTGGGCACAATCCTCCATCTAGTGAAGTCAATGGGAGCTGAGCCATTGACTATAATAGAAGGATTGTTCCCTGTTTGTTTAAAAATGGAGGGGGACTTCAGCGAAGTGAGGTAACTACTCCTGAAATAAGTGCAATGTCCCAAGTGTTTGAGCTGTAGCACACTGCCATCTGCTGGTTTTAGGGATATGAACACCCCCACATTATTGCTGATGGGCTTTAAACTGGTCAATCTTTGTACCAAAGGCTATCAAACTATGGGACTGGCCTCCAAGTGTGTGTGTGTGGGGGGGGGTGTCACTTGATTATGTGGATGGGATTATAATTCTGGCTGCTGTTTCACACACACTACATGCCTTTGTTTGTGGACCTGGGATTATATTTAAATCTCCGTTTGGAAACCCTAGTTCTATACTTTCATTTGATAGGTATTTTATGCTTTTAAAAGGACTCTTCCTCATACACACTTGGGTATGTGTTCCCTAAAATACTACACAAATTTATGAATGACCAGCTGGGGAAAAAAATCCTAAAACATTTTGTTTTTATTTAGATTTGTATTGCACCTTATTCCCAGGGTACAGGATGGGTATCAATGTATATAATCTGTTCAAATATAAAAAAAAACTCCTGGTTTTAAGATGTAGTTAAGGCGGATTCACATTTATTCAAACACAACAGGAAATTGTATGTTAAGACATCTTTCTTATACATTTCTCTTCTTACAAAACAATTTAAATCCAATACTATACTTTCAAAATTCAATTTACCAAAAATGAAATCCATTTAATTTCAAATACACCTTTTATAAAACACCACATCTACATTGACTTCCTTCCTTTCTCATTTATATCTATTTCAGTCAGGTCGTATTGAGGACTTAACTGAAATTAAGATGTAGAAAACATTTTAAGGAGGTGATCCTCTTTTACAGGGTTTGTAATAGATATGTTAATCTTAGTTTCAATTAAGTCCTCAATACGACCTGACTGAATAGATATAAATAAGAAAGGAAGGAAGTCAATGTAGACGTGGCATCCTGCCCCAGGGGCAGGGAAGCCCCAGGTGGCTGGATGCACCCCAGTGGATCCAGCTGCCTGGGGGACGTTTAAAAGAGCTTCTCTGTCCCAGAGCACCCTGCCTGGGATGCACTGGAGCAGGGAAGTGGCACCAGGGGTTGGAATTTAGAACCCAATGGTGCATGCATGACGTAAATTATTTCCCTTAGACTAAGACGGCATATTCTACCGCAGGTAAGTAATGCCAGAAAACACAATTATTATTTTTTTACTAAGTACCACCAACAGTTAGTAGATGGTCTTCTTTAATTTTTCAACACATTCAAGGTAACATGTTTGAATAAATGAGAATGCCTTGCAACAGATCTGGTCACAAGCTCGGAAGTAAAGTGCCACAAAACTCCATTGTTAAAGACAGGCAGGGATTCAATGAGAACTCTGTCTCAATTTAACTAAAGCCACAACCACAACTCTATAATTACAATGCCCAAAAATTAAATAAAAAATAATCCTCCCCACCCCTCCCCCCAAAAAAAATCCTACCCCCAACAGCCAAATGCCTGTCTGGATAAAAAGGGTCTTGCATGGCCTCTGAAAAATGCTCAGGCTTGAGTGAGGCCTTAGTAAATTAAATGAAATTGTTTTAGCAACAGGATTGTCAGTGGATATGAAAAATGAATTAGGATCTAATAATAATGAGAACATTTATTCTCAGAACACTGTTTACCTATGACTGTATTCTGATTAACAGAGGTAAACCAAAGTAACTATTTTGATTAAATTGAAATAACTACTACACTTGGCAACATTCGGACAAACAGCTTCGGAAAGCTGAGAATGATTGCTGAATCTTCCGTTGCCATCGTCATCCTTATAAGTGTTCACATGAACAGTTACTTCAGTACAAACCAAAGAAGTACAGACTTCTCTTCCTGCTCCTGAATAACGCTGGTTTAGTGCTCTGTTTGTGTGAAGGCTTCAAGAGTAAAACTGAAGGCAAATCTATATGGAATTAACTGTTCATTTGAACATGGCCTATGCCAACTTGTCGGCTTGACAGGGGGAATGTGACTATTCTGCTAGGTGCCTGTAGGTACCAGAACAAGGGGAAATGTATAGTTGCATTCCTGTGGAGCTATCATCTGTCCCTTGTACTAGGATACATCTGGTATAACTAGCTCAGAGAGCTGCCAGGATATAGGCCCAATTGCAGGTTCTGTCATTGGCCCAGTTTTCTACAAGTCGGGCCCGCAGAGAGGTGTTCTCAGTGACTGCCTCACAGCTTTGGAACTCCCTTCTCTTGGAGGCTTGTCTAAGCCCTAGTGCGAATGTCTTCCAGAGGCAGAGCAAGACCACCTTATTCCTCATGGGATAGATTGGAGCAGGGAGGTAAGGAGGGGGGGGGTTTAGTTTTTTATGCGTCTTTAATTATGCATTTTATATTTGTATTATGTATTGTGAGCCTCAGGAGATAGGGCAGGATATAAATCAAAATAAATAAATATGTATTTAATCATGCCATTCAGCCCAAAGATATAATCCTAGCAAGGTCTGCTTTTCTAGAATTGAATGGGCGTGCACACAGGTACTAAGAGCTAGTGCTGGTGCTAAATGCCCTGGGGGATCAGCATGCTGTCTCAGTTCGGCTCCTTTCAACGACAGTTACCAGTTAGGTTCATCCTGATTAGCAGGCCCCTCCGCCCCTTCTCTTTTTCTTGTTATGTAAATACAGTTACCAAGGCTTTGACACCAGTGTTTGATTGAAATTCTGAGCCTGCTGCAGTCAATGGACATTTAGCTCTATTGGCTTTAATTAAATCAGAATTTCACTCTTTGTCCTATAAAACCAAGATGTTCGGTGAAATGGTCTGTCTGCAGACAGTATTGGCATCTGTGAATAATGGCTGGTCCCAGTTCAGCTTAGGGTTGCCACTTATGTATATTTTTCCAGGCCACTTATGAAAAATACATGTTGCAGGGCCTGCATTGGTGCCAATGCAGGCCCTGCAACATGTATTTTTCATAAGTGGCCTGGAAAAATATACGTAAGTGGCAACCCTAGTCCAGCTATAAAGGCATGGTGTGGTCTTGGGAAAGTATGTTGACTCTCTGAATTCTGTAGGGCATCTAGTGCTCACAAGACCATTCAAAGGTTGTGGGTTTGAGTCCCACCAGTCAGACATGGAAACTCTTTTCTGCAACAGAAAAAAAAAGAAGGTTCTTCTTTCTCCCTTACGGTCAGTATATTTGGTTCTTTTTGTGGCTTTTTGGTCTAGGTGAGCATGATTCTAGCTTTGGGCGCGAGAGATCCTGGGTTTGAATTCTGTATGAGCCTATACTGAGGAAAAAAGGGGCTGAACCTTTGCAGAATATAATTATTAGGCATATATGCAAACAGGATATGAGAGAGAGCCTGTGTGTGTGTGTTTATAAAAGAAAGTTGGCCTTGCTAATCTATTAGAATTCTTTGAGGGTATTAACAAATATGTGGCTAAGGCTGATCCATTTGCCTGAGTGCACTGGGACTTTCAGAAAGCCTTTGACAAGGGCCTTTTAAAAAACAAAACTAAACAAGGTGTACCCACTCATGTCCACCCAGGGACATCATTGGTTGAGTCTTGTGTGAAAGTGGTGGTGGGCAGGCACGCTCCCATGAAACACGTATCTCCACTCCTCGCCCCCGCACGGAGCAACCGTCAAAAATGCAGGTTGCTGCGTGTGGGGGCATGGGTGGGGGATGTGCCCATCTGTGCCCACAGCAGCACAAACACAGTCTGCCCCACCTAGTGGCGGTCCATTTTAAAAAGTCCAAGGTCCCTTATCAAAGAATGAGATTTTCTTTTACCAAAGAATTATTTTACAAAAGTCAAAGTGTTTTTTTTTAACAAAGAAAACAGCACTTTGTGGGATAAAGGAGTCCTTTTTATGATGGCCTATGGATCTATACCTGTACTGACTGATGGTGTTGAACATTTTCATTCAAGAAAAGAAGGTATAGAGTGAGGTGGTCAAAATTGCAAATCAATCAAGAAAAATTAGTCCAAAGCAAACTGTGAAAAGCTATAGAAGGATTTCACAAAAATGAGAGACAGGGCAATAAAATGGCAGATAAAATCCAGTGTTGATAAGTGCAATGTAATGCATGTAGGAAAAAATAATCTTAACCCAAGCGTATTAGGCAATCTTAGGATCTAAAATTTAAAAGCTGCTACTTGGGAAAAGAAACTTGGAATTACTAGGGACAAATCACTGAAAACACAACAGCAATGGTCAAAGAGGTCAGAATTAGGATATTTTCTATCCCATTCCTAATATTGCCATTACATAAATCCATAGTGCATGCACACCTTGAATACAGTGTGAAGCTCTGGTCATCCCATTTCAAAAAGGACATGATAGAACGGAAAAAAGTGCAGAAATGTGTGATAATGATGATCAAAGTTATTGTTAACACCTTCCATATGAGGATGGGATTCTTCAGCGTAGAAAAAAGATGATTTGGCAGGGGTCGGTTGGTGGTGGAGGACAGAAGTTTGCAAAATAATTAGTGTGAAGCAAGTAAATAGGATAAACAACAGATCACTGTCTCAAGATACTAGAACCTAGGGGACACACTACAAAATTAACTGGCAGGAGATTTAAAAACAAAAGGAAGTACGTTTTACTCAAAGCGTTAACCAGTGGAACTAATTTCCAGGAGATGTTGTGATGGCCAAGAACATAACTGGGTTCAAAAAAAGATTGGTAAGAGTAGGTCCATAAATGGCTATTGAAGTCAAGTTGATCAGTGGATGAGCCCTCTGGCTGTGTCGGAGGCTGGGGAATGTATTTTTCCATATATGACCTGTTTGTACACTTCCTCTGAAACATCAGTACTAACCACTGTCAGAGACAGGGTACTGGGTTAGATGGGACCATTGATCTGACCCATTTCGGCATCTCTTGTGTTTTTAATAATTATGATGGGAAAAGCCTGTCGGCTTACACTGTTTGCTTTCTCATATAGGCCCATATTGATCTTCCTAGTGCAGGGTAGAGGGAATCTTTTCTGTCCTATGGGCCACTTTGACAATTCATACAAGCTCTGCAGTCCGGACAGGAAGGCTTAAGGGTTTTTCTCAGAATGGGGGAACAAATAGCATGGTTCAGATCATGGATATGTCCCCTGGCTTTGAATGCATACCTTGCTCCCTGCTCCCTTTCTCTGAGCTCACTCTTTCAGAGCCTGACAGTAGGGGCTGGATTACAGGCCAGATCCAAGAATTGGAAAGAAGCCAATTATAAAACAGGTGTGGTGTGTCACCTTGGGTGGCGGGGGCAGTGCCCCCCCCCCCAACTGCCAGCTCCCTGGGTCTCTCGGGAGTGGACCTCCTAGTGTCCCAGGCTTACTCCCTTTAGTGGCGGTGGCGCAGCTCTTCAGTGCAGCCGGTGCTTCAGTAGCTGCGCAGGCAGTGCTGCACTTCCTGGTCCGCCAGGAGGTTTGTATGTTTGTGCACATAAGCGCGCTGGCAAAAAAAGAAAGAAGATGGCGGGCCGCAAGCAATCTAATGCAGCGGCTGCTGGGCTGGGCTAAGCCTCCTTTGGGGGGTGGGGGGGTGGCTGGCTCCTCTTATGGCCCAGCCAGGCTGGGCAGAGCCAACAGGAGGATCCAGCCACCCACCCCCTAAGGAAGCCTTCAGGGACAAAAGTGAGGCATCCTACCCAGCGGTATGGGTGGCTAGGAGCACCATCCATACTGCATACTGGGAAAATAGCAATGTGCTGCTGGGGGCACTATTTCATTATAGGGATGAAAGCCAGATTTTGCATTGGTTTCAAAACATGGGGAGGTCCCGGGAGAGTGGAAACTCTGCTGGGAACACCCTTTCAAACGTGGTCCCCTGGGAAACCTGGGGGACCTACAACAGGGCACCCCAGGAAGACCGCTGGGGCCGGTCGAGAACACGGGGGTGAGGCATTCCCACAGATAGACAGGGCCCAGGCCGTGTAGGGCTTTAAAGGTTAAAACCAACACCTCGAAGCAAACCCTGAAGACTACAGGCAGCCAGTGCAGAGAAGGGGGCACCAGTGTAATGTGCTCCCAGCAGCCCATCCCCGTTAGAAGGCGGGACGCCGCATTCTGCACCAGCTGAAGTCTGGATTGTTATTGGGGGTAACCCCACGTAGAGCACGCTGCAGTAGTCAAGCCGTGAGGTGATAAATATATGGATGATGGTGGCAAGATTGGAGCCTGATATATATGGTCGAAGAGGACAGACCACGTGTAACTTACTAAAGGCACCCCTCGCTACAGCCACCACCTGGGCATCCAGGCGGAGCTGCGAGACAAGGAGAACCCCCAGACTCTGAACTTGAGGGACCAGAGTTGGACACACCCCATTATTGATGGGTGCCTCCACACACATCCTTACCCACCAGCATCACCTCCATCATTTCGGGATTCAGCTTGAGGTGATTTGTCCTCCTCCAATCACCCACTGCAGCCAGGCACCAAGTAAGTACTGAGACTGCAGGGTCTGGGTCAGATGCAAATGAGAGGTATAGCTGGGTGTCATCAGCATATTGATGACACCCTACTCCAAAATCTCGCCCAGCAGCTGCATATATACATTGAACAGGAGAGGGGACAGAATAGAACCGTGCGAGACTCCACATGTGAGATCCCAACATCTCCCGGCTGGCCTTAACCAACCAGGATGGACATGAATCAAGTTCACATGTTGTGGCCAGCATAGCCCCCAGCATCTCCATCACATCGGAGGCTGATATCAGTCCAAACCGATCCCACAAAACAGGACAAGATGGGACATCGATAACTTCCGCTATACTCCCTGCCTCAAACGCAGCATCAAAACAGTGATGTATTCGAGCAATTTTGTCACAAAAAAATAATAATCTATAAAATGGTCACAGCGAGCACTGGATGCCTCCTGTTCTAGTCGGAGAGAAACCAGACTGACCAGTCCCTTCACCACCTGGAAAAGTTCAGCTGGCCAAACTTTTGAGGACGATATGAGGGTAGCAAAGAAAGCCTTTTTTTGCTGCCTGCATAGCCATGGCATAGGCTCTCAAAGCTGCTCTATGTTGCAATCGGTTGGCTTCAGTACGGATCCGACAACACAGTCACTCTAATCGCCTCCCTTCCTGCTTCAGCAGGCGCAGATCATCTGTAAACCGTGGAGCCCTGCATCGCCTATGTGCAGGAAGCGGATGCCTGGGAGCTATCCGCACAATGGCCTCAGTCAGCAATATGTTCCAAAGTGCTACAAGGTCATCGAGGAAGCGGCCATCAAGGTCAGAAGGCACAGTCCTCAGAGCAGTCTGGAGCTGATCCGGTTCCATAAGTCTCTGGGGGCGAACCAAACGAATAGGTTCCACATCCTGCTGGGAGCAGACATGTTCTGGGAGAGAAGCCCACAGGAGATAATGATCTGTCCATGACAAGGTCATAGATGATATTTCCCCCACTACCAGATCCCCCGCCTCAAAGCTAGTGCAGAATACCAAGTCCAGAGTGACCCCCCCAATGAGGCGGGCCAGATATCCTCTGGGACAAGCCCATGGTTGCCATGGTGGCCATGAACTCTGGCTCTGCCCCCCCCCCCCCTGATATTGACCTCGGTGTGAATGTTGAAGTCCCCCAAGACAATCAGTTGTGGGGATCGCAACACCACCTCTGATACCAAATTGGCTAGAGCAGACAGTGATGTTGCTGTTTAAGCGGGTGCACGGTATACAAGCAGCACTCCTAATTTGTCCCTACATGCCAAATCAACCACGAGGTGGAGACCCTCTATACCGGACGGAGTCTGCACTGGATATCTCCGTATGGCCCACTCATCCCTAAAAATCATGGCTACACCACTGTCCCAATAGCCATGGTTGAAGCTGCACAGAGTACCCAGCCGGAACCAGGTCAGCCAAAATAGGCCCCGACTCCTCATCCAGCCAGGTCTCTGTACCAGGCCAGATATGCTGGTGTTAAATATGAGCTGCATCGCTGTTCTTGTAGTCTGGACGAAGTTGAGACAGTGGAGCACTTCGTACTGAGATGCCCGTATTTTCTGAGATCTACCTGGTTGCATCCCCATTGTCTGAACCAGATGGGATAGCGTGGCTCGGATGTTTTTGAATCATTGTTTAATTTGACATCTAAGGAAGAGACTAACGCTATAGCAACATTTGTCTGGCTGGCCAGCAAAAGAAGGCTGGAAATAAGAGCACAGCTAAAAGAGCTCTGTAATATGGAGAAAGTTTCTGGACAAACCAGCTGGGAAAGGCCCTTGGCACTGGCAGATTACCGCGCGGTCACTCTGAGCCATGAGTGCCACTAATTCCATTCTAGATAGATTAAGAGGGTGCCAGCTGTAGCTTTCTGAATAATTCCAGTTGGAATACCCCTACTGCATCTTGCCGCCCAACTGCTTTACTCTGATTGGCGAGGATATACTGTATCCTCCTTTGCTGATCCCAATGGTCCCTACCTACAAACCAGGGGCTAAAAAACTTACTTCGAATCCCAGTTGTCTTAGGACAGTGCAATAGATAGTGCGGAAGATCTTCAATTGACGTTTGGCCACAATGGCAACATCTCAACTCAGACGGGGTACCCTGATATCTACCCTCAGCTACTGAAGTGGGCATCATGTTTAGTCTCACGAGTGTCATGGCCCTTCTAACTTTGAAGTTCTTAGTGTCTGAGAGGTATTCCTCGCATCCAGTTCCCCGCTTTACTAGCGGATATCAAGGAGCAATACGTTGCTCCCGGATTCCGGCACTGTCGTTTTGTAATCTAACATCCCTGATCCTACTTCGTATGAGAGATTTTGCCTGGGCTAAGGTATTGTTTAGGAAATTTGGTCTGGAGAAGCCCAAATTTGCCAGGTTTTGTTCTACCATCTCTAGGTAGCCGGGGGATTTTCTTGTTCTTGGAGGCAGAGAAAGGGGAGGCGATCGGCTGGCATATTTCATTTCTAATTTTAATTGTATATGATCTTGTAATTGTATAGGTATTTAGGCTATGGCAAAGGCTAAGCCATAATAAACTAAATTGAAATTGAACATACCAGGTCAGCCTCCTGGTCAAGGATCAAGTCCCTGACCACAAAAGATTTATTAACAACCGACCTGGCATTTAATAATGGGCTCCTCTTGCCTCTCCCCCCTGCTGGGCAGACCAGTAGCCTGAGGTGGGATTGGGGTACTTGGGGGTGGAATTCAGGGTGGGGGGGTAGAATGGGGGCACTTGGATAGGGATGTGGGCAGAATGGGAGTCTGGGTGTGCGTGTGTGGGATTGGACACTGTACAGTTGAAGGGGGAAATTAAAAGCATTGTAGGAATACTGAAGCACTACAGTATATAGAATGTAACGGCAAAAATGCTTTTTAGATATATACTGTACATCACGTGAACATTCAAAACCATGTTAAAAAGCTAAGATTTCTTCCAGAACCCCAAAGCAATAAGGTTTTAATACAGCAGATTTAAGCTGGTCTTTACAAATAATGCAGCCCGTTACTTTTCTGTGCCTAGCTTATTTGCAATTCAGATGCTAGATACATTCATATGTCAACAGTTCATCTTTTGTTTAGTGTTTTAAAATAGCTGCAGACAAGGGCACATCGAATAAGTACTGAGCTTTGTTTTTCAATCACTGACACCAAGTAAGCAATGTTCAAGCTGATACAAGATAGATATCATGATTGCTTTATATCTTATGGATAAAATAGTAAATTGCTAGGCTTGTTATCTTATGGATGAAGTAGTGAATTGCTAGGTATACAATGTAAAATAAGTGCATTGTATTGGTTCAAAAAGAAAGGGTATATGAATCTTATATTTGAATTGGTTGGGTAAGTTACATGTGTGTTGTATTTTATAACACGTATAAAGTTCTTTATAAATCTACCATGCTGGTGTAAGCTTTCAAATGTGTATTGAGTGAGAGATCTTTAAAACTGTATTTGTTTAAACCCCCAATAATGCTGAACAGTCTGGTGATGTACCCTGTATTGCTTTTGTATATTAAATTTCTTCATTCTCGTATGCTTTGAGCCTGTGATGAAATTCATAAAGCCACTGAGAACTAGCTATTCAGCTGGTGTAAATGCTTTATGCTAGCAGGGAATCTGGCCCGTTAATTTTAGGGATCAGTTAAGGGTGTTTTTAGATGTCCCAATACTTTGTTGGTGCTTCTGCTGGAGTCCATGAGTGATAATTGTGGTGTCTGAAAGCGCTCTTAATAGTTTATTACAGTTTTGTGTTGTGTTGATGATTGCAAAGATACTTCTAGTCAAACCTTGTATTTACCTTTTTTAGGCTGAAATTTCTCATCCATTATCTTCAGGCCTAGGTTTTAATATTCTTTGGTTAAAAGTGCTTTCCAGGCATTTTGGTGCATCTTTCATTGAATGCCACATGGTGAGTGCTTCCTGCCCTCTCCTGAACTAGTGTGCATGCCTCCTCTCCCTTTTGTAAAACTCTATGCAGCATTTATGGTGTGCCTGCCATTTAGGATTTCGCATAATCCTGTTGGCTTTTGCAGCATTTTCGGTGCATTTTCGTTGTGACCTATGCTGGTTGTGCATTTCAGCACAAATCCACAAGAGCAGTAACTCCAGGAGCAGAGGCTTTGGTTAGCATTAGCCAAACTTCTGCTCTAGGGCTGAGGCCTGGTGTATTGCACACTAGGCTTGGTACTGGACCTATGCTGGTTGTGCATATTGTAATGTTGCTTGAATTGCACCTTAAGTAAGGTATTGGAAATTGCTGTAATCTGGGTGAGCGGTTATGGTATTTCTGTTTTCTCTGCTATTGTACTCCTGCCACTCAACACATTCTGGCTATTGGACTCTGGTCCCTGCCCAGTGGGCCTACAATCTAAGGACAAGCTCTGTTTGCCCTCATGAACTCTGCACTCACTTGGCTGAGACTCTGTTGTTGTTCACTAAAACTGCTATCCTTGTGTGCATGTTCTATTCCTTGTGTGCATCCATGTGTATCCTTGTGTGCATGTTCTGTTCCACTGATCATGTAAGTGTGCAGTTTTGGGGTTGGCTCTGCCTAACGTGGGGTTGGCTTCACCTACCATTGGCCCTACCCACCTCTGGGCTGGCCCTGCCCACTGCCCGCCACTCCCACTGCCCCACCAGCCTCAGAACCCACCAGCCGCCACTGAAACAGCCCATAGGTTGGAGGTTCTCCACCCTTGGCCTAGTGGATAGTGTGTAAGCACCTAGTGTGGGCATGGCTCCTATTGAAATGAAAGGACTGGTGCCAGTGCTATCATCATGAGCAGGTAAATCCATGGCTATTGTGCACTAAACCTCTAATATCTCTGTTAAATAGACCAAGACGTTGAACAGAAACCCTGTTCCTTTCTCATTCACGTTTGCTATTCACTTGGCTGGTTCTGGAATTCCCAAGGGCAAATCCACAAGAGCAGTAACTCCAGGAGCAGAGGCTTTGGTTAGCATTAGCCAAACTTCTGCTCTAGGGCTGAGGCCTGGTGTATTGCAAACTAGGCTTGGTACTAGAGCAAGTGTCCTGGGCCTGGGATTCTGAATGAGGTCTCTCACCTACATATGGCACCTTGTACCATAAGAACATAAGAAGTGCCATACTAGGTCAGACCAATGGTCCATCTAGCTCAGCATCCGGTCTCTGACAGTTGCCAATCATGGTGGCTTGGGAGAAGCACCCAACAGGTCACAATGGGGGATCCATTCCCTGTTGTTTCCCCCCAGCTCCCGTCTTGTCTGGCTAATAGCTGCTAATGGACCTGTCTTCTAGAAACTTGTCCAAACCCCTTTTACACTTAGCTATAGTACTGGCCCTTACCACAGCCTCTGGCAGTAGATTCCACAACCTCAGTCGTCTCTTCTCCAAACTGAAGAGCCCCAACCTACCAAGCCTCTCCTCATACAGGAGCCCTTTCATGCCCTTGATCATTTTTGTTGCCCTTCTCTGTACCTTTTCTAGTTCAGCTATGTCTTTTTTGAGATGGGGCGACCAGAACTGCACACAATATTCGAGGTGCGGTCGCACCATTGATTTGTATAGAGGCATTATGACATCCTCAGTTTTATTATCTATTCCCTTCCAAATAATTCCTAACATTTTGTTTGCTTTCTTGACTGCTGCTGCGCTGTGGATTTAATTGTATTGTCCACAACCACCCCCAGATTCTTTTCCTGAGTGGTAACTCCTAGCTTAGTACCCAGCATTGTGTACCCATAGTTTGGATTATTCTTCCCTACGTGCATCACTTTGCACTTGTCCACATTAAATCTCATTTGCCATTTAGATGCCTAGGCACCCAGTGTCGTAAGATCCCGTTGCAGTTCCTCACAGTCTGCTCATGTTTTAACTACCTTGAATAACTTGGTGTCATCTGCAGATCTGATCACCTCACTCTTAACACCCTTTTCCAGATCATTAATGAATACATTAAACAGCACCGGTTCCAATACAGATCCCTGAGGCACAACACTTTTTACATCTCTCCATTGTGAAAATTAACCATTAGAGTGTATGGCACTAAATGAAGATCTAGACATTATAGGCATCACAGAGACATGGTGGAACGAGAATAACCAATGGGACACTGTAATACCAGGGTACAAACTATATCGGAATGACAGAGTAGATGGAGTTGGTGGTGGGGTGGCTCTATATGTAAAAGACAACATTGAGTCAAGTACAATTAAAATATTAAAGGATGCAAACTGTTCCCTAGAATCTCTATGGATAGAAATTCCAGGTATAAAGGGGAAAAGTATTGCAGTAGGGCGATACTATCATCTTCCTGACCAGGATGGAGAGACTGATAAAGCAATGATAAAAGAGATTAGACAGGCTACTAAAGTCAGCAACATAATAATAATGGGTGACTTCAATTACCCTAATATTGATTGGGGGAATGATTCCTCGGGGCAGGACGTGGAGGTCAATTTTCTGGATGCCCTAAATGACTGCTTCCTAGAACAGCTGGTTCTGGAACCAACAAGAGGAGGAGCTATTCTAGATCTAATCCTGAGTGGCACACAGGACCCTGGTGCAAGGAGTAACTGTGGCGGAGTCACTAGCCAATAGCGATCATAATATGATCACATTTGACATAATTTCTGTAGGGAGAAAGATAAACAAAAGTACAGCAGTAGCATTTAATTTTAAAAAGGGAGACTATGACAAAATGAGGAAACTAGTTAAAAAGAAACTAAAAAGCACAGTTGCAAGGGCTACAAGTTTGCAAGAGGCGTGGAGACTGTTTAAAAGCACCCTTCTAGAAGCCCAGATTAAATGCATCCCGCAAGTTAAAAAAGGAAGCAGGAAGACCAAACGTCTTTCACTATGGTTAAATGGGGATCTGAAGGAGGCTACTAGAGTCAAAAAGATATCCTTTAAGAAATTGAAGGTTATTCCCAATGAAAATAATACGAAAGAGCATGAACACTGGCAACGTATATGTAAAGTGTTAATAACGCAGGCCAAGAGAGATTTTGGAGGGAAGCTTGCTAAAGAGGCAAAAACAAGCAACAAGAACTTTTTAAAATACATCAGAAGCAAGAAGCCTACTAGGGAGTCAGTTGGGCCATTAGATGACAAGGGAGTAAAAGGGGCGCTCGTGGAGGATAAGGCCATTGCAGAGAAGCTGAATGAGTTCTTTGCGTCTGTAATAGGGTGGCTTTCCCGTTCAGGAAGCTCCCTATCCACAAGGACTGGCCAGGAAGTTCCCCAGCCACAAGGCTGAGGTAACCAGGATGTAAGGGTAGGAGCGTGCTCAGTAGGGCCAAATGGCACTGAGCATGCTCGGGGCCTATAAAGGCCTGAAGCTCAGTTAGAGCAGGGGGAAGGAGCTCGCTGTCAGAGCTCCCTTTCTCTCCGGACTGGACTCGCAGTCTGGACCCCAGGGACCCGGACTGGACCCGACCTTCCTCATAGGATCCAGACCAAGAACAGGTCAGACAGAAGGGACTGAGCCAGGGACCCCGCAGGGCAATATGCCCGGCAGACATGGTACTTGGCGGGGCAGGCCTTGGCTATAAGGGTAGGTTGGAGGCCAAGGATGGGAACCCCACTGGGTACCCACATAGCATAGCCCCGATAAAGAGGGACGAAGGTTGTAACCGGGGGGCAGCTTATTCCCCTGTGAGCTCTCCCGCGCTCCGCGGACTCTGAGAGAGACCCCCCCGGCTACATCGTGGTGGAGAATGCAGGCACAGCGCCACCCGCTGGATCCTGCTGGTTTTATGGGTGTATAGCAGATACACAGATCAAGATGCTACCCGGAGTTCCAGACCCAGAGCCACCCACAGGCAGAAGCAGATAGTACCTGGTAATATGGCCACGGGCCCCTTACACCAAGTGGTGCTCGGCAGTGACTTTGACCTCCCATGGGAGCAAGCTAACGACCCCGTATTGACGGAGTGCTGAAATCAGGTGGTGAGGATTAATGGTCAAGTGGTACGTCCCAAGGCAGTGACGATGCTTCCCCGACTGGAAATCCGGAAGGACATATTGTGGAGAGTCTTGCAGACGGACCCAAAGAGGGAGACCACCTCCCAAATAGTTGTCCCCAAGTCCACCAAGTCGATGTTGCTACGCCTTGCCCATGATGTCCCCTTGGCCAGGCACTTAGGCCGAGACAAGACCCTCGAGTGCCTCTTGTACCACTTCTATTGGCCCGGGATTCATAAAGAAGTAGAGAGGTACTGTCAGTCCTACCCACAATGCCACAGAACCCAGATAAGGGGGACCCTGAGGGCTCCTCTTATACCCCTACCTCTAGTGACCAGACCCTTTTCAAGGGTCGGGGTCGATCTGGTGGGACCCCTGGAGTCAAGTTCCCGGGGCCATCGATTCATTTTGGTGATCGCAGATTACGCAAGTAAATATCCGGATGCCGTACCCCTCTGACGAGTCACGGACCCAGTCATCACTTGGGAGCTGATGACCATGTTCTCCCGGGTAGGGCTGCCAGATGTCTTAGTCATGGACCAGGGGCCTAATCCGATGGCCGAAGTACTCCAGAACCTCTGGACCCTGCTACAAGTGCAGCATAAAACGACATCGATTTACCACCCCCAGACAGACGGCCTTGTCGAAAGATTTAACCATACGCTAAAAACAATGATGAGGCGCTTTGTCCAGGACCACCCCAGGGAGTGGGACCGTCTTCTCCCCTTCTTGCTATTTGCAGTATGGGAAGTACCGCAGGCCTCGACAGGGTTTTCCCCGTTTGAACTATTATATGGAAGGCAGCCCAAGGGGATTCCTTCACCTGGTTAAAGAAGCCTGGACCCACAATCGGTCCCCATCCTGAAACCTGCTGCAACATATGACCGATTTGAGAGAGTGGCTACGACTCTGTGCTGAATGGGCACAAGACAAGGCTCACACGGCTCAGCAGCGACAACAGTGGAATTACAACCTCAAAGCCCAGACCCGCAAAATTCAACCAGGCAACAGGGTCATTCTACTGCTACTGATGACTGCCAGTAAGCTATACGCCACCTGGCAAGGGCCGTTTGAAGTTCTTCGACGAATAGGCCCCGTCGACTATGAGAGAGACTGCGAAGATCAAGGAAAGAAAATCCTTCATGTCAGTCACTTAAAGGAATGGTGAGAACGGGAAGTATTCTGTGCATACCAAGGCTCCCCCGAAGAATTTCTGGGCCCCGATCCGCCAGAAGCCCAAGACGAGGCCCCGGTTAACCTGGACGCTGACCTCACCGCCAGCCAAAAACAAGGAATCAGGGAACTGATTCAGAAATACCCGGACGTCTTCTCGACCCTACCAGGACACACCAGCCAAGCTACGCATAATATTACCCTGGTCCCCGGAGCGCTGCCTCAGCGACGCACCTACAGAATTCCTGTGGGACCCCAGGAGCCGCTACAAAAGGAAATCCGAAACATGCTGAAATGGGGCATCATTGAAAGATTGTCTAGCCCCTGGTGTAGCCCACTCGTCATTGTCCCGAAACCAGATGGATCAATCCAAACCTGCGTTGATTTCCGCTACCTAAATTCGGTATCCCAGATGGACGCCTATCCGATGCCTCGAGCGAAGGACCGCTTAGATAAATTAAGGTCCGCCCAGTTTATAACTACCCTCGATTTGACCAAGGGGTACTGGCAGATTCCACTGTCGCACGCATCGAGCCCCCTCACAGCCTTTTCAGCTCCTCAAGAACTGTTCCAGNAGGGAGTAAAAGGGGCGCTCGTGGAGGATAAGGCCATTGCAGAGAAGCTGAATGAGTTCTTTGCGTCTGTAATAGGGTGGCTTTCCCGTTCAGGAAGCTCCCTATCCACAAGGACTGGCCAGGAAGTTCCCCAGCCACAAGGCTGAGGTAACCAGGATGTAAGGGTAGGAGCGTGCTCAGTAGGGCCAAATGGCACTGAGCATGCTCGGGGCCTATAAAGGCCTGAAGCTCAGTTAGAGCAGGGGGAAGGAGCTCGCTGTCAGAGCTCCCTTTCTCTCCGGACTGGACTCGCAGTCTGGACCCCAGGGACCCGGACTGGACCCGACCTTCCTCATAGGATCCAGACCAAGAACAGGTCAGACAGAAGGGACTGAGCCAGGGACCCCGCAGGGCAATATGCCCGGCAGACATGGTACTTGGCGGGGCAGGCCTTGGCTATAAGGGTAGGTTGGAGGCCAAGGATGGGAACCCCACTGGGTACCCACATAGCATAGCCCCGATAAAGAGGGACGAAGGTTGTAACCGGGGGGCAGCTTATTCCCCTGTGAGCTCTCCCGCGCTCCGCGGACTCTGAGAGAGACCCCCCCGGCTACATCGTGGTGGAGAATGCAGGCACAGCGCCACCCGCTGGATCCTGCTGGTTTTATGGGTGTATAGCAGATACACAGATCAAGATGCTACCCGGAGTTCCAGACCCAGAGCCACCCACAGGCAGAAGCAGATAGTACCTGGTAATATGGCCACGGGCCCCTTACACCAAGTGGTGCTCGGCAGTGACTTTGACCTCCCATGGGAGCAAGCTAACGACCCCGTATTGACGGAGTGCTGAAATCAGGTGGTGAGGATTAATGGTCAAGTGGTACGTCCCAAGGCAGTGACGATGCTTCCCCGACTGGAAATCCGGAAGGACATATTGTGGAGAGTCTTGCAGACGGACCCAAAGAGGGAGACCACCTCCCAAATAGTTGTCCCCAAGTCCACCAAGTCGATGTTGCTACGCCTTGCCCATGATGTCCCCTTGGCCAGGCACTTAGGCCGAGACAAGACCCTCGAGTGCCTCTTGTACCACTTCTATTGGCCCGGGATTCATAAAGAAGTAGAGAGGTACTGTCAGTCCTACCCACAATGCCACAGAACCCAGATAAGGGGGACCCTGAGGGCTCCTCTTATACCCCTACCTCTAGTGACCAGACCCTTTTCAAGGGTCGGGGTCGATCTGGTGGGACCCCTGGAGTCAAGTTCCCGGGGCCATCGATTCATTTTGGTGATCGCAGATTACGCAAGTAAATATCCGGATGCCGTACCCCTCTGACGAGTCACGGACCCAGTCATCACTTGGGAGCTGATGACCATGTTCTCCCGGGTAGGGCTGCCAGATGTCTTAGTCATGGACCAGGGGCCTAATCCGATGGCCGAAGTACTCCAGAACCTCTGGACCCTGCTACAAGTGCAGCATAAAACGACATCGATTTACCACCCCCAGACAGACGGCCTTGTCGAAAGATTTAACCATACGCTAAAAACAATGATGAGGCGCTTTGTCCAGGACCACCCCAGGGAGTGGGACCGTCTTCTCCCCTTCTTGCTATTTGCAGTATGGGAAGTACCGCAGGCCTCGACAGGGTTTTCCCCGTTTGAACTATTATATGGAAGGCAGCCCAAGGGGATTCCTTCACCTGGTTAAAGAAGCCTGGACCCACAATCGGTCCCCATCCTGAAACCTGCTGCAACATATGACCGATTTGAGAGAGTGGCTACGACTCTGTGCTGAATGGGCACAAGACAAGGCTCACACGGCTCAGCAGCGACAACAGTGGAATTACAACCTCAAAGCCCAGACCCGCAAAATTCAACCAGGCAACAGGGTCATTCTACTGCTACTGATGACTGCCAGTAAGCTATACGCCACCTGGCAAGGGCCGTTTGAAGTTCTTCGACGAATAGGCCCCGTCGACTATGAGAGAGACTGCGAAGATCAAGGAAAGAAAATCCTTCATGTCAGTCACTTAAAGGAATGGTGAGAACGGGAAGTATTCTGTGCATACCAAGGCTCCCCCGAAGAATTTCTGGGCCCCGATCCGCCAGAAGCCCAAGACGAGGCCCCGGTTAACCTGGACGCTGACCTCACCGCCAGCCAAAAACAAGGAATCAGGGAACTGATTCAGAAATACCCGGACGTCTTCTCGACCCTACCAGGACACACCAGCCAAGCTACGCATAATATTACCCTGGTCCCCGGAGCGCTGCCTCAGCGACGCACCTACAGAATTCCTGTGGGACCCCAGGAGCCGCTACAAAAGGAAATCCGAAACATGCTGAAATGGGGCATCATTGAAAGATTGTCTAGCCCCTGGTGTAGCCCACTCGTCATTGTCCCGAAACCAGATGGATCAATCCAAACCTGCGTTGATTTCCGCTACCTAAATTCGGTATCCCAGATGGACGCCTATCCGATGCCTCGAGCGAAGGACCGCTTAGATAAATTAAGGTCCGCCCAGTTTATAACTACCCTCGATTTGACCAAGGGGTACTGGCAGATTCCACTGTCGCACGCATCGAGCCCCCTCACAGCCTTTTCAGCTCCTCAAGAACTGTTCCAGTTTGCCCCAGGCAAGTGCCACATGTGCAGCCGCACATGGCCCCGCCGCCAGCTGGGGCCCCGCACTTGCCTGGGTGGGCAGCAGGCTGCAGCCAGCTTCTCCCCCAGAAAGTGATTCTTCCTCCCCTCCCTGGCTCCAGACCCCATCCCTCACCTGCCTCTGCCTTCTAGTAGTGCTGCAGCAGCGGCAGCGGCGGCAGNCTCACCTGCCTCTGCCTTCTAGTAGTGCTGCAGGCAGCAGGAGCAGCAGGGACCCTGGTCCCGCTGGGAGATAAGGCTGTTTACAAGCAGCTCCTCCCCAGTGCTGATCAGAAGGTTGCTACCTTGTAAAGAAGGTTCTTCGAGATGGCTCCCAACATTCTCAAAAGTGGGTTGTGCGCACTCACCCTGTTCAAATAATAGACCACATGATGGTCTTGAGCTCCTCTGGTATAAAAAGAACCCTCCCCCTCTGAATGACAGTTCCTTTCAACCCTCTCTAGAAATATAAGAAAAGAATTCCATGCAGGGCTGGAAGGGTGGGTGTTGTGAGAATGCTCGGAGCCATCTCAAAGAACCTTGTTTGCAAGGTAGCAGCCTTCTGTTCTTCTTTGAGTTGCTCCTCACATGATATTTTTACATGGCTCCACCGGGTGGGGAGTCCGTGGGCTCGCCAGTGCATGGATGGGGCATGCACACAGCTGCACACGCATCCCCACTCACCCACCACTCATCCACACCCACATAGTAACCAGTGCCACCATTTCCCCCGGTTGCTCCGTGCGTGGGGATGAGTGGGGGGGTGAGTGGGGATGTGTGTTAGGCGAGCGCGCACATACCCCCACTCACCAAGGGCGCATGCACCACGTTATTCACATGGGGTTCCCCCACCCAGGAACACACAGAAATCTGCGTGTTTACGGCTGGGAGGAGAGACCCGTGTAAAAAGGGCCACATTCTCACAACTGTTTGGGCTACACGGCGCGCTGGCCACCTTCCAACGACTTATTGATAAGATCCTGCAACATCATAGGCACTATGCCCTGGCGTACCTAGATGATGTTTTGATCTTCAGCAGCTCCTGGGAGGAGCATTTAAGGCATGTACAGAAAGTTTTGGAGACCCTGCGGGACACCCGCCTAGCAGTCAATCAAAAAAAATGCTACATCGGATGCCGAGAAACTAATTTACTGGGACATTTTGTCAGAAAGGGGGGTCCTACAGCCGCAGGAATCAATGATACAAGCCATATGGACCACCTGGTCCTTCGCTGTCTGGATTTCACCAGGCCCTTTGATATGACCACTGACGCCTCTTCCGTCACGATCGCAGCGGTCCTATCCCAAGAGTGGCCCGACGGTGACCATCCAATTGCTTATATTAGTCAGAAACTCCTTCTGGCCGAAAGAAACTATTCAACCATTGAGAGGGAATGCTTAGCCATTTGGTGGGCCCTAGACACCTTTAAATATTACTTATTAGGTCGGCCCTTTCGGGTGACCACCGATCACGCCCCTTTCAAATGGTTGGCGGTTATGAAGGACTCCAACGCCCGATTAACCTGTTGGTATCTGGCCTTACAATCCTTCTCCTTTTCAATCCATCATGTGCCAGGAAAGAACTTGAAACACGTAGACTTTATTTCCCGCTACTCAGCCGGCACACACGCCGGGCAGGGCTGCAAACCCCTGGTTGGGTGACGTTAATCTGCCAGTAATTGGGGAAGCAGCAGTCATGAACTGAAGTTGCCCAGTAGAGGGTAGGTGGGTGTTGTCTGCCCTATTTTCTTTTCTTAGACCCCCAAGGTCCCTCCCCGGGCCTTGTTTTTTTTAAACGGGGGGGTGGGGTGGGGGTGTAATAGGGTGGCTTTCCTGTTCAGGAAGTTCCCTATCCACAAGGCCTGGCCAGGAAGTTCCCCAGCCACAAGGCCGAGGTAACCAGAATGTAAAGGTAGGAGCGTGCTCAGTAGGGCCAAATGGCACTGACCCTGAAGCTCTGTTAGAGCAGGGGGAAGCTAGGGGAAGGAGCTCGCTGTCAGAGCTCCCTTCCTCTCCAGTCCAGACCCCAGGGACCCGGACTGGGCCCGACCCTCCTCAGAGGATCTAGACCAAGAACAGGTCAGACAGAAGGGACTGAGCCAGGGGCCCTGCAGGGTAAGATGTCTGGCAGACATGCTACTTGGTGGGGCAGGCCTTGGCTATAAGGGGAGGTTGGAGGCCAAAGGTGGGTACTCAACTGGGTACCCATGTAGCGTAGCCCTGATAAAGAGGGATGACGGTCGTAACCGGGGGCAGCTAATTCCTCTGTGAGCTCTCCCGCGGGCTCTGATCCTGTCTGACTAATAGCTGCTAATGGATCTATCTTCCAGAAACTTGTCCAAACCTCTTTTAAACTCAGTTATAGTACTGGCCCTTACCACAGCCTCTGGCAGTAGATTCCACAACCCAATTATACACTGAGTGGAAAAATATTTTATTTGTTTTAAACTTACCACCCATGAGTTTCATGGAGTGTCCCCTAGTTCTAGTACTGCTGAGAGTATAAATAACTGCTCCTTGTTTATTAGTTCCACACCACTCATGATTTTATAGACCTCTATCATATCTCCTCTCAGTCGTCTCTTCTCCAAGCTGAAGAGCCCCAACCTACCAAGCCTCTCCTCATACGGGAGCCCTTCCATGCCCTTGATCATTTTTGTTGCCCTTCTCTGTACCTTTTCTAGTTCAGCTATGTCTTTTTTGAGACGGGGCGACCAGAACTGCACACAATATTCGAGGTGCGGTCGCACCATTGATTTGTATAGAGGCATTATGACATCCTCAGTTTTATTCTCTATCCCCTTCCGAATAATTCCTAACATTCTGTTTGCTTTTTTGACTGCTGCTGCACACTGCGCTGTGGATTTCATTGTATTGTCAACAACCACCCCCAGATCCTTTTCCTGAGTGGTAACTCCTAGCTTAGTACCCAGCATTTTGTACGCATAGTTTGGATTATTTTTCCCTACGTGCATCACTTTGCACTTGTCCACATTAAATCAGTTTCGTAAGATCCCGTTGCAGTTCCTCAGTCTGCTCATGTTTTAACTACCTTGAATAACTTTAAAATTAAAAAGTCATGGGATAGGAGGTAGGTTGCTATGGATCAGAAACTGGGTGAAAGATAGAAAGCAAAGGGTAGGACTAAATGGTCAGTTTTCACAATGGAGAGATGTAAAAAGTGGTGTGCCTCAGGGAATCTGTATTGGGACCGGTGCTGTTTAATGTATTCATTTAATGGAGTGAGGTGATCAAACCTGCAGATGACACCAAGTTATTCAAGGTAGTTAAAACACAAGCAGACTGAGGAACTGCAAAAGTATCTTACGACACTGCGTGCCTGGGCATCTAAATGGCAAATGAGCTTTAATGTGGACAAGTGCAAAGTGATGCACGTAGGGAAAAATAATCCAAACTACGCGTACACAATGCTGGGTACTAAGCTAGGAGATACCATTCAGGAAAAGGATCTGGGGGTGGCTGTGGACAATACAATGAAATCCACAGTGCAGTGAGCAGCAGCAGTCAAGAAAGCAAACAGAAAGTTAGGAATTACTCGGAAGGGGATAGAGAATAAAACTGGGGATGTCATAATTGTGGTGTAACGGAGCCCAATGCCTCTATACAAATCAATGTGTCACGGCTGAGCCTTGAACCCCTGGCCTCAGGAGTTTGCCTAAGGAGCTTGCTGCCTCCTGCACCACTAGGGGTTACTGCAGAGGGTGGTTTACCTCCCTGCCTTGTTGTTCCCTCTCTTCCTTTTAGCTCTATGTCCTGCTTGCACCAGATAGGGGGGTGGGCCTACCTGCCACAGCCTGATTGGCTCCTTGTCGTATTTAGGGCTGCTGAAGGCTGTGGCAGGTGCGAGAGCTTCAGGTCATCTGTCCATGACCGTTGCTTGGTTCATGCTCTTCTCTCTGGTTGTGCCTTGTCTGAGTTGTGTTCCCTTTGTCTTCCTAGTGTGTTATATCTTTCCCCCCACCTTTTATGGATACCCTGCATTGTGTTTATGTGAAGGTGTGTCCCTGTCCCCGTGAACTCTCTTCATAGTGTAGAGTGTGTGTCCAGTTATCTGTTGTTTGTGTATTGGTTGGAAAGGCCCTCTTCCGTGTTTGTCTTCTGTTTCTTCTAACTTTGTTACTCCCCTCTCCTCTGGGCGTTGGCTCCCCAGGGCCTTGTCTCTGTCTCCCTTGCCCCTGTGGCTTCCCCACTGCCTTGCTTCTGGTCCCCTGTCTTGAGCCCCTTGATCCCTCGTTCCCTACCGCTGGTTCTTTGTTCCCTGTCTCTGGTCCCCTACTCCCAGTTCCTGCTTTACCTCTCCCCAATTCCCTGTCCCTTGATGATGAGCTGTATGCTTTCTTAGGCCAGCCTGTCTGGCTCTTATGCTGAGCACTTTATCTCCTTGCTATCCGAGAGAGGCTGAGAGGTTCCCTTGTTACCCCCTGGACTCCTTCCCTCACTTTTCCCCCACTTCCCTCACTGACCCCGGAGCTCTGACAGCCTACCTTTTCCTCCCCCCTCTCCTAGCCCTTGGCCCTGTCTCCCTACCTTCCCCTCTGTCCTCTCCCTACGCTCTGATCCTAGAGCTTGCTAATCTTCTCCCTTCTTCCCTGAGGCTCTGGCCCAGGAGCCCTGACACAATGGTGCGACCGCACCTCAAATATTGTGTGCAGTTCTGGTTGCCCCGTCTCAAAAAAGACATAGCTGAACTAGAAAAAGTACAGAGAAGGGCAACAAAAATGATCAAGGGCATGGAAGGGCTCCCGTATGAGGAGAGGCTTGGTAGGTTGGGGCGCTTCAGCTTGGAGAAGAGATATGATAGTGGTCTATAAAATCATGAGTGGTGTGGAACTAATAAACAAGGAGCAGTTATTTACACTCTCAGCTAGTACTAGAAGTAGGGGATGCTCCATGAAACTCATGGGTGGCAAGTTTATTGTTGTAAGCCGCCCCGGGCTGCATGGCAGGAGGGGCGGGATATAAATCTATTAAATAAATAAAAAAGTGTAAAACAAATAAAATATGTTTTCACTCAGTGTATAATTGGGTTGTGGAATCTACTGCCAGAGGCTGTGGTAAGGGCCAGTACTATAGCTGAGTTTAAAAGAGGTTTGGACAAGTTTCTGGAAGATAGGTCCATTAGCAGCTATTAGCCAGACAGG
>QEPC01006820.1:2202555-2250979 GCA_003113815.1 Sphenodon punctatus
GAGATATGATAGTGGTCTATAAAATCATGAGTGGTGTGGAACTAATAAACAAGGAGCAGTTATTTACACTCTCAGCTAGTACTAGAAGTAGGGGATGCTCCATGAAACTCATGGGTGGCAAGTTTATTGTTGTAAGCCGCCCCGGGCTGCATGGCAGGAGGGGCGGGATATAAATCTATTAAATAAATAAAAAAGTGTAAAACAAATAAAATATGTTTTCACTCAGTGTATAATTGGGTTGTGGAATCTACTGCCAGAGGCTGTGGTAAGGGCCAGTACTCTAGCTGAGTTTAAAAGAGGTTTGGACAAGTTTCTGGAAGATAGGTCCATTAACAGCTATTAGCCAGACAGGATCAGGGAACATGACGGGAGCTGGGGGAAAACAACAGGGAATGGATCCCCCATTGTTACCAGTTGGGTGTTTGTCCCAAGCTACTGTGATTGGCCACTGTCGGAGACAGGATGCTGGGCTAGATGGACTGTTGGTCTGACCCAGTATGGCACTGCTTATGTTAGTCCTACCCTTTGCTTTCTATCTTTTAACCAGTTTCTGATCGATAGTAAGACACTACCTCCTATCCCATGACTTTAATTTTCTCAATAGCCTCTCATTAGGGACCTTATCAAATGCTTTCTGGAAATCCAGGTACACTATATCTACTGGATCTCCCTTGTCCACATGCTTATTTACACTCTCAAAGAATTCCAACAGGTTAGGGAGGCATGACTTACCTTTACTAAATCCGTGTTGACTCTTCCCCATTAAGCCATGTTTGTCAACATGCCCTGTAATTCCGTCCTTAATGATGGTTTCCACCATTTTGCCCCACACAGACGTCAAGCTTACCCGTCTGTAGTTTCCAGGATCGCCTCTGGATCCCTTTTTAAATATTGGGATTACATTTGCCACCCTCCAGTCCTTGGGTACAGTGGCAGATTTTAGCGACAGGTTACAAATTACTAACAGTAGGTCTGCGATTTCATATTTGAATTCCTTCAGAACTCTGGGGTGAATGCCATCCGGTCCTGGTGACTTGCTAGTATTTAGTTTGTCAAATTGCCCTAGAACATTCTCCAACGCCCACAAAGCAAGGATCTGGAGTGGGTACCTCTCCAAAATCCTCCGCAGTGAAGACCAACGCTTCATTCAGCTTCTCTGCAATGTCCTTATCCTCCATGAGTGTCCCTTTTACTCCCTTGTCATTTAATGGCCGAACCGAGACTTCTTGGTTCTGATGTATTTGAAAAAGTTTTTGCTGCTTGTTTTCATCTCTTTAGCAAGCCTCCCTTCAAAATCTTGCTTGGCCTGCCTTATTAGCAGTTTACATTTACGTTGCCAGTGTTGATGCTCTTCCATATTATTTTATGTTGGGACTAGCTTTCAATTTCTTAAAGGTGAGCAGCGGGAGGCTGAGCGGGGCACTGTTGCTTAATTGACTCACCTGAACGCAGGGGGTTCCCAGAGGCAGCGTCATCAACCTGTGGGGAAGAAAAAGGCACGCAGTATTCCGGCGGCGCCGGAGGCGTACACCGGGGCAGCGCGCACAAGGGCTGTGCACACAAGGGCGTGCCCTTCTGCGCTCCCTTCGGCGCTCCCCGGATCAGGAGCCCCCCCCCCGTGAGTTTTTCCTGGGGGCTAAGACTTGTACAGACATTTCGAATAACTTCTATCAATGGCTTCCTCTAGACGGGTTGAAGCAGAGGATGGAGGAGGTCTTCTCCCCCCGAAGGCACTTAAACAGGGACGTTTGGACTCCTTTCTTAGCAAACCATTTATATGTAGGGGGGAAGTTAGTCATCCCCCTATGGCTGCCGGACATAGATCTTCTCCCTATCTCCATGCCCCTCTGCCCTTACTGAGAGGCCCCCCTGCTTGCAGGAGGTTGAGCACTTTGATCCTCCCCTGAGTAATGTTCCTCCTGCCTCGGGTAACATGATTATAGCCAACTCGGGGGAAACCCTGCCAGTAGGAGGGAAACTGGCTACCTTTTTAACCGAACATATTTTGCTCACTGCTGAGACAATTCAATTTATGTTTGGGAAAATGACTTGTATGCAATCAAAAATTAATTTAGTAGAAGGGCTTCTGCATGAAGTTAGGGTCAGACAGTCTCCAGATAGGAGGAGTAGGTATGAAAGGAGTCAGGGGGACTCTTCTGAGATCTCTAGGCCGGTGTCGGCTAAGATACACCGTCACCCTCCCCCAACAGCCTTACCCCTCCCAGACCGCTTAGCTCAGTCCCAGGGGCGGGGGAGGGAGGCTACGGTTCCCTCTTTAATTTATACCGAGGACGTAGGCACATTTGAATATATTCCTACTGCCCTGATTTTTACAATCAGGTCCAGAAATGGGGTCTCATTGCCTTTGTGGGGTTCTGCTTTAGATGTAGCTGAATGTTTAAGACCGCTTTTAAAAAAACTAGTTATTACTAGTAAAGATATCGCATCGGTAGATTATCTCTCAATTTCACCAACAAGTCACATGATATTAGTTATCTTTGTAGATGAGATGCCTGAGCTTTTAATGGCGCAGAAATCCCGATTGGAACGACACTTAATATTTATGGTTCGTGCTTTTCAGGCGCTTCCTCCTGGACGGGATAACCTCGTGGGGACATTGCCTGTTTTGGAAACGGGAGTAAGACCCTCACTGATATCTCAGCCAAGTGAAAGGACATGTTCCTCCAGCCTAGGTTTGCCCCAGTCGATTCGTCCCCTAATTCCATCCCGTACGAGGTTAGGGGGATCGCCAAGCCCAAGGAATAGGATTGCACCATTGTCCAATAATATGTCACTTCCCACTGAGCGGATTGCGACAGTAGGAAGGGGAGATCCCGTTGGCTCTCCCCTTGTGTTGGCTAACCAATCTAGGACCTTACTTTCCCGCTCCTCAATCACGCAAGCCCGGTGTTTCCAACGTTTAGACTCCTTATATTCCCAGCTGGGAGTATTAACAGCGGAGCTTTTAGAAGGGACGACTAGATCGGACCCCCCTCTTCTTGATACACAAAGGCCACTTCCTAACCTTTGTCGATTGTCCCCTATTCGATCTCAGGCCTCTTCACCGATTGAATCCCCCATTAGGGTGTCAGACACGGGGGGTTTTCAGGTGGGCGAATTCCCTGGGGAAAGTTTCGAACCTCCGGTTTTAGTTTCTTCAGCCACCGCTAGTTCACAGGGCCGTCTATCAAAGGGGAACCCAGCAGCTAGAAGAGAGATTTCCCCCTGTAATTGCAATCATAACAGTAATATTTCATCACTACGTGGACGGCTTTCTATATCATTGCCACTTCCACTGCCTATGACATTAGGATCACCACATGAGGCTCCTATCTTTTCTGCCCCTACGGTTAGCCCAGATTTGCTCCCTTCAAATACTACATCAGTTTCTATTGCAGGGCCCCTCCCGAGGGTTTCTCCTTCCCCTCTTGTTGTCTCTGCTCACCCTTCTGGTCAGGTTCTTAGACAGTGATCTAAATTATCTAGCTTGCCTCCAAAACAATGACTAGTTAAGAACCAGGGCCGGTATATTTCCCTTGCTATCTGTACGTGTGCAGATTATTTGTTCAATTAAAGCATATTTTAGCCTTATGTACTGTGTATTCCCAACTGGATTCGAAATGTTAGTAGGTATTGTTTATATCCTCCCAGATCGCTCTGTATATTACAACCCGGGCATCTGGGACGGTATTATTGAACAGATTTGTCTGGCTATTCAAAAGTTTCCAGCTGTTCCCCTCCTTATTGGAGGAGACTTTAATGCTCGTTTGGGGAACCCGGCACAACAAATGTCTCCAAATTTGGATGATCCTGTAGAGTTGCCTCCTCTTCCTACCCACCAATCTAGAGATCAAATTGTTGGGCCAAGGAAGGCACAGATGGATAGGTTATTAGGAGAGTTAGATCTTTGCATCATCAATGGGTGTGTAGAGGGAGACATGAGGGGAGATTTTACTTTTCATGCCCCTCAGGGTTCCAGTGTTTTAGATCTTATCCTAGTATCCCCCAGCCTCCTTCGTGTGATTTACTGCTTAGAAGTGGTTCCTCTAGGGATATCTAATAATCTCCCGCTTAATCTGTATTTTGAAGACCCCTTGGCTAGTGGGACCTCTGTTGACACCCATACATTGCCCTCAAGTGCTGAGGAAGCATCTCCCATGGTTAGGGTGAAGTGGTCGGAGCATCAAGCAGGATTGATAGACACTTTTTTTATTCCCCGGCAGCACTGGCCCTAAGAGAGGCAGTTGTAGCTGGTAACACAGATATAGTAGATAGATACGAGGAGCTAGTATCCCTACTTCTTCCTGTAATTACCAGGAGAACTTTGGGTCCCGGGAGCCTCAAGGCTCAGGTTGATCCCCTCCCATCCTGGTTTGACTCAGAGTGCCATAGGGTCAGATCTGACCTCCGCCGGACTTCTAGAAAACTTAAGGGACATCCCAATCATTCCCTTAGGTCTAGGGTGATGGAACTTCACTTAAAGTACTGAAAGCTCTGGATTACTAAGCAAAACACCTTTTTCCAAACCCAGTGGACTAATCTAAATGCCGCAGCTAAAGCAAATAACTCCGGTAAATTTTGGTCGCTAATCCGGTCATCTCATAGAGTCTAAGGAGTTCAGGGGAAGATGAGCATATCCCCGTTAGTGTGGCAGAGGTTCTATTAATCTTTATTTAACCATTTAGGAGGGGTTCCTCCTATTCTTGATCTTCATCCACTGGCGGAGTTTGCACAATGGCCCCCCGTAACAACCGAGGAGGTGGTGTCTCTCATAGATGGTTTAAAATCAGGAAAAGCTCCAGGCCCAGATTACATCTCTGAGATTTTGAAGAGAAATCCGGAATGGTGGGCTGGGGTACTTGCACCCTTATTTACGTATTTAAATGAAACCGGGGCTTTTCCAACTGCATGGAGAGAGAGCATTATTGTCCCTATCTTTAAAAAGGGTAATCCCAAGTGCCCAGAGAACTACAGGCCCATCAGCCTTCTATGTATAATCGCTAAGTTGTATTCTCACCTCCTTTTGGCGAAACTTCAAAACTGGCTTGAGGAAGCTGGCATATTAGTTCCGGAACAGGCCGGCTTTCAAAAAGGTCGTGCGACATCAGACCATATTTTTGTTCTATCGGCCCTAATTTCTAAATATACTGCTGATTGGAGGAAGTTTTTCATCTGTTTTATCGACCTTGAAAAGGCCTTCGATTCAGTTTGCAGGGAAAGGCTGTGGCTGAAACTAAGAGACCTAGGTATTGATCGCAGACTACTTTATTTGATGATTCTTATTCACACTGGGAACTCTTTAAGAGTTCGTTATAACACTAGGGGTGCGTTATCCGAGCCAGTAAGAGTGTATGCGGGAGTGAGACAGGGCTGCTTGTTGGCTTCGGCTCTTTTTAACCTGTATACAAATGACGTAGTTCAGGCCTTGGCAGATAATAACACTCATGCCCCAAAGATTGGCTCTCGCAGAGTCTCTCTTTTGCTTTATACAGACGATACGGCCCTTTTATAGGTGTTAGTTGTCAGAGCCAGCAGACCTCCGAAAGTACATAATTGGGCAATAGGCGATAATACCATAGAACAAGTGCGTAGCTATAAATATTTGGGGGTGATTTTTTCCTCCTATGTAAGTTGGAAAAATCACTATGAGGCAGCATTCTCACTAGCAAGGAAGACCTCGCAGGCCATCATTAAGTTCTTTTTCGGACAAGGAGGTAAACTAGTTTTACCTGCTCTTCGAGTGTTTCAGTCCAAAGTTATGTCAACTTTTATATGCCTTCCCAATATGGGGGCTGAGGTATATCCTCCATTTAGAAGGCATTTTAATTTTTTTTCTCCGGTCTATATTGGGTGCTCCTAGAGGAACCTCCCAAGTTATTCTAAGAGCTGAGGCTTTGGTCCTCCCAATCAGAGCCTATGCCAACCAGTTTTTGATTAATTTTTGGCTAAGAGTAAAGCTTTTTCCTACTTGTAACACCTCCCTCCTTGCTATGGCTATCAGGGATGGGCTAGGAGGGTCTTGGCATAGAGTGGTGGAAGAAGAGGTTTTCCGGTTAGGATTTTCTGCTGGGAGCCTGGGGGTTGTAGGATTACATACAGCTAAGAGCTTGGTTAAAAGGAGGATTCTCGATCAAACCCTGCAGTCAGAATTTGCGTTGTTGGTACAACAAAAGGTGGCTCCCCAATACTTACCGTTTAACTCCAAGGGCCCTGGCGAATACTATCTTTTTAACTGGACAGATGCAGGGAAACGGAATGCTTTCCTCAAGTTAAGGATTAATTCATTCCCCTCAGTGCTAGTGGAGGGACGTTACAAGGGGTTAGCCTGGAGGCAGAGGATCTGCCCCTAGGGGAGACAGATACGGTTACTCATATTTTGCTTCGATGCCCCCAATTAGACGAACTCAGGTTTCGATACTTAGCGGGGATGGAAGGGCAGGAGCTCCGGAAGATTCTTAGCCCAGTGGATTCGGCTCTGACTAGAGCAGTATCTGGGATGGCACTAGCCGTCTTGCATTTTCGCAAAACGCAAATTCTTTAACTAGAAATGATAGATCTGCTTGACTGTGGAACTGTGGAAGTCCCTGGATAATGTTGACAGGTGTATTAGTGTACTCCACTCTTCCTAGGTGAGGAATTATTTATTTATCGTGATCCTATTTTAGTTGGATGGGAGAAGAGGACGTAGTTATGATGGTCGTGATCCCTCTTCTCTGAAAGGGTTTCGTTTCCTTATTCTTGTTTTAAATTTTGCCTAAATTTTGTTATAGGTTGTTATTGATGCATGTTTTGTATTTGTAAAATTTTTGTTACAGCCAACCGCTAAACAATAAAAGATTTGATTTGATTTCTTAAAGGATGCCTTTTTAGCTCTAATAGCCTCCTTCACCTCCCCATTTAGCCACAGCGGGAGACTTTTGGTCTTCCTGCTTCCTTTTTGAATTTGCGTGATGCATTTAATCTGGGCTTCCAGAAGGGTGCTCTTAAACAGCCTCCACGCCTCTTGCAAAGTTGTAGCCCTTGCAACTGTGCTTTTTAGGGGTTTTTAAAACTAGTTTCCTCATTTTGTCATAGTATCCCTTTTTAAAGTTAAATGCTACTGCTGTACTTTTGTCCTTCTCCCTCCAGAAATTATGTTAAATTTGATATTATGATCACTATTGACTAGTGGCAATAGTTACTCCTGTTACAGTTACCAGGAACATGGATGCCATACTTGGGCTTTACACAAGGGGCATTATATGCTGCACTAGAATCGTAAGGATGAGGCATTGCACTCTTTAATCCGAATTTTGCAAGATGCAGAGAGGAACCTTGCATATGGAGCATACATGTGTTGTGCTGGTGGGTTTTGTAATCTGCAGTAAGCACCTTACACATGCAGCATGCATGCTTTTCTCTGGGCCTTGCCCAATCTGCTTGCATACTGCAGGCACAGCCCTTGCATATGGTCTGGGTGCATTTTACACTGTATATAGAGGCTGTGCACACCCTTGGATGGCACTAACAGTTACACACTGCACGTTTGTTGCATAGGGGCCTTGCACATTCAGCGTGCAAGCGTTTGCTCTAGTTTCGCACTCTGCATGTAGCTTCCTGCATATGGTGCAAGGATCGATTGCTCCAGGCGTTGCACAGACATACTTGTGCACTGCGCGCAGAGGCCTTGCACATGGGGCATGCCTGCTTTGGCCCTGTCCCAGGAATAGGTGCGTTGCAAGGAGTCCTGGGGAAGGGAGTGGTGTATCGGCGCGTGCCCCGCCGCCTAATTTCCCGCCAGCCGTCCAATCCGGTAGCAGAGCCGATATCCCGCCTGTCGCGCCTGAAGTGACGTTTCTGTGCGCCGCGCTAGTCCTCCTCTTATCTACTCAAGCGCACGCGGAGCTGTCATGGTGCCGGGCGGGCAGGCTGGAAGCAACAGCGGCGGGAGCCCCGGGTCGCCCCCCGAGGGGCTGCGGGAATGGATCCGAAACGCCTTCCGCTTCGTCGCCGACCGGAACGACTTCCGCAGGTGACATCTGACCCCATCTCGCCGGTCCCCGGGCTCAGCGCGGTGGGGATTGGTCTCGGGTGAGACTCTGCAGCCGGCGGAGGGCAGGGGCCGCCGGCCTCTTTGTCTGTCTCCCTCTCGTGTCCCAGCTGCTAGCGGGTTCAGGCCTCTTCCTCTAGGCACAGCTAGCCTGGGAACACGCCCTGTTGGGAAAGGCAGCCACCGAGCTCCGGCCTCTTCCCAGTTACAATCGGGATGGCTGGGATGGGCAGAGCAGCGGCAAAGGGGTTCCTTCCGTTATTCAGATCTCCCTCATCAGAGCCCGTCGTGGTGCCCCTTGTGTCGGAAAATGAGAGCCTTGCCCTAAGAGTCCGGCTGGGTTCGTGGCTAGACCATTAAGTCGCTTTGTGACCTTGACTTAAATGTCCCATCTCTCTCTCTCCCCAGTGATAACATAGGGATCCTTTCAGTTGCTCACCAAAGTGGGGCTGAGTAACATAAATCAAGGGTAGAACTCATTGCGGAAGGATGTTGTAAAGGCCAATAGCATAACTGGGTTCAGAGAAGGATTGGCTAAGTTCTTATAGTTTCTTAAATAGCAAGCTAGGTAGGGAAGGAGACCGGTTAGGATCTGAGAGTGGATAGCAGGAAATGGGTCACTTAATTATCACCAGTTATGCACTTAGCTGTAGGTGGCCTCTGTTGGAGACAAGGTGCCAACCCCATAGATGGGCTGACCCAGCCTGGCAATGTTTGTAAAGCACCTTAAACTCATGCCTAGTACATCTTAGCAAAGTCAAGGTAGTTTTAGTTTTGATGTGTTAGCTGTTGAGGGAAATCTGGGGGAGAGAGAGATGGGGTGTTATCAGTCATTCCCAAGTTTTTTTAAAAGACTTAAATACAATCCTGTAATACTGGTAGTGGTAGAAATGTTAGCAAGCTTTTCACCTGCTATTCTGACAGGGTCCAAGGAAATCGCTCCATGCTGTGAACCTATAGGTAGCATAATTGAACTGCAACCCATACTTGATGGGGACCATACCCTTTGAGAAATCTTTCCTGAATCAGCCCTACTTTCAACCCCCCCCCCCCCCAAAAAAAAACAACACCCTGATCATCAGGGACAGATTCCTCATTACTAGGACACCCTAGTCTTGACAGGAACAACAAGCAGGTGCAACACTTAACATATTTCTGCCACTATCATTATCAATGCTTCCCAGGGCAGACCATTCAAAATACAAGGTACCTATTCCTGCAGTTCCAATAAATTAGTATGCTTGATTCAGTATGAAATACCCCCATGGAAACTATATTGGGGAAACCTGTCAAATCTTGAAGTACACCAACAAATGAACTCATAGAAAAATGGTTCTGGACAAAAGCTCCGATTCTAGGGTGGGCATTTATTTCTTCCAGAGCATCCACTCCATTTCTGATTTCTCTGCCGTTATTCGGTAAAACAAGTAGAACAAACAGGACTGGGAACTAAAATTCATAACTTCATTGGATACTAAAAATGATGGACTCGGTCTAGGTTTAGGATTTTCAAACCGCTATAAAAATCTGTAAGTAACTGAGTTTATTAGCTGTATACACAACCTTTGTGTTACTGCTGTCAAAGGATTCTATTTGTCTCAATGGAGTGGCACAGGAAAATGTTTGGGAACAATTGAGCAAGGTTAGTACTTTGGGGTCTCTTGTCAAGCAAGATAGGTAACCACACCCCCAAATGCCTACATGGCAGATCTGATTATTTAAAGCTCCTGCTAAAGAGGACATGTTTTGGGGAATGAAAGAAACCTAATTAGAAGCAATTTCACTTCAATCCTATTCTGCATTTCACAGCCCTCTTTATTACCAGCATCATTTCTTTTATGTGAAGAACCTTGAAATCTGTGGCAGCTCATCCAATCCCACTGCTTATTCCCTACCTGAAGTTATATAATCCTGTTTGGAACAATTTCCATAGCAGCTAGTTACCATGGCAGGTAGGGGGGATAAGCAGCAGGAGCAAATGAGCTCTTAAGACAGAGATCCTGTTTTCTTGTAAATCGCCTTAGTAGTGAAGGATGAGGGAGGGGGAAAGCAGCATATAGATGTGAGTAGACTGCTTTCTACGCAGCAGGCCTTTCCTCAGGAGGCAGCAAAGAAAACAAAGTAGCTCTTGCTTTTTTCCAACTACAGCATATGCTAGGCAATTAGGAAACTGTTAGCATTCTGTAAGTTACTGTTGTAAATGGCGAGTCCTTGCTTGTATATTCACATCTGGTATGAGACTCTCCGGGCAGGAAATCCCTCAACACAAGAGGGCTCTATGTAGATGAGACATGATACCAGCTGCTTTCTGTCAATCAAGTTTACTATGTATTTGTTTCAGGAACCTCATAGTTAACCTGGGGCTTTTTGCTGCAGGAGTTTGGGCAGCCAGAAATCTGACGGAGATTGATTTGATGGCACCACAGCCAGTTGCATAGCAGTGATGGTGAGTAATATTGTGGGTGTATGGAAGTACAGTGCAACTGCTTGGTTTGGCTAATGGTTAGAGAAATTAAAAGGAATAATAAAGGGTTTGAACAGTGAGTCTGGGAGCCTCTGGAACTTTTGTTTTCTGCAAGCTTAACTAGTGGGTAGTTTCTTGCATAGGAACACTTTAAAGTCAGATCTTAAGTATCATATCAGACTTTGGCCTGACTGGATCTGTATTTAACACATGACCCTTCTTGAACAGTTTGAATTGTAAGTGTAAACAAACAAGCTTCCTTCTGGGTGAAGATCAGATTCCTAGTCCTCAGCTTCTAATCTCTGGCCAGCCTTATTTATAAATAATGTAATGCTGCTGTATAATCATACCGCCCCTCAGTTGACTCGACTCCAAGCTGAAGAGCCCTAACCTATCAATCTGCTACTCGTACAGACGTTGCTTTTTGTTGCCTCTCCCTGGACCTTTTTGAGATGGGGTGACCAGAGCTGCAATACTTGGGTGTGGTTGTGCCATAAACTTAAAGAATGGCATTATGTTTTGTTCTCCATTCCTTTCCAAATAATTCCTAGCATTTGCCTTTTTGACTGCTGCTATTTCAATGAATCAAGGAAAAAGGTATGGTTTTCAATTAATTAATTGCCCACAATGACCTCCAAGATTCTTTTCCCAAGTAGTAACCCCGTAATAATTCTAATATAGGCTCTTGCTCTTCATATATGTGGTTACCAAGCACCTGAGGTGACAATTCAAAACAATTTTGTTATGGGAAGACTTTGCCTACACCTCAAAATGGCTACTTCCTATCCACTTGTCATTTTCATACACAAGCCAGATCCTAGCCCTTGGACTCATCCTTTGCTATTTAATTGCAGATGGGTACAGGTGCCTGCATCCAGCCTGAAAAACTTCCACTTCCAGCATGAGATGACTAAAACAACAATTGGAAGACTTGTGATTGGTCACTTGAAATCTGTGATATCCTCCATGTTACTTTTGGTTTAAAGTTCATCACTACAGAATCATATTTTGATTCAGACAGTTGTTGGTCCATAATGAGCTTTGATAAACTGTTTGAGATGCTTATTGTATATTCAGTTCACTTTTGGGAACTAGATGTATTTAAATACCGATAGTATCTAGGTAACTTTCTGCAGTAGACAGTTGTATGTTGGCAGTGTAACTTTGCTTCTGTACCAAGGCAAGAAGAGTTGTAAGTGGATTCTATAATGAATAAAGACATGCTATTACATTGGAATTTTGTTCTTTTAATAGGAAATTTCAGCTTACAAAAACAAGGTGTAAAAAGAGTAAAGATTTACAAAAATCATAAAAACATGATTCATATTTCACACCCAAAGAGAAAGTAACAAGCTCAAATCCTGTGTGTTGCAAGTAGGACTTGTCTGCTATTCATTCAAAGGGAAAATATTATTTTTTTAAAAAGCCCTAGTAAACTCTAACCACCAGAACTATACATGGATAATGTTCAGACAGGATAAAGTTGGCCATGTGTCATCTTAAGAGTGATTGGATCATTGGGGAAGAAGCTGTTTGGTGTTGCATAGCATCTGGGTGACTTGGACTGAACCTACAGTAGCCTCACTGCTAACTACTTCCTGATGGCAATTAGAAAAGATGATAAAATGGGGGACAGAGGAAGTGCTACACAAACTGAACAGCACTTCTCCTGGCCCAATATCATGGCATTGCTAGTGTGCTGTGACTTCACATTATTTGAACATGTATGCACAGCATCACTTAATGTCAGGCCAAAAACCTCTTTACCACACTACCTTCAAGGGATGGAGAAGAGCCAGTTTCATCTTTAACTGAAAGTAATCTTTCCCGAAATCTGAGAGAAGGGATTTAGTCTCTACCATAGGGGGCTCATTATGAGCATAAGTTCCTACTGGAGTGGAAGCAGTTGAAATCCAGAGAGAGCATTCACCTCTGAAGGGGGACAGGGGAAGCACAAAGTAATAAGCAATTAGAGCCAAAGCTGGTTCCTAGATGTTTTGAGTGAAAGTTAACCAAGTATCTAAGTTGTCCATACATTAGTTAGTGGAGGCCAAGTTGATGAAGTAAAGAGCAGGTTGAACCTATAAGATTAGCAGCAGCACTTCTTAAAATACTTGTGTATTGAGCTAGCATGAGACAGCTGGACAGTATTGTTTCAGCTAGTAATTAGTTGGTTTCTCTACTCTTACTAGCTGCCAGCCTAGGAAAGTCCTTGGAGCAAAGGCAGCCTTGTTGATTGCCAGAATGTGGAATGAGTCAGCTTAAGTAATTATCGACTTAGACAACAGAAACCTAAAATACAGCTACAGGCAGCTTTGACTTAAACCCCCAAAGAAGGGAGTAACTGCTTGGCTAGGTTTTCGTTGTTAAACCCAATTTTCATCTCTTTCACACCAAGGCTACAAATAGGAAGTGCAGTGTTGGCAGAGGGAAGCGCTTATGTTCTGTCCTCTGAAAACCACATTTTCAAGAACTGCTAGACTGCAAGATGTATAACTCAAAGGTGGGATTTAACTCTTGGGAATAGCAAGGCCAGTTAGTGAGCACCTTTTGAGAGTCCCAACCTTGACTCCTGTTACATCTGAGCCTTTTGGATAAAGTTCAAAGACGTAGTTCTTTTCACCTGTTTTCTTGCATGTATTGAAGTATTCTGAAGTCCATTCTAGTTATCCAAGTCTAAATTTGGACAAAACTGGGCTCAGTTCATTACACGTAGTCAAAGTACTTTCGATGGCTTACGCCAACAAAAGCCTCAAAGTAAAAAGTGTTTCTTATGTATTCGAACAGCTAAGCAGTAACATTAGACAGGATGGCATTTCTTACACTTCTTTCAGATCAACTGCCTGAGTGCTGTCCTGCCAAAAAAAAATATTGCTGTTTAGAAACTGAAGATTACATTTCTATCACAATCAGAGTGCCAATAGGTGCAGACAACTCTTAAAGGAGACTGTAGCTAATGGTATAGCAAAAAGGCTAATCACCTGTGGCAACACTGGCTGGAACCTTGAAACCACTGAAGACAATGACAAAAGTTCCACTGACTTCAATGGATCAGGATTGCACCTTGTATCTTTTTCTGTAGAGATCAATTCTTAATTAAGCCAACAAATTTGCTGATTTTAATAAAGCTCCAGTCTCTTTCCATTCCAGTATCTACATTTAAAAAAAATAAAGAGCACCAGAAAATTCTCTGAAGTTTGTGTGGGGAAAACCAAAGTTCTGCCTCCCTATCCTAAGGCAAAATGCCTTCCACCCAGAAATGCATAACATTTTATAATACTTTTTAAAAATTCATGTGACATCAATTTTTATCTGTTCGTTCAACACTCCATGGCCCCCAAATATTAGAGAATGTATTTAAGCATGTAGCTTTTTAAAAATAAAATTCCAGTTTGCTCTGCAAGGAGTTTTAAGAAAGCGTGTAGTCTATCAGAAGGACAGCCTTCTATTAAATGTAACTGCTCATTCTGCAAGAAGTGTGAGTTACTGGACACAGACAAGTCTTTGCCGTGTAGCCAGTAGGATTTTGCTGCTAATCAGATTTTTATAGCCTTCCCCACAAACACAATAGTCATGTCAGACACTAAAGTCCTTGTCACTGAAAGTTCCTGCCTTGGATTAGCTTTAAGAACAAACAAAACAAAAAAACACAAGAAGTGGTTACTTCAGTTTTGATGGTGGTTTTTCTTTAAATGATGCCTTCTGTTTCCCAAGCTCCAACCTGAACAGAATTCAGTAAAAAGGGCAATTCAGTCTGTACCCATGACAATACAGCACTTTACTAGAGCTACAATGCATTTTGAGTCATGCACAAGCTTCAAACAATAAATAGTTAACAGTGGTTAAAGTCTGGCTTGGGCCCATTGGGCTGCTCAATTTTTTTCCTGGAAATTTAGGTTGAAAACAATCCATTATTATTTAAAGATGACTTGTTTAATTTTAAAGTTCTTTTTAAAGTGTTTCAAGCCAATTGTACAAGTTACCTTAGAACAACTGGAACCCAAACACACAGTAAAATAAAAGAGGAATGGCCTACTGGCACACCCCTCAAATTAACTAAGACAAATCACAAATTGGTACAGATAACTAACATGTAGTTTTTGAGTCTTAAACTGTGCTGTGGTTTCACAAATTTAAAAACAACTTGTTAGAATGCTTCACATTCAAACCTGTAATAAATGGGTATCAATATTAATGTAATAGAGACCAACTGCCCAAGTGAGGTTTTATATTCACACAAGCAAGACATTCTTACCCAACCCATTCCCCCTGCCTGATCCCAGACCAGGCGCAGGGATTAGACACATTTTTAAAAGGCAGTGTTCAGAGCAGATGTTTGGATTTTACCACCTCACATCTTTAAAGTAGAGACATTTAGCCACTTTTAAGCAACTGTACCTTTTGCATATTGAACAATGCAGTGCTGTCTGCATTAAGGTCTTTTTGCTCACATGTGTGGGATTGTTTGCTACACTGCTAACTGGATATTTGTGCAATAGTACCATGGAACGGGAAACCTTTTCCCCCCTTCCTTTTATAGGTGGTCAATCATCTGTCATTACATTTAAAAGAAGAAAGGCCTTTCCAGAACTTCTCTCCCTCTCCCAAAATGCTGCCAGCAGAGCTTAAATTCAACATGCCACACAGGTCTTGTGGGCAAGTAAAGGTACTTGCATGGAGAGGTGTCAACCTCGTGACTTGTCTCAAAGGCCTTTAGTGACACAGAAGAATTTTTGTAAAAGCAAAGAAGCAAATAAACATGATCTGCCTTTGAACAAGTTATTTGCCTTATTACAAATACAGAGACTTCAGACATGTACACTAGAATACAACACATTCTGAACTTGCTGGTAAGAACTGTTTTCCCCCCTTGTTCACATACAGATAGGAAATGTAAAAATGTCAATGATACTGAAAAGCACTTATAAAAAACATAGATTTGTCTGCCACTTGAATAATGAGGGGAAAACCTCTTTGTAATTTCCAACTTTTATGTCCCATGCAAAATGTAATTGTATACAAGGCACCAAATTTATTTAATTGTATAAAATTAGTTCACAAAGTTTTATCGGTGGGTAAAATTAGCCCCCCTGACCCTTCCCCAGCCACCCACACAAACAGTTTTAATTCTGCAGAAATTGTTGACCTTGCCTGTAGCTTACAATGGGGTATCTTCCATGACAGCCTAAACTATCACCAGACGTAACTAATGGGGATTCCTCGCTGTACAAACTCTAGGAAAAGCTGACCTAAGCAATGCGCCATGTCGGCTTCCCCAGTTGAGCAAAGGCTGTGTGAATGCACCCTAGCCTGGTAAGAGCAGGGACTTTTACAATCAGAAAGTGAACTTCTATGTATCTAATAGACAATATTTAGGCTACAAGCCTTGCCCTTTAAAAAAAAATCTCTTACTAGCAGGTCCATAGGACACATTAAACACTTTTCCCATTTACAAATTTTATTCCTCCATTTTAAAGATGTCTGGAGGTTCCTAGCTGTGTGGAGGTGCTGCTGTCGCCCTTCATAATCCATTTTGTTCAATTGTGATGAATCCACACTGACTGGTGTGAGACTTCAGTATGTATTCCATTTACTGCCTTGCCTGGGACAGTTTTCAGAGTACTTCCTAGTTATAGGCAACAAAAGTCAGAAAGTCTTTTGAGCATTTTGAATCACAGCGCATTTTTGCCCAGTGCATAGTTTAACTCAGCAACACAGTAAGGGAATAACATGCTGGGAAATTGTAATTAATTTGCTAACTATTTAAGTCAGCCTAAAACAATATTTTTCTAACATTTGAGGCAGGCCTAGGACGTAATCCTCCCTCTCCTCAAAACAAAATGAAATCTGATCTACTTTAGATTTAAACATAGTAACAACTCCATAATTGTAGCTTTGTGTACAGATAAGTACAAATAATGACTTTTCTGTATTCCTGGGGCTCTATACCATCAAAACCTGGGCACATTCATCAGAGCCCCTCTGCAATACGTAAGAGATTCTAGGGCTTCTAGGGTCCCACGAGAGGAACTAAACAATGGTGAAAGTTGGCTTTTATCTGCAGCAGTGCTCTAAGGGTCTTATGGATAGCATTAGTCACTTCTTAAAAGTCCTGTAAATTTGGGCCACTCCAGAGTAAGTGGTTTGTGGACTATAGGTTTGGTCACCAATGGTCTTGCATTTACACAAGCAGTGGAGACCACCTGTAAACGGTTACAGCAACTTAAACAACTTATTGTCTTAAAAAACAAAACAAAAAAACCCCCCAGATATAGTATTGACTTGCTCTTACAGGCTTGGTTTATTTTTTGTTTTGTTTTTCCAAATAAGTAATTTCAGCTATATGCATAGAACCAAATTCTGCTCTCAATCGCATCAATAAGGCCCTGATCACATTCCGATGTGTTTAACTTTACTTACACATGTGGTCTTGTTAAAGCCAGAATGGCTGCTTGCATGTTTTAAGCTATGATCCTGAAAGCATTGATGTTGGCACTTACGTAAAGTTAAGAACTTAAGGACTCATCCACACGACATTCCCCAAGCAGCCAGGGGGAGTAACACAGAATGCAGCCCAGGCTAGCTACCTGAGTGTGTTGTGTGAACCTGTTGGGATAAATCAGCATTGGTTTTCTTGCTTCACAAGCAACTGCCTTCGCATGCTCCCTCCTCTAGGAAAGCCAGCACAGGCTGCATTTGGTGTTGCTTTCCTGCTGGTAGAATGATGTGTGACTGAGCCCCAGGATGAGTTTGCAGGATTGGGACCTTAAGTAATTGATTTCAGCTGAGTTACTCCAAATGTGTACTGGCATAACAAAGCAGAATTTGGATTTTAGAATTTAGAAAGGGAAATCTTACTCACTTTAAGAGGGCTTCACTGTAACTGCAAGTAATGTCTTCACCTTATTGACCTGGAGAGCTAACTTCTAATCAGAATTTCTGGCAATCAGGACACTATAAAACAGTGTACAGCACAGCAAGATCATTGAGCTATGCTTATATAAAGGAGCCTGCAGTAGACAAATATAAATCAAACAGCATAAAAAAATGCTATACGCTATCGCTTCCAAATAAAAGCTAAATATTACAGAAATGTCACAGTGTTGGAAAAAGCAAGTATAATTCAAAATATAGTTCCTTCCTTCCCAGGGTAAGTAATTTTTTTCTGACTGCAAGTTTCCCCATATCTCAAGACTATTGGGCTTAATGTCACATGGAGAGGCGGCCACTAATCTCCAAAGATGTCAACAGCAAATGCTACAAATCTGCTTGGGAAAACTAATGTATTGATGGCTAAAGGTACATCCCACCCCCCGTTCCAGCCTCCCTTCCTCCTCTCTAACCTACTCAATTCAAGTGACAATGTATTTCTACCTGAATTCAAATATTAATGTAACACACTCAGTCAAAAGATGAGCATTCATAGTGATAAGTCTAGGCTCACTGCAGTAACAACTGTAATGCTGCATTATAGGTTGCCTTTATATCGTGTAGCTTTTTTGTGTTTATAAATAGGGTGGCAGGAGTTTTCATCAAGTGAATTCATGATTACGGTTGTCAGGCTTAGTAAACTGAATTTGCCATTTAAAAGAAATGAATGAAATCTAGTTTTCTATTAAGGAATCAATTCCATTCATAATGGAAGTGTATGGATAGACTTGGAAGGATGATCAATAATTGGGAAGAGTCAGTTTCACTGCCCACACACAAAAAATAATCTAAAATATTACTTGAGGTATAGTAACAATGTTTTTCTCTTGCAAAGAATCCCGTTATGCTTCTACATTCTGAGAATTTTTGAGAAGATTTTGTTTCAAAATCCTTTATGAAGCTCAACTTCTCCAGCAACTGGGTCAAATTGAAACTCCGGTGATTACAATGAAGTTTCACCCACTTCCACTAAGTTTTTTAAAATTAGTACATATGGGATCATGTTTTCATTTTCTGGGAGAGCAAAACAAAAGGAAAAATATTTTGGGAAATAAGCAAATATGTCAGATGTATAAGTAGTAAAAATCCTTCCAAGTCTAGTTACAAATTGAGGCTTTTTTTTTTTTTTTTTTAAAGTATTACTTTTATCAGACCCCATGTGACTAGCTCCCAATGCTCTGCCTCTAGTGAGTAAGTGTGCAGTTCTGAAATTATATTATCAAATTTCATAGGCTCAAAAGCAGTATGTTGCTAAGACATGCAGGAAACACATTCCTGAGCACATTCATCACCCTACTTCTCTCAAGTCAGCTGATACCACGTAGATCATTGGGATGACACGCTTAGCCTCTGCTCTGGTGATAGGAAAGGAGCTGGTTGCATACAGTGCTTTATGACCTGCTCCATCCTCTCTATAGAGAGACTAAGAGCAGCCTCAGAAGAAGGTGAATGTGGGTAATGTCAAGATGTGCCGGCTGGCAGGCTTGCCACGGCACGGGATCAGTCCTTCACCCCCCTCCAGAATCAGGGCGACCGGTCAACAGATGTGCCGGCTGATTCCAGAGGAGGATCGGGGGAGGGGCCGTGCGGCCGCCCAGCCCTGCCCCCCACGCTCTCCCGGCCGCCCAACCTCTGCGTGACAGGCGGGCGCAGCAGCCAATTTGGTCACTGCACCCGATACGTCCCAGGGTTGGCTACGGCCCGGAATTGGCGGCGGTAACAGACGTTACTGTCCACTGATTCCGGGCCGTGGGGCAGTAACAGACGGTACGATACCATAGTCAACCACAGTGAACCCCCTGTGGTGGCTGTGGTACTGTAATGTCTATTGGGCCCAAAAGAGATTCCCTCCGGGGGTGAACATTTGGTGGGAATCTCTTTTAGGCCCAACAGACGTTACGGTACGGCAGCCACCACGAGGGTGGAAGGAGGATGGGCTCTGCCAGTTGCTTTCTGTTCAACAGAAAAATGCTGACAAAAAACAAATGTAGGAGACAAAAGCAAAATGGTTTCACGGCTTTTTAAAAAAAAACCTGGTCTCTAAGTTGAAATTTCTGAGGTTTAAAGTTTTCTACAGGCACATTAGATTTCTAAATAATTTCATCCCTAGCCCATCTCCAGCAAACCAGATTACCTGCAGAGAGAACAGAAGAACCTTTGTGTCAAAATCTTAGATCGGATCTCATTAAAAAACTAACTTGGGCAACAAAATTCTCTTGCTGTAGATAAATGCGAATCTGCTCAGAAAAGTGACTGAAAAATGGCAGTGGACCCCTATCAGAGTCTCCACACAAGCGGCAGTGGCCAGATCCCCTTGCCAGGCAATTGCTCCTACCACACAGTGGGGTAAGCGCAGGGAGCCAGTCAGATGGTTGTGGAGAAGCCAGGCTGGCCGGCCCATCAGCCGCTGCCGCGGCTGGGGTGGGTCACAGCAGCCAGCTCTGCCCCATCTCGCTCCCCCAGCCCAACCAAACCTCACCCCCAGCCGTGACATGGCTAGTACCTATTGTTCACAGACCTGCTGCAAAGGTCGCCATATGGCAGGCAGAAGGGGTCCAGCCACATGGGTTGCCCTCGCCCTGGGCAGCCTTATCCCAGATGGGGTAAGGCTGCTCCATGACGCGGCCTTGGAATTTGTTGGGAGGATGCAGCGCGTGCGTAGCAGGCAGCTGTTCGCCCTGCCATGGGGTGAGGTGGAGAGAACATCTGACGGCCACCAGCCCCGCAATGCACTGCATCATGTGGCCTGGCTGCCCAGGGAGAAATAACAGGCTACCCAAGGCATGGTAGCCTCCCTTCCCTGTTTCATCTGGAGACATCCTATGGTTGTTGGGTCTCAGCGACTTCCAAAATCAAACTAAAAATGCAAGCGTAAAGCTGTCTTCGTACATCTTTAGCCCTGCAAACTAGTAGTGTGCAATTCATTTTTGTTATTATAACGAAAACAAAAATTTATGTTTTCTTTTTCATTATTGTAATAACAAAAATGAAGTACAATAATGAAACTAAAAACGAATTTTAGTTTTTGAAATAATGGGAAAACACTGAAAAACGTATTTCTGGCTATAACTTTTTTGTTTATTATTCAATTCTGATTAAGCCTGTGGAGATTGTACCCCCAATGTATAGCACTATGAGTACCAAAATTTGGAAAGATCTGATAAAGGGAACCAATTTTATAAGCAATTGAATGTTGTGATTTTAAGAAAAGCTGCATAAATATTCCTGGCTACAACTTGTTTATCTTCTATCCAATTTGCATAAAATTTGGGAAGCTTATGTCTATTCCCATGATTACCACTCCTGCCAAATTTCAAAAAGATTGGATACAGGGTCCTGATGTTATAAGACATTAACTTGAAAATGCATTTCCAGGAGTAACGTTTTTATATTCCATCTTGTTTACAAGACATTTGGCAGGAATGTATACCACACCCAATTTTATAAGTAACTGAAGTTGTCCCCTTGAAGACTATTATTCAAGATAAATAGCAGCACATGCAGTGCCAGTCAGAGGCATGCACCTGGCACGGCAGGGGGAGGGAGGCTGTAGGAGATGGGGAGCAACACATTCACTGGCCAATTACTGCATGATTCCAGCTTTACAGGACCATTCGGTGGTGGCTTCGAGGTGGGTGTAGGTGGCGGCCCTGAGGCGGGCATAGAAGGGACATAACTGGGACTTTGGGGATAGCATCCCAGCAATCAGGAGACATGGTTTACACAGCCAGGCTGGCCAATTATCTTCACAATTATAAGTTAATTGCTTATATCACCAGAACCCTTTATCCAATCCTTCTGAAAGCTGGCATAGATCGTAATCTTGGGGAGGGGTATAAACTTGCCAAGTTCCATCCATATTAGATGGGAGATGAAGTTACAGCCAGGAATGTATATGCAGATTTTTGCAAAATAACATAATTCAACTGCTTATAAAATCAGATACCTTTATCCAATCTTTCTGAAATTTGGTACACATAATGACGTCCGTTGGAGGTACAATCCCTCCATGTTTCATCCAAATATAATGAAAAATAGAAAAGTTACAGAGGACAATGTGTTTTCTATTGAAACTAATGGAAAGCAAAAAAGAAAACAAAATTTTGATATTTACGAAAATGAAAAACGAATAGCGACATGGGTCCCTGGTGCACATCTCTACTGCAAACTCAGCCTGGGATTTTAAAGTCAAGCTGGGTTCTTCCTTTCTTGCACATCACTAGAAACAGAGCTCATTCACATGACATGGGGAATGTGTGAGTGAGCTTGTAGAGATGCTGTAGGCCCAAATGCCCCCTCAGTAACATCACCACCACCTCAATGAGTTCACAGGAGTAACTAACTGGACCCTTGTAAATGACCATATTGATAATACGCAAATAGAAATAACAGGCACCGTACTGAAGTGTCAGCTAGCAGAAGTAAAAAGTAGTTCACATCTGTTTTTGATAGTCAAGTCAGCAGATAGGACTCTGCACGTGTTTGGGTCGGAATTTTTTAACCTGGTCTCTTTCCAGAGTAGAACCACATTTATCACATTCCACGTCAGGAGTAAATGCTGAACTGAGGTGCAGCAAGAGCAATATTCCCCAGGTATATACCAAAGGTATTCTAAGACCCACCTACACTAGGAAAATTCCTTTGTAGGGTACCCCTTGGCTGTATTCTCAGCAGGTGCTGAAATCAGTTTATCGGCTAGTGTAGCTAGGATATAGTTTTTTCCAGCTCCATTACAGAAGTTGTTTTCAAGGGCAGGTGGGATATTTTCCTAGTGCAGAAGGGTATTACTGTCCTGCAGGAAAGGGTTTAAGTAGAGCACATACCTCCCCAGAATATTCCAGGGACATACAAAACAGCGGGGAGAGTAACTGGATATGTGATTCACATCAGGAGATGCAAACGATGGTTTACAAATAGGGCCACAGGTTAAATGGAGTTCTACTGTACCTGTAAGACTTTTCTGGAGAGGTTTATCAGCACTTACTGCAAGACGACAATACATTTGGGGGCCAGTTTGATGGCTTTGTATCCTGGTTGAACACAATAGGTTGCACCCATTTTTCCAAGCCTCATTTCATTTCTGTTTGCAAGAAGATAAATAATCATAGACATCCAAGGCTGTTTGTTTTCCTTTGTTTTGTTTGGAGGAGGATGGGGTTTACTAATACATTTGCTTTTAAAAAAACCAAACACAAAACAAACAAACAAACGGATTCTGGATATAATTTTAGGCAACAGAATTGCCCAGCCTGACGCCCGGTTTTTCAGACACTTGCAGTGGTGAGCTGGTTTGTTCCTGCAGCAAGCCTTTTTTTTTCCCCTACAAAGAGGAAAGATGTGTGAACACCAATGGTTTAAAAAACTGAGTCAGTTGATTGAGCTCCTCCCTTCATGGGAACATCAGTCTTCTGTCTTGATCGTTGGTTTTGGACGACACCTGAGCTTGGAGTTGTGTTTCTGAGGTTCCTGCTTTGCCCTTCACGGTTCTTTGAGTGTAAAAAAGAATGTAGGCCTGGGTTTTGCACACCTCCTCCACACTACATACATTCAGCTTGGAGTCATTGCAGTGGACCCAAAAACCTAGGAACCAATAGGAAAGAGAATACATTAGTGAAAGTGCCTCATTACTTTTGAGAGATATTTGGGATCTGTTCAAGAGGAAATGGAATAGGAAGAAATGGATTCTGTCCATTTCTGGAAAATGAATCCCAATTAGTGGATTTCTGCGGCATTTCTACACTGTTAACCCAATTAACCAATAGGTGGTTGAGCTACTATTTGATTTTAGTGTGCTATCCCCCAAATCCCTCCAGACAGGCAGAATTATAATCCTTCATTCCCCAGCTGGTTACAGGAAGGACGCATCAACACTCATACAAGCAGCTGCGAGGAAGAGGCAAGTGTTCAGGAATTCAGAGAAACATGTGGGCATTATTCATGAATAGGCTCTCTGGTTTGAACACATTTACTCTGTATTCTGAGTAGGGTCAGAAAAACAACACCTCCAGCAGGCAGAACAGAGAAGTTCCATATGGTTAGATAGCGCAGGGAAATGAGACAATTCACCATGTTAAAAGTAAGCAGTAAAGCCCACCCTATGGGCTCGAAGGGAGGGAAAGCAAAAGCAGTTTTCAGTCCCTATGTAATGTGCTACTAGCAATACATTGTGGGAGTCAAGCTATGAAATGGCAAGAAACTAAAGCAGAATCATTTATGGTAAATCTTAAATATACACTAAGTTTATGGAAAAAATAACAGGACTGTTCAACTCTGTTTCCCCAGTAATAAGGCACACGCACCTCCCTCTGTGTTGTAGCAATATGCTGTGTAGTGTCCTGAGCCAAACCCTTTCCCATGATGCATCACCACAGCGGAGAGGTCATAGACAAAGGTCTCTTTGTCAAGAGAGGAGAGTGTGTCCCTGCAGCAGTAAGGTTCCATGTTTAATACCTGGTCAAAGAGGACATGGACCCCAATCTTCTCACGGTGATTACGTCCAGACCACCTGAAACACAGACACATGCAATCAAAATAAATCCCTGCAGGGATTTAGGAGTTTCAAAGAGACACAAGGTGGTGGTGCAGAATGGAATCTGTAGTAAAATGGGAATGTTATTCGCTTGTAACAGATTTCTCAAGCTGTGATGTCCACCTGGAGAGGTGAGAGCCTAGCTGTGAGCTCTGCCTGGAAGATGCCTAGTTAGCACCAAAACCAGGAAGTGTTTAAACCCCTTTTCAAATATGCAAATTGATGGTGCCCAGTTGTTCTTTCTGGTCGTTAAAAATCAGATTAGAGACAATAGGCTTAAAGGAGAAAAGATTTAATCTAAACCTTAGGAAAAGCTTTCTAACCATCAGAAAGGTTACACTGCAGAATAATCTGCCATAAGAGGCTCTGGAGGCCCCTTCACTGGAGGCCTTTAAAATAGGTTAGATGTGGATCTCTCAGGGATGATATAGGTAATATGGATCCTGCTTAATGAGAGGGGGCTGAGGTTCCTTCCAGCCCTAAACATGTGTGCTCCCTTCCATGTGTCAAGGCAAGGTGCACGGAACTGCCCAGATCTCAGTTCATATACCTTGCCTAGTACTGCAGCATTCAAGCTGGACATGTCAGCCATAGCTGTAGGGAAAGGAGGACTGAGGCATAGACTTCCAGTTCAATAAGGGACTGTGAGCACAAGTCATTCATTTATTTATTTTATTTTATTAGATTTCTAGGCCGCCCCCTCCTGCTACTGCAGCTCGGGGCAGCTTACAGCACAGTAAAAACATAAAAATATAAACAACATCAATGAAATAAAATATGAATATTCATATATATAACTATATAAAATTACAATAAATTACATAATGGCAGAGTTAAGAACACAAAAACCCACCCTCCCCCCTTCACCTGTCTCCCTCGCCAAAAGCCCAGCGGAACAGCCAGGTCTTGCATTATCTATGGAAAGAGGAAAGGTCTGGGACCAAGCGGGAATTCCACAGCCTCGGTGCAGCCTCCGAGAACACCCTCTTCATCGTCCCCACACGAGATACTCGGGAACCCAAGAAGAGTACCCCTGGACGACCACAGGGGCCGATCCAGGACCCAGGGCATGAGGCAATCTCACAGATAAGTAGGGCCCAAGCAGTAGAGGGCTTTATAGGTCAAAACCAACACCTTGAATTGGGCCTGGAAAACTATAGGCAGCCAGTGGAGAGACCGGAGCACTGGTATAATGTGCTCGCGACGACCCATCCCCAAGGAGGCGGGCCGCCGCATTCTGCACCAGCTGCAGTCTCTGGACTGTCACCAAGGGTAGCCCCACAGAGCATATTGCAGCAGTCCAGTCTTGAGGTGATGAAAGCTTGGATGATGGTGGCTAGGTCAGAGTCTGAGACATAAGGCTGAAGCCATCGTACCAGATATGATTGGCAAAATGCTCCCTTCGCCATAGCCACCACTTGGGCATCCAGGCAGAGCTGAGAGCAGCGGTAATTTTAAAAGAGCACCCCCAGACTCCAAACCTGAGGGACCAATGGAGGGCAGACCCCATCAATGATGGGTGCCACCACTCCCTCAGCCCCTCTCACCAGCATCACCTCTGTCTTGTCAGGATTCAGCTTCAGATGGCTCGCCCTCATCCTTTCCCCCACAGCCACCAGACACCGTGTAAGCACCAAGACTGCCGGACCTGGGTTATCTGAAAAAGAGAGGTAAAGTTGGGTGTCATCAGCATACTGATGACACTGCACACCAAACCCTCTGATGACCTTGCCCAATGGCTGCATATACACATTGAACAGGAGAGGGACAAAATAGAACCTTGCGGGACTCCACACGTGAGGTCCCGGGGAGATGATGAGCAGTCACTCAGTATCACACGCTGAGTTCTCCCAGCCAGGAAGGAACAGAACCATTCGAGAACAGTCCCGTCCACCCTGACTCGGTCTCGCAACAGTATCAAATGCAGCCAAGAGATCTAACTGGATCAACAGGGTCAACCGACCGTGGTCCACCTCACGGTAGAGGTGGTCGACCAAGGCCACAAGTGCAGTCTCAGTGCCAAAACCCGTCCGAAAGCCAGACTGCAAGGGATCTAGAAAGCTGACATGGTCCAGATGCCCCTGAAGTTGCTGAGCCACCACCCGTCCAATAACCTTCTTTAAAAAGGGAAGGTTAGAGACCAGCTGATAGCTGGCCAGGGAGTCAATGTCTAAAGATGATTTCTTGAGCAGAGGCCGCACCACCACCTCCTTGAGGCAGCCCGGCACTCTGCCCTATCTAAGGGAGGCATTGATTACCCCAGCCAACAACAGCCCCCCGATGTCTCCTGGCTGGCCTTGACCAGCCAGGGTGGGCATGGGTCAAGTTCACAACAAGTGGCCCTAACAGCCCCAAGGACATCCTCCACATCAGCAGGCAACACCCACTGAAACGGATTCCATAAAACAGGACAAGGCAGGGTTTCCATTACCTCTGGTTCTCCTACTGCCATAAGCGCAGCATCAAAATTGTGGTGAATCCGAGTGATTTTATCCACAAAAAAGTCAACAAACGTCACAGCGAGCACTGGAAAATTCCAGTTTCAGGTGGAGGGAGGCTGGACTGAGCAGCCCCCTCACCACCCGGAAGAGCTCAGCTGGATGCAACTTTGTAGACACTATGAGAGCAGCAAAGAACCTCTTCTTTGTTGCCCACACAGCCACAGCATAGGTTCGTAAACTAACTATGCTGCAATCGACTTCAGTATGGGAGCAACGCCACTGTCGCTCAACCACCACCCTTCCTGCTTCATCCGCTGCAGGTTCTCCGTATACCAGGGGGACCTGTGAAGTCACTGTTTAGGGAGCGGACACCTAGGAGCTGTTCAGTCGATGGTCTTGGTCAGCAAGGTGTTCCAAAGAGCCACAAGGTCATCAAGCGAACAGTCGTCAAGATCGGAGGGACACTCCCCAAGTGCATTCCAGAACCTCTCCGGTTCCATAAGTCTCCGGGGGCGAACCAACTGAACTGGTTCAGCATCTTTCCGGGGGCAGACGTGCACAAGGAGACCAGTCCGAAGGAGGTAATGATCCATCCATGATAAGGGCACAGATGACATCTACCCCACCAACAGATCCCCCCCCTCCCCCAAGGCCAGTGCAAAGTATCAGGTCAAGGTTATGTCCCCCATCATGTGTTGGGCCAACTACCACCGGAGACAGTCCCATGGTTCCCATTAACTCATGTTCTGCCTCCCTCCCTCCCCAAGGCTGGCGTCGACGTGAATGTTGAAGTCCCCCAGGACCACAGTCCTTGGGGACTGCAAGACCACCTCCGACACCAGCTCAGTAGAGCGTGCAGAAATGCTACCGTACAGGTTGGTGCACGGTATATCAGCAGGAGCCCCAATCTACAGTCCGCTGGGGGTGCCCTTCTCAAGGTCCCCCGTGTGGCACAGGGAAACACTATGGAGAGGGCGTTCTCGGTGGCCGCACCTAGGCTGTGGAACTCCCTCCCGGTGGAGGCCCGGATGGCCCCAGATCTTCCCTCCTTCCATCGTATCTGTAAAACCTGGCTGTTCCACCTAGCTTTTGGCGAGGGAGATGGGGTCTAGGGTGGAATGGGGGGGAGGTTTGGTTTGTGCCTTCCCTTTTATTGTATTTTATGGTTTTATGTATTTTGATATTGTAAGCTGCCCCAGGCTGCTTGGAGCAGGAGCGGCAGGGTATTAAATGATTTTATAAATAAACAAATAAACAAAAACAAACAAAACAAATCTGCCTCCGGCCAAATCAATCACAAGAGTTCCTCTATACCTGCCATAGTTTGCACAGGATACCTCCTCACAGTCTATGTATCCTTAAAAATAACGGCTATGCCACCCTGTTCCTTTGGCCGGGGCTGTATGCAGTACCCAGCTGGAACAAGGTCAGCCAAAATAGGCCCAGACTCAGTGTCCAGCCTGGTATCCATAATACACACAAGGTCAGCTGCCTGGTCCAGGATTAATTCCCGGACCATAGTTGACTTATTTATAGCCTACCTCGTGTTAAGGAGCATCAAACCCAGGTCAGGGGCCCTCCGATCATTAACCACCTTGCCACCTGCCTGGGGGCCAGTGAGAGGGACAGGCACCAAACACCTGTCCTGCCTCACAGATCTAACTAGCCTCCTGGAAGGACCATAATTCCCCCGGCCCAACACAACCCCAATGGCTGTAGGCTTGCCCCCGCCCGCCCTTGATAGCTGTCTTGCCCGGCAGGCAAGGGAGGCTCCTACCCCTCCAATCTCCCCCTCTTTCACAGGGGGGCAGATAATACCCCTCTCATATGAGTCCAAACCCACCCCCCCTCTCACTGAGGGGGCAGACCCCACACTCCCTAACCCAGTCCCTCCCACCCGCACTCTCACTGGGAGAACAGGACATTCCCTAAAATCACCAAAGTGAAAACAATCCCAAACCCTTCAACCCACCTCCCCCCTAAAAATAAAATAACTCCCACAACTAAAACGCCACAAAACATTCCCTAAAAATCACCCAATGTGGAAACAGCAAACTCCAACCCTACAACCCTCCCCCTCAAAATAAAAACAAACACCCCCAACTAAAACTCCACCACTAACCAGTCTCTCCAAGGAGCACCTGTAATCCCTTCTGCCATTCCCTAGCCCCACTGCAAAATACCCTGCCCCCGCAGTCCCTTTTGCAGCGGCCCTTTGGTGTGTGGCCTGTTGTGTGCGCCTGCAGCACTGCTGGGAGGCACACCGCCTTTGAATCTTCTCCCCTGGGCTGGAAGTGCGGGGAAAGGAATTCCTGGTCCCACTCCCTCTCCCTCTGCCACAGGGAGGGGGTGACTGATGTTAGTTTCAGCTGGGGCCCAGGGAAGTCCCTTATCCCCATGCTGAACAAGTAGAGCCCACGACCAATCCTGTGGGGAGAGGGGGGTGAAAGACGGGTGAGCCCGCCTGGCTCCCAGACCCCTGCAGGCAACATGGGGAGGTTGAAAGAAATAGGATAGAGCTCTGAAGAATAAGGGGAACTCAGATTCTGCATGGTATCTGAGGTCTGCAATGCAAGCAGACTAGATAAGTATATCCATTGTTGGCGAGAGCAGTCAGTGGAGCTGGTGGATACAAACTCCATGGTGGTCCCAAGCCAACCTAGAGCAGGAAGCAACAAAGACTATGTCTTCCAGAGCAACTTTTGTTAATGAGTCGTCAGCTTCTCCATCAAGTCCTTTATGACAAGCACAATTATTAGGGATGCACCCAAGCAAAAAAGAACTCTTCCATGCTTGTGGTGGAGCCAGCAACAAGTTCAGCACCTCTTGAAATAGAAGCTTTTCTTTATTGCCCCCATTATTGAAGTTATTCAAAGAGAAAATAAAAGAAATAATTAAAAAAAAAATGAAATAAAGAGTTCCTTGAGAGGAAAACAATAGGAGGTGCTGTCAGAAGGGAGACCGCACAGTGGGTGCCTTTTGATCAGGGAGGCTCATTGGTAAGAGAAGGACCAAGGTGTGGGCATATCTGCGATACTTTTATACCCTCATCTCAGCACATGGAAGGGTGTATCCATGAGTGGACCCTGCTCGGCTTCACTACTGACTAGCTTTCTGCCATGTACGGCTCGTGGCTTGGTTCCCACTATATCTGTGGCTATTCAAGAATTGCTATTCAGATACTTGGAAAAACTAACTAGCCACTAACATTCTTTTCTTGCTGTGTCTCTCTAAAGCCTATTGTCAAGGATCCATGCTCACTGCTTTTTTCTCATTGGCAGCAGTGGGAAAATGCAGTGAACACAGGTCCCTGCCTTTTGTAGACCATGGCACATAAAATAGATAACATTACTAGATAATACTGAATGATGCATATAATTAGAAATATGCAACAGGATACAAATAAATATTCTTGTATTTTACTACTACCACCACTATCTTGATTTTGATTGATTTATTTATTAGGCTGAGCCAATGGCTATAGCCAAAGCAATGAAATAAAGCAAAATAAAATAACCTACAATAAGATTTTTCTAATTACATATAACTTCCCCTGAGGGGGAAATCAACCAACTATACCATATAAAAAAATAGATACCGACATAATATACATGGGTAACTTTCAACTTGAAAAAGATAAACCCTTATTATCCTTGGTTTTAAATTCCAAAAACGCCTGCCTAGTTGGTGCCATACATATAAGGAACTTAGCCACCAAATTGAGATAATGGGGGTTAGTTAAGGCATATACCAATAAACCTTGGGGCGATCTACCCTTTTTGTAGGAAGGGTTGCAGATACTTATCCCTTACATCATCGTACAGACGGCATTCAAATAACATGTGCTGATTACTAGCTTGAGAAATACTCCAATACACATCTAGGTGACACTTGCAATAGTGTCTGAATACTCTGGAACATGGTCCAGTAGCAAATATAGATGTTCAAAACAGGAAGACTCTTATTCTGTATCTTCATCATAACAGTGAGATGCAAAATAGAGTTGGGATTTATCAACCAAAGATCTCCTCTCTACAGAGAATTCCAACATCTGTTATCATGGAAAAGTCATTAAAAACGTACCTTGTCTACAATGCAGGCTAAAAGTGGCAAGACCTGTGCTCCAACATAACACCAGTTTCAGAAGTGAAGGTCCACCACAGTGATCCCAAAATGAGATGTCACTCAAAGTTGATTCAATAATGCTAACATTTAAATGGTCAGATTTAGACTTTGGAATATGGAACCTTCTTGAATGAACAGGGTTAACTTTTAGCTACCATTTCATTCTGCCTGCAGACCTCACTGTATATGCCTGTAGGAAAGCTGAGGCGTTGTACTGTACAACATTATACATGTATAATACTCACAGCAGACTTCTCAGATATGAACAGTGCACAAAGCCCCTGCTATGCATAAAATATATTTTGTGTTCTGTAGAAAGCACGAAAGTCTCATGAACCTATGGCTTATGTACTAAATCTGGACCAAAGCTGGGTTTTGTTTAATTTGGTCCCTTTCCAATTCCTGGCCCTGGCCCCATGGATCCAGTCCCTACCTCCAAACACTGAAAGTGTGAGCTCAAGGGAAAGCAGTGGCACGTATGCAAGAGAACCCGGATCCACGGCACAGATCTATGATCTAGACCCTCTTTCATCTTGGGTATATCCCCATAGCATCCAACCCACCCCAAACACCTCCTGGCTCATGCAGCTTGAACAAATATTCAAAATGGCCTGTGGGAGGGAATAGGTTCCCCGACCCTGGTTGATATGAACCATTCTTCTCTTTTGCACACAAAAAGAGAGGACTAGGCAACTATTTCAGAAAACACCAGCCATGGCTTCCAAAACTTGCCTGAATCGTTTAAGGTGCAGCCGGAGGACCTGAGGTAGTCTGTAGATCATTAACTGCTTTTTAGCTTCACTCAGAACAAGAGGTTTTGGAGAAGACTTCCGCCGTTTGCCTATGGAAAGTTTCAGAAACGTAGAAAACATAGGCTGGGTTATAGATCTCATCTTCAAAAGGAAGCACAGCACATTACAAACCTTCCTTCTTTCTAGTTTCAGAAGTCTGTCTTGCAGTCAAGTCCTAGATGAAATACAAAGGAAGTAAGGCTGGAAATGGAAAGGGGAAATTTTGCTTAGACCTGCATCTGTGATTTTTAAGGAGTAGGATTTCAACAATATGGATTTATTGGAAATGGAAGCCATAAACTACAACTTTGCATTTTGTGTTAATAGTGATCTTCTCACTCAGTGCTTTGTTTTCACGCTACTCTTTTTACCACAGTGCAATGGAAGGTAGAATAGCACTGACAATGGATGGATGAGGCCCACAAAGTATAGAAGAAGAGCTAGTTTGAGTATTCTGGTTAAGTCAACTTTAAAGGTATTAATACAGCACCACAACAGTGCCTGGAGCTTTACAAACATGTAAAAAGAGAGTTCCTATGCTAAAGAGCAAATAGTTTAAATTAGGAAATTGGGGACAAGAGACAGCAACAAATGACAACAAAAGTGACAACAGATCATGCTTTTGATTGGCAATATATGTATATTGATGATTTTGCATTAATGTTACTTTGAGAGGAAGATTAATGAGTACAGGACTATATGGACTGAGATGAGTGTGAAATGGAAATGGAAGAAGCAGTGAAGTGTGCAGCAGAGATGGAGCAAAAGACAGAAATACATGACAGAAATCAGAAATCTCTCAATTCTCACTGCTACCACTGTTCACTGGCTGCTGCTATATTTTAATTTGATAACTTAGTAAAATTTTGCTGGTCAATTAAAATGCAATATTAACAGGTAGCAACTCATGGCACAGGATCCGATGTTACAATCCCAAAGTGTTTGCAGAGTAGTGAATTCCTATTTTGACATACAGTAATACAGGAGTGGACATAGGCTACTTTGAATTTCAGGCTAAGAAAGGCACCACAATAGATTTTATTGTAAGACCAGACATTTATGTAGCCATATTTAGGAGATAAACCAACATTATCAATAGTTAACATATTAATATTGAAATTTAATACTACAAAAATAAGACCATACAACTGTGGTAATAGATACAAAGTTAGTTTTATTGCTGCCTGTGTCACAAAAGTAGTTCTTCAGAGCAGTTCTAGTGAGAATGACAGCATTGAATATTCTCAGTCAACTTTTTGTAGTCCTAGCTATAGTGTTTCACTGTCATTCACTTGCAGTTATTAACAGGGCTGTAAAAATCCACTTGCCTACTTTCCTCTGGCAAGTATACTTTTTGAGCTGGTGGATGGATTTTTACAGCCCTTCGCCCTTTTTCCCCCACTGCAAGTTCCATTCTGGTGAATAATCCTTTCTGCCTGACTAGTAATTTACTTACATATAGTTTATAGCCCTGGTCATTAAGGAGGTCATCTTTAGATCTTTTTTATGTATAAGCACTGCAGGCACTGATCTGCAAACAGAGACTCTCTAGTGGCCACTCAAGAGAGCGGTTGTAGCCATCACACCCCATACACCGGGGTGCCCATATTTACCTGGCCAGAAATCTACTGAAGTGAGGTGTCGGCTTTGGAGATCTACCAGTGACGCAGGGTGTGTGTGGCCTGACCCCAATTTGCACATCCCCCCTCTCAATCACAGCCTTTATTTGCATAACCACACACCAGACACTTGTGACTTCTTGTGAGGGGCAGCAGAAGGGCAGGGGGCCAGATTTGGAAGGGGCTTTGCACGTGAGTATGAGGGGCAGGAGCAGCAGGTGGAAATGTAGCAGCTCAGATGAGGATACGAAGGGTGGGTTAGGGCTAGGAGTTTGCAGGGGGGAATTGAAGGGCACAACTGTCAACAACTCCTAGCCTGCTTTCCTCTCTTATACTCTCTCTCTGAAATGCAGCCATTTCTGGGGAGGAGGATGGCAGCCACACATTTTGTACAAACAGGAGGGGTTTTCAGGAGAGAATGTTAGGTGGGGAAAGGAGCGAAGCCCTGTGCCCAGGCATCAATGGCATCAGATGGAGGGACTTTCGCTTTCAGGCAAAGGATAACGTTTTGCACTGTTCTCCGGGCTAGCTTTCAAAATAAGCCCCAGCCTTGAGACTGCAGGCTTGGCACACTATTTTCCCTACTGCTGCTGCAAGCAGACTGGCCTGGGGACAGAACCATGCTCTCCACAAAGACAGCCAGATAGCTGCCCAGGCAGCACTTGGCTTGCAGATAAGCCCCAAGCGACTATCCTCCCTCAGCCCAATCCCCTCTGGCAGGATACCAGGCCCCCCAGGCAGCTACCCACCTTTAGCCCAACCCCCTCTGACAGCGTGCTGGGCCCCACAGGGCCCCCATGCAGGAGTGACTGTAACTAGCCAGGCGGTGGGGGACCGGGTGGGGTAGCATATACTGTCACTGATGCACAACAGAGTGCGCACCAAGTATGTGCTATTTTAAAATAGCTTAAAATAACACACCACCACATGACTCTTGGGAGTGCTTCACAAAAACTATACAATAAAATACATTACAACAATGTATTATCATTTTAAAAAAAGTTTAAAGAGCAAAAATAAAGAGAAAGGACAGGATATATTAAGGGGAACCAGCAGCAGATCCTCTAAAAGCACGTGGAGAATTAAAAAAAAGTCTTCAGGTGCTTTATGAAGACGAGAAGGGAGGAACAGAGAGAACATCTGAAGGGAGCAAGTTTCACACCGAGGGACCAGCCCAATCAGTGCGTAATAGTCATGCAAAACTAAGAATTTAGCTTGTAACTTCATTCAGACTCTTGTTAACCACATCCAACTGTTTCATGAGCCATGTACAGGTTGGTCTCTGCTGTAATCCATGCCATAAAACAGGGGTGAGGAATAGGTTCTCTCTCAGGAACCACTTTGAAAATTAGTACAAGCTCCCAGGGCTACGTAGAAATAAGGGGTGGGAATGCATAATTTTATTTATTTATTTAGAAACATTTCTATCCCGCACCCTCCTGCAAAATAGCAGCTCGGGGCGGCATAAGGGGTGCACTCAGGAGAAGGAGAATCCAGAGCATGGATTTGTGCCATAGATCTGTCCCCTATTTATGCCCTCATTTCTGATCCATTACTGTCAGCTCAGTTTTTCAGGGATTGGGAATAGGAACTGGATCCATGAACCAGATTCAGTTGAGAGTCAGTCAGTGTGGTGTAGTGGAGATGGTGCTGGACCTCGACCTGGGAGACCAGGGTTCAATCTCACCCTAGATAATGAACTCACTGGGTCACCTGGGCAAGTCACAACCTCTCAGCCTCAGTGCCTATCTGTAAAATGGGAATGTGTGCCTATCTGTCTTTCCCTGTGTGTTCCTGTCATCCTTGTCCATCATAGATTCTAAGTCCACTGGGTAGGAACTTGTCTCCAAAAATCTGAGTGTCAAACACTGCATATGCCTGGTAGTGCTATAGAAATGGTAAGTGGTAGTAGATCCAGGAACTGGAAAGGGGCCAAATAAAAAATAGCCACAGGCTGCCTTTGCCTCCCAGGCCTCAGATTCCCCGCCATTCCTGCCATAAAGTAGAACAAATAAAGCATAACGGAAAAGAAAAAAAGATTCCCCCCACAATGGAAGTCATTTGTGACAGTGTTGAGTGGAGCTGCTGATGCAAATTCCAGTAGAATGAAGGTGCTATAATCAGTGCTTTGCCGAAAGCAGTTTCTGAATGAACAGTAAAAGGCTCAAAGGGGATATCTGTCTCTATTGACACTCCACCAACTGCTAGTTAAAAATACTACCCCAACCGTTCCCAGCATGGAAGCCTAGCAGAAATGGCTTCCCTTGAGAGGAGAAAGCAATTGTTTGTACTGTTTTATAATCCAACTATTCTTCTATACTTTACTGTACCCAGGTTAGAATGACATTCCAATCAAGAGCTAAAAAGTTGCAGTTTCACTGACACAAGATGCCCCCTAACTATGCTGGGAGTTTTATCTCAATCAGAACTTTGTACAAACAGAGCAAAAATATCAGGATAAGGATTTAACAAGGGCAACATTTTTTCACTGAATTAAGTGGCTATGAGACAGAGGGTGATTTCAGACGTGACGATATCACAGTCAACCACGCTCAATTCCGCGTGGTGGCTGTGATCGCGTAACGTCTGTTGGGGGAAACGGATGTTCCCCCCCAGATGTTACCACGGCTTGGGATTGCATTCAACACGTGAGCGGCCGAAGCGGCGGGACCGGATCCCCCCGGCACGTCTGTTGCGGCGTGACGGGGTGATCCCGGCGGGGAAGGAATTGGGTGATTTCAGTACGGGGCCAATGGGCCCCGTTACGTCTGAAATCACCCAGAGACCCTGAAAGCGAGATTGGGAAACAGCACTGTCCTACTGCAAAAGGTAAACGAAAGTGCTATGCTAAAGGTGTGATACTTGGGGCATTCTGGTCTGATGCCAGCACAAGTTCCATTCACTTCAATGGAATTCACAACAGTACCACCCCCACCCCCAAAAAACAAACCATAAGGGCGTAAGTAGTGCCATACGAGGTCAGACCAATGGTCCATCAAGCCCAGTGTCCTGTTTCTGATTGTGGCCAATCTTGGTCTCTTGGAAGAAGTACCCAACAAGTCTATTCCCTGTTGTTCCAGCCCCCAACAGTAAGAGGTTACGTCCCCAAAGCCTACTCAGATAATAGCCATTAAGGGAGCTATTCTCCAAAAATTTATCCAATCCCTTTTTAAAACTCACTACATTCCTGGCCTTAACCACTTTCTCTGTCAGTAAATTCAATAAGTTAATTGTACGCTGGGTGAAAAAGTACTTTCTCTTGTTCTAGTACTGTTAGAGATGGTAAATAATCGCTCCCTATTTACGTGCTCCACACCAACCTATCAAGCCTTTCTTCATACAGGAGTCATTCCATACCCTTGAACACTTTTTTTGCCCTTCTCTGTACCTTTTCTAGTTCTACAATGTCTTTTTTGAGATGGGGTGACCAGAACTGCACACAATATTCCAGGTATGGTCATACCATAGATTTATATAGAGGCATTATGATATATTCAGTTTTATTCTCTATCGCTTTCTGAATGATTCCTAACATTCTGTTTGCTTTTTTTGACCACTGCCACACACTGAGCTGAGGATTTCAATGTATTGTCCACAATGATTCCAAGATCCTTTTCCCAAGTGGTAACTCCTAATTTAGAACCCATCATTGTATACGTATAATTTGAGTTATTTTTCCCTATGTGCATCACTTTGCACTTGTCCACATTAAATCTCATCTGCCACTTAGGTGACCAGTCACCCAGTCTCACAAGATCCTCGTGCATTTCTTCATAGTCCACTTGGGTTTTAAGTTCCTTGAATAATTTTGTGTCATCTGCAAATTTGATCACCTCACTCTTTACTCCCTTCTCCAGATCATTAATGAATATATTAAACAACACAGGTCCCAGTACAGATCCCTGGGGCACTCCACTAGTTACCTCTCTCCACTGTGAAAATCGACCATTTAATCCTACTCTTTGCTTACTATCTTTTAACCAGCTGCCATCCCACAATAGGACACTACCTCTTATCCCATGAGTTTAATTTCCTCAACAGTCTCTCATGAGAGATCTTATCAAATGCTTTCTGAAAGTTCAGGTACACTACATCAACCAGCTCACCCCTTATCCACATGCTTATTTACACCCTAAAAAAAAATCCAATAGATTAGTGAGGCAGAACTTCCCTTTCCTAAATCCATGTTGACTCTTCCCCAGTATGCCATGTTTATCAATATGCTCAGTAATTCTGTTCTTAACAATCATTCCACCAGTTTGCCCAGCGCTGACGTCAGGCTCACCGGTCTTGTAGTGTGTACTAGTTTAAATGCCCTGAGGATCACACCAATCCTTTACCTCCACCTCCCTAACACAACAGACTGTATCCTTTTCTCAAAGGCAGCAAAGTTCCAAAAATAAAGGTGTTTTAAAATAAATAAGTAAAATAAAATAATAAATATATAATAGAAATCCATAACATTTATTTTAACCATCTGTAACAGAACTTGCATTAAAACAAACTTTTAAAATCTACAAGAATTGCCTTAATCAGTTTTTGGAAATTCTTTTATGGTTAAAATTTGATACACCTGCCCCTCACAATCTATCCGTTTTAAACCGCAGACCAGAAAGACTAGCTATCAACTTGTAAAACACTCCAGCATTGTATTCAACTGACATACTGCTCTGACCCACTTATCATACAACACAGATAAAGCAAGTAATCCAGCGCTTCACTAGCTTAAAATTAAAAAAGCGGATAAAATTTGTATGAATAAGTTAGAGATGAAAACCTCAGGAAATGCATAGAGTATTGGCAGGGCAGCAGGGAAGCAAGCCTGCTTAAAAAAGGCGAGATAGCACAATGGGACAAACTTTTATAACACATTATAAACAGAAAGCGGGGGAGGCATCTCCTGTTCTTAATCAAGGCCTGTCATCCTCTACAGAACATCCAGGGCACAGCTTTGAGGGGGAGGGGAAGGAGGAATGGGGAATGGACAGGTGGCAGCCAAAGCTTTCAAGAAGAAATATATATACCTGTTAATTGGATTTCTGCCTCTCCCTGCAACAATTCAGAACAGATGGGTTGCTCCTCCTCCATATCATGGATGACAGGCAGCTCCACCAATAATTTTCGGCATATGCTAGTAGGACTGCTTCTTCCACCCCTCCCCGCTGTGAATTATTCTCAGTTAATGCTTCCCTATCTAATTTAACTATAAAACACACTAACAGCAAACTTTAGTTTTGTACAAAAGAACTGCAGAACACAGGACTAAAATACAAGTCGAATTTAATTACATTGAGCACAATTCTGCAAATTCTAATAAATTTTTATCTTTTGTTGCTTATAGAATATCTGCAAATAGATGTCTGCTTCCACAAATTTACTAAGGATTTGATAAGTTTGTGATTTTTAAAATGTAAACCGATTGCCTGCAAAGAGTTCCCCACACGTGTTTGATAGCTTGGCTCTACTAGATAGTCACGACTGGTCAAATGACTGATACATATAATACTCCCCCACTGGAAGAACTTGCAATTACCATGGTTTCTGAAATTTATTACTGGTAATTTAGGTGCTAATAATGCTAATCAATCATTTGATTATTTGTAGTGCTAAAGTAACTTCATTTAAAAAATATAACCAAATGTTCTTGGAATGTTTTCTATATTCCAATTAGGGGTGGGCACTTGGATTTGATCCATAACTGCTTGCAACAAGCCATTATGGATCAATCCGTACCACACTGCAACACGCCTGTTGTGGTTCAGTTCTTATCTACAGAAAAATATATTTTTTTAAAATAAAAAAAAATCATTGTGTATATGCAAAATGGCTGCTGGACCATTCTGCGTATGCACACCCTTTTCTAAAATGGTGGCTGCAGCATTGCTGCTTTTTGGAAAAGCGCAGCTTGTCTGCGTATGTGCAGTGGCCCTTTTGCGCATGCACAGACTAGCTGGCCTTTTCCAAGATGGCAGCTTTGCTGCTGCTGCCATTTTGGGAAAGAGCATGCACACACATAATGATCCAGTGGCCATTTTTTGAATGCACGGGGTTGTTTTTTTGGATCCGTAATATGGATCTATATTTAATTCTGGAAATTGTGGGGTCCTAACTGAAAACAGATTCAAACCACAATTTCCTCCAGCAGACTGCCCCTAATGCCAACCTAGCCCTCATACGGATGTTCAGATAAGCCCAGAAGAAGCAGTCAAAATAAGAGTAGTGAGATGCATAAATTCTCCTAAAAGATAATGCTCCTATCTCTGCAACCTCAATTCAACAGTTTGGGATCTGCTGGTAATTTCAACTGACTCTGGTACCTTTTGTTACCCAGCCTCAATCTTACTCTATTCTAGCAAAGTAGCCATTTGCCTGAAAACTATGGCTGTGATCAAGAAACCACTTACTCTGGAGTAGTCCCACTGAAGCCCTGAAGACCCTTAATATGTCAAAGAATGAACTCCTCTTTCCCTCCTAAACCTTCACTCTCTATTTCCATTGATAGCATCACTATCCAGCCTGTCCCCCAGGCATGTAGCCTAGGATTCAACGTTGGCTGTTTTTAACGGGCACAGCTGGGAGGCGGTCTGTGTGCGCTGTGTGGGACAGATGCAGACTACCCATGATGTTGGGTGAACAGGGAGGCGTTCAAATGGGCAGCTCCCTGGGTGGGTACCCTAGCAGCCTCCACCCCCTGCCACAGACCACGGGGAAGAGGGCTGGCCTCAGAGATCGACATGTCCCAGCCAAGTGCTGGGGAATCCGGGCTCCCCAGCAGTCCCAGCCAGTTCTCTGTGCCTTGCAATGGCTGTTTCCCTGCCCACAGTGCCTCTGAATGGCTTAGCTGACATGGCTGGCTACCGCCATTCATACAGACTGGGGATACATGGGCACCTGTCCCCACATCCCATTCCGCCTGCCCCTGCATGGAGCATCCCGGATTTTCTCCCGATGCTCCGTGAGTGGGCATTAATGGGCGGTGCGTGGGTCACAGGATCACACACACACCCCACACCACCTTCAGATGTGTGCTTGGATGGGTGGGGGATGGGTGGACCTGCATGGTACAGTCTCATCTAAAAACGGTCTCTGCTGACTCCTCCTCCTTTGTACTTCAGATTCAGTCTATTAATCTGTGTTGCTTCTCTCTGCATAACACTGCTAAAATCTAGCCCTTCCTTACTGTTCCCACTGCCAAAACTCTGAGCTTGCTTTGACTATGGTAACCTACTTCTTGACTTTCTCCATTCTACTCCCTCCCTCCCTAAAAACCTCTCTTCCATCAGGCTTTCCCAAGCGCCGCATCTTCACAGGCTGCTCATTAATGCTCCCCTATAGCTAAGCACATATCCCAGCTTCATGAATCTACCCCTCTCCCCCTATGTTCCCCTCCCTCTTGTCTCCCCTTGTCTATCCTAGATTGTAAGCCCCTTAGGATACAGGACGTGTTTAATCAATGATTGTTTGGTGTCAGGCACATTGCTGGAATAATAATAATTTCTCCAGGGTGGTTTGTGGATCACAGCCTATAACTGCAGAGACAAACATGTTCATCTTTATAGGGCCTAAAGATGACACATTGTTAACTACAACTACTCTGTAGACGTACTTTTTGCCTCCCTGCAAGACAGACTCCTTTTTGACCACCAGAAGTTAGAACACAACTGCCTTAGAAGATCTGTCTCTCCATTACACAGTTCCCAATTCATTTGGCTAGAATGGTTGGTTTCTGCAAACTGACTGAAGATAATCAATTTCCATATGCCCCCACAAAAACCCCTCTACAGCTGTTCTTAGCAGGAGGGAGTAGTTGTGCTGTTGTGTATCGGGGTGATTAGATGAATAATCTTTCTATTCAGAACTGCTACATGGAGAGTGCAGAAATTAATGCTAGAAAGAATGCAATACAGAACAGACAAGTCATGAGAAAGGAATTTTGGTATCCAAGTGCCAATATCAATTTTTACCCATACAGAAGTGAACTAGGAAGATATCAAGCAACAGACAATGCATTTAAACTACATGAATACTTCACTTACTGTTGCACTGGTCACATGCATAAATCCTCCCTTCCAGAGCTTCAGTTTCTGTGAATTTGGCCAACATTTCTGTCAGCATGCACTCTGTTTGATTAATAGGGACAATCCCTTTGTCGATAGAGTGATAGCGTTCGGGAAATTCCAGGGAAAGATCCCAGAAGGGTTCTATGGTGTTGGATTTGTAGTTACATGTGATGCAGGTGACCTAGAAAGGAAAGGTTTATACACAAGTGATGTTATTGGCGCACACACTTGCAATAAGAGACAATTATCGTCACAGTCCAGAAAACAGCACTAGCCACAGGTGAGTAAACTTTGGGAACTGGTAAATAGGTTTTTATAACCCTGCCCTGCATGCAGTCCATGTCCAAGCTCCAGGGCTGCCACTCAGCACTGCAGGTCGGAGAGGAATCTCCTACTCCCTCAGATCAGTTTGCTGGTATGTAACCTGAGAGCTCTGTCTGCAGCACTAACCCGCCCCCAGGCCCAGGGCTGAGGCAGGGCTCTCCTGCAACCTACCAATCAACTGATCAGAGGGACTAGAAGATAACTTTCTTGCCTACATCACCGAACCACAGCCACAGAGGTTAGAACAGAACCTCCATCTTGCTGTCCATTTCCAGCCCATAGTCACCCACAATTCAATCCCTGATGCTTCCCACAATTTATATTACTCGCAGTCTGCAATGTTTCCACTGTGGCCATAAGCTGTCAGATGGCCAGGAAGCACTTCACAGAGTGCTCCCGGCACAGTCTCACATCACAGACACTTTGAGCTATGGCCCCACTCTCACACCGTGCTCCAGGGTGACTATGCCCCCCTGCACAGTTTTGTGGGAGGGCAGTCCGGAACAGCCATACCCCCTTCCCCTCTGCAGGATACTTCAGTTCAAGGAACTCTGTGAGGAAGCAGATCCAGCCTGCAGCTGGCAGAAGGTTCCCCACTTCTGGCTTAGGCTCAGAGTTGCAGGCAGCTCTCCTACTACCTCTACGCAGGAGCGAGTAAGAGCACCCTTTTGGTAGCACCAACACAAAACCATGGAACTGGGCTTCTGAACTAGAGAGAATTCTGGGGAACAGGAGGGCCAGCCTGCATTCCAGGTCACCTCTTAGGTTTGTAGTGTGTGCAGGGTGCAGACTTCCTGCTAGGGGAGAAGAACACTGTGCTTTGCCCATACTGGAAGCCCCTGGCTGAAACTTGTAACGGTTGGGAGAAAGGGGAAGGGGTGGCAAATAAATTATTGCCAAATGGCACTCCCCCCATGGGTAGGCTCAAGTAGAAGCTTTAAAAAACAAAAACACCCCCCCACCCTACCCTGCTCTGTGGGGTCAGAGAAAAGGAAACAGGGTCAGAAGTCAGGAGAAATGGATTCTGTTCCCAGCTCTGACTTACTGTGCAATTAGGAGCAGGTCATTTAACTTTTCTATTCCTCACTATACCCATCCATATAATGAGGATGATACATCTGTATAGAGGGTTTTGAAATCCTCAGACAAGAAGGGTTATATAACTGCAAGGTATCCAATAAGCAAACTAAATATTTCTAATGCAAAGAATACATTTAGCAACTAATCATTCTCCTAATGAAATCAGTGGCTTTCGTGAGTTCGATGGAAACAAGACTGAGTCCTTAACCAGCTTGAAATACTCTTATAAAATCCAGGAAGCTTTAAGACTAAGAAAGGTTAACATCATCTTGAAAATATTTCCCTCTGAAATATCTGTACTTACTATTAATAAAACTCCTACTGTTGCTATAACAAATATGAGAGGAAAAACATTTCCAGTTCTTCAGTTTATGCAATTAAGAGCACTCTGCATATAGTCCATATTGCTGTTTTGTGGATGGTCAGTTTCAGTTCCTGTGTCATGAGCTAGTCTTACAAAATCACTTATATTCTACTCTGGAAGGCGAGGAAGCTCAAATGTACACTCTTCTTCATGTCCTACAAGAGGGTTTTGACCAGTAACAGTGAACCCAAAACAAATTATGAGGCAGCAGGCAGGATCATGCAGAGACAGAAAGGGGAGGGAATAATGACATCAAGCACATATTTGGTTATTCTTAGTTTCACTTGCTCTATCATGCTAGGCAAAGTTATGTATAAAAACAGGACTTCTAGGCCTTGGGAACGTGTTCATTTGGGACCAATCCTCAATGCTAACGCAGCTCAAAATCCGTTAAAATGAATGGGGTTCAATGCCAGCACAGCGCTTTCAGGACTGGAGCCTTATTTAGTAAATGACCATGACAAAAGCAAGGGGGCAGGGTGAGAGGTCTCCTGCATTTAATTTCTAACAATGTCATTTGCTGTGTGTGATCTTTATCAAGACATTACCTCTCTCTCTTCTGTATAACCATCTATAAAATGGATATAATACTTGCTTTAGTAGGGAAGCTTAATAAAGGTTTATGTGTAAAATATTCTGGGAGCCGGAGGTGAAAGACATTATGTATGAATGCAATTGCACAGGCACATAAATTGAATAAATCTTAGTAGGATAATGACAATAGACATTACTACAATATGCCAAAATATATTTTCAATTATCACAGCATAGCTCCATAAATAGCTAATATGGAGATCTTAACCCTGTAACAATCATGAGAATATGCAATGTATGTATGCATTTTGATCTATACACACCCACAAACAATTAAAGAAAAAGGCACTGTCATTTAAAAATAAACTCTTCTTCCCCCTCCACCCCACCCCCAATCCAAAGACTTTAATCTGAACTATAGCCCTTTTCACACAGGCTGCGGTGGGTGGAGGTGGGTGTGTGGCCATTCCCATGGGTGCACACCCATCTCCACGCACGGAGCAACCAGCATTGGAGCCCATTTCTCCGTGTGCGGGTGATGGGTGGAGATGAGTAGAGCATGCACGCCTCCCCATCCACCACGGGCGCCCCCCCCCCCAGCAGGTGGTGTTTGCATGTGTGCAGGGGGGGGGGGGGGCGCCCACGTGCAAAGGGCCTAAGAGCTAACAGGCACATCTTCCCTCAGTATCTACATGTATGTTAAACACACACTAATAGGAGATTAAATTAGAAGTAGAAAAGAACACTAAAGAATGTCATGAGTACATTTTTAGTGTACAGTCTTGCAACGTGCCAAGTATCTCCTGGAAGGCACAAAACCCCTCAACTCTCTTTGAAATGAATGGTAGTTTAGGGTCTACAACAGCACTCAGTAGATAACAGGATCAGAGTCTTGGGGAGTAATATGTTACTCATACAACACACACACACAGCGTAAGGACCTGATGTTGACAGACACTGAGTGCTCATGACTCCCACTGATAATGAACAAGAGTTGTGTGGGTGGTCAGTGGCCTCTTAGGACAGGCTCAACGCTTCTGCACGTAATTTTTAACAGTTATCTTTGTGACAATATGCCTTGATTTTTTATCTACTCTAGAAACTTAAAAAAAAAAAAAGCACAGAAAAAAATAATTAAAAAGACATTTTTAAATAATGAAATCAATTGTAACATGACTGAGAAAGCATAGTCCAAGTTTGCAAAATGTCACCTGGAAGCAAGGATTTACAGGTAAACTATGATCTCCTTAGAAGGTATACATTAGAATATCAATCTATGTGCATACCTGACTGAGCAGCTGCCCATGAAAAATGGTGTTCACCACTTTCAGGACCTGCTTGGTGAGCTTCCTCTGTGAAAAAGGGATGAGGATCCTGCGCTTTGTTCCTTCTGACTCCAGCTCCTGTTGTACTTTGTCCAACAGCTCACAGAGAAATTCCTGAGCATCCTGCTGGTCATAACCTCGAAATGCTGGGATCAAACTCCAGACAGAGTGAAGCATGGCAAACGGAGACACCAAGGCCCACTTCCCAGACCACATAACTCTGAAGAGCGTGTGCAGTTCATGACAAAGAGAGATGTGCTTTGAACTTGGCTCCTTGGGCTGTATTAGTTCTAAACTCCTGTTTATTGAGGACCCACCGTTTAAGCCAGCTGGCAAGCTCTGTCTACCGTATGACCCCATTTTGTCATTCCTCCCTGACTCATTAGCAGCAGATCCATTTGCCAGCTTTCCAGACATTCTGGACTTCCCATTCACCGTTTTGGCTAAGAGTTCTTCAGTTTCACAGAGGTCAAGTGTCAAAAAACATTCTCTGAACTTCTTGAGGTGACTCAGTACTTGAAGGATAGAGTTCATGTAGCACGTGTTTCCTAGATTCCTTAGGCCAGTCACTCCAGGAGTCATAAGGGGCTTACGCCGGATGGAATAAAACTGTTTGAATTTGCTATTCTGCACTCGCCTTGAGGTAGGGGAACTTGCTGCTATCTCTCTGAATTTCCTTGGAATTAAGTTCTCTCTGTGAATGTGTGACAAAAGCCTGGCACTTTTTCTAGGAGGAGTGTTTGCCAGCTCTTCCAGCAGCCTCCGTTTCATCTCTTGTCGTCGATGCCTGGCTTCTTCCTTCTTTCTCTCTAGTTCCTCCATTTGTTTCTTTTGTTCTAGTTTTAGCTGGCCTCTAGAACTCTTATCAAACCAGGTCCGCAATGCTTTCGCTAGCAAAGACTGACGTCTGTGCCAGAGAGCAGCAAGCATCTGAGGCTGTCCCTGAGGGGCCCTCTGATAACTGCATACATCCTCCCCCAAAGCCATTGACCGCAATGTTCTACCACTTCTTGTTGATGGATCATGCTTCTGACTTCTAATCGCAGACAGAGAACTTCTTAGCAATTTCAAATCACCTTCGGGATTATCATTCAAGACATAATCTTCACAAAGGTAACAAAACACATAGAGATCGTTAACTTCCATAGCCAAAGGATGCCTGCTTTCTTCAAAGTGTTTAAGTGCATGGTCCTCAATGTACCGTCCACAGGCCACGTGGGAGCATTTCAAACAAGCCCACATAGACTCCGTAGTGCTGCAGTCCATGCAGTGCCACTTCTGTGGGTTCAAAATAGAATGGTCCTGGGCGAGTCGTAACCGCCCAACATGTTTGCATTTATCCATGTCTTACATAAGTCTCCGTTGCTTTAACCTTGAAAAGCAGAAAACAAGGTGTTTAGAGCCATTCAACATATTCAGAATTATTTGTTTTATACAAAAAGATACAGATGTCTTAGGTGGTCACTCAGTTACAATTTCTCAAAGGCCCTGAGCCTTTAGGGAAAGGCAGGATACAAATCTAACCAACTAAATGTATTTATTTATTTATTAAAAAAATTTTTATACCCCGTACCCTCCTGCCAGGCAGCCTGGGGTGGCTAACAATATCAAAATCAATAAAACATGTAAAAACATCACAACAACAACAATAGTACAAGTAAAAGTGAGAAGAGAAACACACACACCCCTCAACCCAACACCCCCCACCCTCACCCCTGGCCAAATGCCTGATGGAACAGTCAGGTCTTACAATTCCTGCGGAAACTTGGGAGGTCTGGGGGCAGACGGGCTCCCACCGGGAGGGAGTTCCAAAGGCGCGGCGTGGCCACCGAGAAAGCCCTGTCCTGCGTGGCCCCCCCCCCGGGAAACCTCCAACAGGGCGCCTCCAGACGACCGCAGGGGCCGGTCCAGAACCCAGGAAATGAGGCGGTCTCGCAAATAGGTAGGGCCCGGACCGTGTAAGGCTTTATAGGTCAAAACCAACACTTCGAATCGGGCCTGGAAGACTATTGGCAGCCAGTGCAGAGAACAGAGCACTGGTGTAATGTGCTCTTGGCGGCCCAGCCCCACCAGGAGCCGGGCTGCCGCGTTCTGCACCAGCTGCAGCTTCCGAGCCGTCACCAGAGGTAGCCCCACACAGAGCGCGTTACAGTAGTCTAACCAAGAGCTGATAAAAGCATGGATGAGCATGGCCAGATCCGGAACCAAAACCAGCAGCCGAAGCCGCCACACCAGATGTAACTGGCGGAAGGCACTCCTCGCCACAGCCTCCACCTGGAGATCCATGCAGAGCTGCGCATTGAGGAGCACCCCCCGATTCCGCACCTGGGAAGTCAGTGGAGGGCACACCCCCTCAACCGAGGGGGTCACCATTTCCATCGACTTACCCACTAACATCACCTCCGTCTTGTCAGGATTCAGTCGCAGTAGATTAGTCCTCATCCAGTCCCCCACAGCTGCCAAACACCAAGTAAGCACCGAGACAGCCGGGCCTGGGTCAGTTGAAAATGAGAGGTAAACAAATTCAGCCAGAGGCGATCCAGGAAACTAGAGACCGGTGAACATGATGTCAGTGCTGGGCAAACTGGGGAAATGACTATGGTTGTTTCCTAACGTGACGGTGACATGCTTTAACACGCTTTGACCCAGTTTAACTCAGGGCCACCATCATGTTAGATCCTGGTCACCAGTTGTTGGCACTGGATAGATCCCAGCCATGGTAAAAATAGCCCGGGCTGTGACTCATGGAAGTCCCTGAGTCACAGCCTGGGCTAGCTGCTACCATAGTCAGGATCCCACTGCCTGACTGGGAGTAAAGCTGGATTTCACGTTTGAAAGCCCACTTTACTCACTGCGGTCCAGAGTGGTGGCCCTCACTGGCTGCCCATCAGGGAGGGGCGGGGCTGGCAGATGCACCTCTGCCCAGCTCCACACCCTCCCCAGCAGCCAGGCTTGTGTCACGTCGGTTCGGGGGCCTGGCTGGATCCCAGCTGCGGTGTTGGTCCAACACCAGACTACGTAAGGTGTTCTTCACAAGGTAAACACACTGTGAAGAACAGAATTATTGGGCATATTGCTAAACATGACATACTGGGAAAGAGTCATCATGGATTTAGCAAAGGAAAGTCATGCCTCACTAATCTATTGGATTTTTTTTAGGATATAAATAAGTATGTGGCTATGGGTGAGTCAATCAATATAGTATATGTGAATTTTCAGCAAGCATCTCATAAGGAACCTCACAAGAGACTCTTGAGGAAATTAAGTAGGCATGGGATAGGAGGCAGTGTCCTTTCATGAACTGGCAAAACAAAGGGTAGGACTAAATGGTCAGTTTTCACAATGTAGAACAGTAAATAGTGGAGTGCCCCAGGGATCTGTACTTGCACCTGTTTGTTTAATATATTCATTAATGATCTGGAAAAGCGTGTAAAGAGTGAGGTGATCAAATCTACAGATGACACAAAATTATTCAACGGAGTTAGAACTCAAGTGGACTGTGTGGAATTGCAGGAGGATCTTGCAAGACTGGGTGACTGGGCAACTGAATGGCAGATGAAATTTAATGTTGACAAATGCAAAGGGATGCACATAGGGAAAAATAATCCAAACTATATGTACACAATGCTGGGTTCTAAATTAGTGGTTACTAGTGGTGGGACCCCGGGCCCATTACCGGTTACCAGATTTACCGGTTACCGGTTCTACAAAAACCGGATTCCCGGATTAAATCCGGTATACCGGTACCGGTTTTATTTCATTGAGTTCAATGGGGCGCTGTGTCCCCATTGAACTCAATGAAATAAATG
>QEPC01006820.1:2265448-2291178 GCA_003113815.1 Sphenodon punctatus
CACCCCCCCAAAAAAACACCACCCAGGAGAGGAGTTGAAAAACACAACGAGGCAATACAACGAGGTAGAACAACAAGGACGTAACAATGGTGCTTAATAGAACCATGGTAGTGTTTCCCATACTTTGTCACTCCTCCCAGTCATTTATATCACCAACAATCTCAAGATTCTACTAATTTCTTAAGTCATTCCTCCTATTATTCCACCAAGTTCTTTTCTCCTGTACTTCACCCTTATATCCTCCTCCCTGTCATTCCACCGTCTCTCCCTGCTGCCTTTGTTATTTCACATCATCTCCCCCCCCACTCCCAAAGATGCATCTCCACTGTATTATTTCAGAAACACTTAATGAGATAACACTTTAATTGCAAATTAGTATTAATGTTTCCTCCATTCCTTCCATTGGCCTTTCCATGCATTTAATGTCAACGTGTACCCAAATTCTTATTAAACACTTACATAGCATTCTGCTCAGTTTTAGTGTTGCCCCCAAACTGAAAAGGAAGAGGATTGGAGCGTAAAGACCAAGGCAAAGTGTGGGTGCATGGAGCCTAAGTTGTAAGCGAGCACAGTAGGCGAAGCCATACAACATCTTTACTGCTTACATGGTGTGGAAGTTAAGGCGGGAGCCTTAACACACAATTTCTAGGTTTGTTAAAGTTTGCTTGGTATGAATGTGACTTAACTAAGTTTGTAAAACCATAGGTTTTTTGTTTATCTAATTAAGTATTCTGCTTTATCCAACACTTTAATACAAGAGACTACTGTACTTCTTACTACAGTGTCTCAGCATTACAGCAGATTTTTCTTTGTGCTTGAAACACTTCAAAATTCCAATAAAACTGGAATTCCAGTAAAATGTATAAACGTTCATGTGCAAAAAAGTGTGATTTTCACATAAATTTGGTTCAGCTACTTTAAGTCTTAGCCTTTCCTTTTGCAATGAAAATACAAAATGCTCATTCTTCTCTAAATGCACACAAATCTATTGGACACTGAACCTCTGGGTATTTTGAAGTCAGTCACTGGGTATGTGCCAGGCACTTATGTCTCAAATGTTAAAACAAACTGGCAAATTGAGACGCATGCCCATTCTGTTTATTCACTGCTGCAAACATTTTTTTTTAACAAAAAAAAGAAAAGAAACCACAGCAGAAAGACTGCATCTTGTGATTGTTGTCTCCTACAAAATATAACTAGGCACTATATACTTCTTTCCATGGTAGAGAGTGAAACAATATTTTCTTGTTTTAACTTTGCTGACCAGATTGCTTGGTTTTATTTCATCATTCACTGAAAAATGCTGCAAGAATGTTTCCCTAAGTGCTAGGTTGTCTGTGATGAGGTTTCTGTTTATCACTTTACCAGTGCCACTGATCTATTTATTTAGATTTTTACCCTGCCCTGCTGGGATTTTACCCAGCTTACATCACAAAAATATATATAAATATATAAAAGAGACTATAAACCCCATTAAACTAACAATACGCTCCCTCCACCCCCTTCAGAACTACCCCTGCCTGTTAAATTACTGCCTCTGGAAGATGCTCCAACTAGGGCTTAGGCGAACCTCCAGGGGAAGGGAATTCCAAAGTTGTGGAGCAGTCACTGAGAACGCTTTTCTGCGTGCCCGGGACGTATGGACCTGGGCCAATGATGGAACTTGCAAGAGGGCACTCTCAGCAGATCTTAGAGGCTGCGGAAGAACATAAGGAAGAAGGTGGTATAGGTAACCACCTATAAAGCTCTTCACAACCTTGCTCCCCCCTACCTCTCTGCACTTATCGCCCTCCATACTCCAGCCCGTGCACTTCGCTCCTCCTCTGTCCCTTCTCTCACCCTTCCACGCCTTCCCTGCTCCCCTAAGCGCCTTCGTCCCTTCTCACTTGCTGCCCCCCATGCCTGGAACTCCCTCCCTGTCCACATCCGCCTTGCCCCCTCCCTTCATACCTTCAAATCTCTCCTTAAAACTCACCTCTTTCGCTCTGCTCTGTCTGACTCTTTATCCTGCTGAGCCACTATTCCTATACCTACGATCGGTTTACCCTTATCCTTGCAACATGGACCTGCCTGCTGTCATTCTCATCGTAACCAAGCCAAGTACGTGCACTTGAGACCTCGCATCTTCATGAATGTTAGACCCCTTGTCTCTCCCTCTGTTCCCCTTCCTAAGTCTCTCCCCCAGCTCCTGTCTCTCAGATTGTAAGCCCTAGGGGCAGGGACCGTGTCTATTTTATTACTTTGTAAAGTGCCAGGTACACTGCTGGCGCTATATAAATGTTTGTTAATAATAATAATAATAATAATAAGGTAACAGACCACTAAGCTGCTCTATAAGCAGCTCCCACGTCAACAGAGACCTGTCAGCTCATTACATATTCTTCCTATGAGCAGGCTAGTCAATCTTTCTAACAGCACAGCAGTAACGTAATGTTGTTAACTCAAGGTAAATGGGAAGAGATAACAGTGAACTTCTACACAGTTAGCTATTCAGCTCTCTTCTTCATTGTCACAGCCTTCCTACAACCTTGTGAGACAGACAGACTGGGCAAAACAGGGGTGTTGTTTTGTATTAAGCTTTGTTTATTTATCAGTATGTTCTATAAACCACAATGTTTTGTTCGTCATGTACTGTGTCTATCATTCAAAAATGACGAGTTCTGTAAACATATCTTTATGTAATCTTTCTTCATTTCCATATTGCTCTGCTATTGTTGGGCTGCTCATTTGGCAGGCGTAGATACCACCTGACTCCCTTCCTCTTCCCTCCTGCAGGTATATTTTCTAGGGCCGGGCCCTGGGGGTGCAAGCCCAAAGGGAGACATCCGTAGGGTATTGGTCGGATCGTTTGTGGGAGCCGTGGTGGTCAGGACATTCTGCAAGTCAATTCTTGGGCGATAATAGATCTGTTTTGCCCTGTTGCTGCCACTGCTGCAGGTTTTGTCCGCTGCCAACAGTTCCACGTGGGTCACCGTCCAGGGCTGGGGGCCCCTTCGAGGGCTCGCCCCTGGGATAAACGGACCCCCCTCCCTTTGGGGAGCGAGGACGTGGGGATGGCCAGGACTTCCAGCCCTGGAGGGTTTTTGAGGTGGCACAGAGGCCACACGCTCTTCGGTGGGATGTGAGGGGGGGTTGTCTATTGGAAGGGGGGTTACTTGGAGTTGGCCTGTGGGAGGTTGGGACTACTGGGGGGGTCAGGCCATGACTTTGGGAGCTGGGTCTTTGATCCCTGTAATAGATGGAAATTGGGCTAAGGAGAGGGATGGGTCCTGTTTCAGGCTCCCTGGTGTGTGTGTGGGGGGCTGCTTCTGGAAGGGACCACCTGGTGGCAGCACGTGGTGGGGACTGGGGGGGTGGTTCTGTGGGGGGCAGGGAGGGTCTCCGCCTGGGTCCGGANGCGTGTTTCACGGAGACCTGGCTGGATGGGGAGGGAGGTCCGATTTTGGCAGACCTTGTTCCGGCAGTGTACTCCGTGCAACACCAACACCAGCTTGGGGGGGTGGAGGGGGCGGCAGTGTAGCTATGGTTTTTAAGGAATCTTGGACTGCTAGGAGGTATCCAGTGCAGTTAATCCCAGGGATCAAGGCCCTTCACCTCATGTTTGAGTTGGCCAGGGACAGAACTGGGGGTGCTGCTGGTGTACTGTGCTCCTTCCTGCCCGGCAGCATCCCTTGCCGCTCTAGCGGAGCTTGTGTCGGGGGCGGGGGGGGGTGCGCTGCATTCTCCGAGGACTGTGGTCCTGGGGGATCTTAACATTCATGCAGACACTGGCCTTGTTGGGGCGGAGCGTGAGTTCATGGCCGCCATGGCAATAATGGGTCTGTCCCAGATGGTTAGTGGCCCCACATGAAGGGGGGCATGTGCTCGACATGGTGTTCTGCTCCAGCCTTGCGGCAGGTGATCCAGTAGTAGGGGAAGTAAGTTCTATATGCCCTTGTCATGGATGAATCATTACCTCCTGCAGACCAGGTTCCTAGTGCATGGCAGCCCTTGGTGGGACCTATTAGGTTGGTCTGCCCTCAAAGGCCGATGGAACCACGGCGGTTCCACGAAGCCCTGGCGGAGGTGTCCTTAGACCTTGAAGGCCGCTTGGTTGATGATCTTGTTCAAGCTTGGAACATCTTGGTGGGTGGGGTCATTGATTGGGTGGCTCCCAGACGTCTACTCCCGCTGCTTCGTCACTGTAGAGCTCCTTGGTTTACTGAGGAGTTGCAGTGTTTGAAGCGGGAAGGGCGGCGGTTAGAGCGTCGCTTTCATGCTGAATTCGATCGGCTGCAACATCGGACCCATTTGCGGTCCTATGCTGTGGCCAGGAGGACGGCAAAGAAGGAATTCTTTGCCTCCCTCATAGCCGCTGCGAAGTCGCGTCCAGTGGAGCTCTTCTGGGTGGTGAGAGGGCTGGTCAGTCCGGCCTCCCTCCACCTAGAGGGGGAGGTTTCCCAAGCCCGCTGTGAGGAGTCTGTAAACTACTTTGCAAATAAGATCACTAGACTCCAGCATGATTTTGGGACTGGGATTGATGAAGAAGAAGGAGAACCGAGGGTTATGGATGGCCCGTCTGGTCCATTTTTGTGGGATCAGTTTTAGGAAGTGACGCTGGCTGATACTGAGGGGGTTCTGGGGTCTGTTAGGGCTACCTTTTGTGAACTAGATCCACGCCCATCCTGGTTGGTGAAAGCCTCCAGGGAGACTTTGGGACCGGTGCTGACAGGAGTGATCAATGCCTCCTTTCGGGAGGGCAGAGTGCCGAACTTCCTCAGGAGGACGTGGTGTGGCCCCTGCTCAAAAAACCATAATTGGACGTTGATTCCCTTGCCAGCTACCGACCTGTCTCTAACCTTCCCTTTTTAGGGAAGGCTATTGAATGGGTGGTGGCCCAGCAGCTCCAGGGCCATCTGGATAGCATTGGTTTTTGGACACTTTTCAATCAGGTTTTCATCCAGGATATGGCATTGAGACTGCGTTGGTGGCCTTGGTAGACAACCTTTGCTGAGAGATGGATTTAGGACATTCAACACTTCTGGTCCTATTAGATCTCTCGGCAGTGTCTGATACAGTGGACCATGGGTTGCTTCTGGGACGGTTGCGGACCCTGGGGGGTGGTGGTGGACGGGACTGTCTTAAGATGGCTTCGCTCATTCCTCTCAGGGACAAGCCAGCGGGTGGTGCTCGGGGAAGAAATATCAGGCTCCTGGGATCTGGCTTGTGGCGTACTGCAAGGTTCAATTCTGTTTCTACTTTTATTTAACATCTACATGCAACCCCTGGGTGAGATTGTGAGACAGTTTGGTGCGCGTTGCCACCAGTATTTATTATTATTATTAACAAACATTTACATAGCGCCAGCAGTGTACCTGGCACTTTACAAAGTAATAAAATAGACACGGTCCCTGCCTCTAGGGCTTACAATCTGAGAGACAGGAGCTGGGGGAGAGACATAGGAAGGGGAACAGAGGGAGAGACAAGGGGTCTAACATTCATGAAGATGTGAGGTCTCAAGTGCACGTACTTGGCTTGGTTACGATGAGAATGACAGCAGGCAGGTCCATGTTGCAAGGATAAGGGTAAACCGATCGTAGGTATAGGAATAGTGGCTCAGCAGGATAAAGAGTCAGACAGAGCAGAGCGAAAGAGGTGAGTTTTAAGGAGAGATTTGAAGGTATGAAGGGAGGGGGCAAGGCGGATGTGGACAGGGAGGGAGTTCCAGGCATGGGGGGCAGCAAGTGAGAAGGGACGAAGGCGCTTAGGGGAGCAGGGAAGGCGTGGAAGGGTGAGAGAAGGGACAGAGGAGGAGCGAAGTGCACGGGCTGGAGTATGGAGGGCGATAAGTGCAGAGAGGTAGGGGGGAGCAAGGTTGTGAAGAGCTTTATAGGTGAAGACTAGGAGCTTGTGCAGGATTCGTTCAGGAAGGGGAAGCCAGTGAAGCGAAGAGAGGAGGGGCTGCACATGGTCGAAGCGACTGGCGAGGTAGATGACCCTGGCAGCAGAGTTTTGGACAGAGATGAGGGGAGAAAGGTGAGACCGGGGAAGGCCAGTGAGAAGGAGGTTACAGTAATCGAGGCGAGAGATGACCAGAGCATGAACAAGAGTTTTGGCAGACGAGACAGAGAGAAAAGGGCGAATCTTAGCAATGTTATGGAGGGAGAAGCGACAGGATTTAGCAACAGAGTCAATGTAGGGTTTAAAAGAAAGGGGTGAGTCAAAGATGAAGCCTAGGCTACGGGCTTGGGGGACAGGCAGGATGGTGACTCCATCAATAGTTATTGACAGTGAGGAAGGAGAGGAAGGATGAGGGGGGAAGATAAGGAGTTCAGTTTTAGCCATGTTGAGTTTGAGTTGACGTTGAGACATCCAGGTAGAGATGTCAGAGAGACAGTTCATGAGACAAGCTTGAACAGAGGGAGAGAGAGAGGGAGTAGAGAGATAGAGTTGAGTGTCATCAGCATAGGGGTGGTATCATCAGTATGCTGATGATACCCAGCTTTACCTCTCTTTTTCAACGAACCCAAGTCCTGCAGTCTCGGTGCTTTCCCAGTGCTTGTTAGCAGTGAATGACTGGATGAGGCTGAGCAGACTGAAGCTGAATCCTGCTAAGATGGAGGTGATGATGGTGGGTAGGGCAGCAGAGGTGATGGCTCCCCTTGTGGAGAGGATTCACCCCCTACTGGCCCCACGGGTGCAGAGTTTGGGGTTTCAGTTAGACCCTGGCCTCCGCCTGGCTTGTCAGGTGGTGGCGGTGGCAAAAGGAGCCTTTCACCAATTACATCTTGTGTGGAGGATCCGGCCATATGTTTCAAGCTCTGACCTGGCCACCCTCATCCATGCATTCATCACCTCAAGCCTGGATTACTGCAATGTGCTCTATGTGGGGCTGCCCTTGGTGACGACTTGGAAGCTGCAGCTGGTGCAGAATGCGGCGGGGACGGGCTGTAGGGAGCACATTACACCAGTGCTCCGGGCTCTGCACTGGCTGCCTATAGCATTCTGGGCCCGATTCAAGGTGCTGGTTTTGACCTTTAAAGCCCTACACAGTCTGGGTCCCTCCTATCTGAGAGACTGCCTCACTTCCCGGGCTGTGGGGCGACCTCTGCGGTCTGCTGGGGGCACCTTCTTGGAGGTCCCCTGGTTGAACTGGGAGCCCACGATGGAGAGGACGGTCTCAGTGGCTGTACCACGGCTGTGGACTTCCCTCCCATAGAAAGCTTGCCTGGCTCCCAGCCTGCTGGCCTTTCATCGGGCCTGTAAGACCTGGCTGTTCATCCAGGCCTTTGGGGGAGGAGGGGGAATAAGGGTGGGTTTTTTACCAGTGGTTTTTACCTCTTTGTTGTTGTTTTTATTGTTTATTGTTTATAGTAATCCCTCGAGGGAGCGGGATATAAATCTTTGAATAAACAAAAAAAAATTAAAAATTCATTAGCTTTGTGGTGATGTAAGTTGTTACGTTTCACTTGCAGAACATAAAAAACGAGGTTGGAACCCTTCCTCCTTTGAACCCCTAACTCTCATGGCATCCTAAGTTCCAGAGGCTTGGTTGATAGAAGTGCACCTCTTGACCTGGTCTCTTTAAATAAACGTTTCTTTCTTCTATTAGCATAACCTTAAAACTTCAGTGCCGTTCCTATATCTGGGTGAGGGGGCTGAGCCTGGAACTAGGGCCCATTCCCAACAGGTGGTCCTTTAGATATGTAGGGCCCAGGCCATTTAGGGCTTTATAGGTCAAAACCAGCACCTTGAATTGTGCATGGAACACTACTGGTAGCCAGTGTAGACTACCTAAAGCACTGGTGTTATGTGCTCCCCAGTGACCCACCCCATCAAAAGATGGGCTGCTGTGTTCTGCACAACCTGGAGCCCCCAACAGTCTTCAAAGGGCAGCCCTACATAGATCACACTGCTGTAGTCTAGCTTTCAGGTAATGAAGGCATGGATGGAAGTGGCCAGATCCCTATCTGAAAGAAAGGAATACAGCCTTCTTACCAGATGGAGTTGGTGAAAGGCATTCCTGGCTACCACTGCGATCTGATGTTTCAGACACAGCTCAGGATCCAGGAGGACCCCAAGACTATGAATTTGAGTAACCAGGGGAGGCTGTATCCCATCAATGATGGGTGTCCCAATCACTACCTTCCCAGGTCACAGGGCCGGCAACCAACATTTATTTAAATTTATATGCTGCCCTTCCCAAAGGCTCGGGGAAGCTTATAGAACATAAAAACATTAAAATAAAAAAAAACTCCCCCCCCACAGCCCCCAACAAATGCACCCAATACCCCCCCCCAACCATCCCAATCCCCTATCCCTGCCCACCAAATGCCTTTCCAAATAAAAAGGTCTTACACCACCTTCAGCAAACGTCCAGGCTCAGGCGCAAATGAACCTCTGGGGGAAGGGAATTCGAAAGCATTGGGCAGCAATTGAGAACATCTTCCTGTGAGTCCTTGTCGTACAAACAAGGCTAACAGACAGAACCCACAGTGAGGTGCTCCCGGCAGATCGCATGGGCCAAGATGGCACATAGAAGAAGAGACTATCTTTCAGATATGTGCGACCCACATCGTTAGGGCTTTAAAGGTCAAAACCAGCACCTTGAATTGTGCCCAGAAAGCTATAGGGAGCCAGTGCAGACTTCAGAGCACCTGTGGAATGTGCTCCTGACACCTCGTCCCTGAAAGGAGCCGTGCCGCAGCATTCTGTACCAGCTGCAGCTTCTGAACAGTCATCAAGGGCAGCCCCACATACAGCGTATTGCAGTAATCCAGCCTCGAAGTGATGAAATCATGGATGACAGCCACCAGATCAGAATTAAAGAAAAGGCTGCAGACTCCTCACCAGATGAAGTTGGTGCAAAGTGCTCCTGGCCACCACCACCACCACCTGACAATCCAGGTGCAGGAAGGGGTCCAACAAAAGCACTCCAAGACTACAAACCTGATTGACCAGTTACTGCAGTCTTGTCTGGATTCAGTTTCAGTTGGCTCACCTGCATCCAGTCTCCTATGGCAGCCAGGCACTGAGTAAGCACAGAGACTGCAAGAGCCAAAACGGATGAAAAAGATATATAGATTTGGATGTTGTCTGTATACTGATGGAAATGCACTCCAAATCTATGCACGATCTCACCCAGCAGCCTTAGATATGCATTGAACAGGAGGGAAGACAGGATGGAACCCTGCGGGACCTCACAAGAGAGAGGTGGGAGGAAAACGAACAATTGCTCATCACCATCTGATAATACCTCCTCGACAGGAATAAGCAGAACCACTCAAGAGCTGTCCTACAGACTTCTTGCCAGGTCCCGCAGTGGTGTCATCAACACCTCATGATCAACTCTATCAAAAGGCCGCCGAAAGAACTAACAGAATCAGCAGGGTACAATTTCCCCTGTCAATCGCTCGGCATAGATTGTCAACCCAGGCCAATCCAATAGCATTGAGATGCCCCTGAAGCTGCCAGGCAGCCACCCATTCAATAACCTTCCCTAAAAAGGGGAGGTTGGAGCGTAGATAGCTGTCCAGGGAGTCCATGTCAAGCGATAGTAGTTGAGCAAGGGCTAGATAACTGCCACTTTATGGGAAAGCAGGTTGCTGGATGCCCTTAGTGAGGCATTGACAACGACAGACAGCAGAGGCCTCAGTCTCTCCCAGCTGGCTTTCACCAACCAGGATAAGCATGGATCCAGTTTACAACTGGTTGCCTGCACTGCCTCAAGGACATCCCCCACATCGATGGGCGACACCAACTGAAACTGATCCAAGCAAACAAGACAAGGCTAAGTCTCCACAACCTCAAAATCTGCTATCAAACTAGCAGCCCCAGAATCATGGTGAACATGAGTGATTTTGTCTGGAAAGTGAATGTTAAGTTCTTCACTGTAAGCAACAGATGACTCAGACTCCAGATGGAGACAACCTGGATTTACCAGGCTGTTCACTGCCCAGAACAGTTTAGCGGGACGAGACTTTGCAGATGCTACGGTAGCAGAGAGGAGAGCTTCCCTCGCTGCCACCCTAGCCACGCCATAGTCCTTCAAAGCCAATGCTATGGTACAATAGGTTGGCTTCAGCACACGTCAAGCACCTCCTATGCTCTAAACACCTCGCCTCACCTCCCGCTACATCCACCTCAGGTCCCCACATACCAGGAGGACCTGTGCTCATGCCATGGTGGAAGGAGATGCCTGGGTGCAACCGTGTCAATGGTCTTAGTCAACATGCCATTCCACAGTTCAATCAGGCCAGTGACAGAGCAGCTGCCAAAATCAGTGCATCTATATCCTCAAAAGTTCTGGAATCCAACTGGCTCCATTAGTCTCTGGGGGCAGACCAACCTAATTGGTCCACCACCCCAATGGGGGCACAGGATGGCAGGGATCAAGGCCCACAGAAGGTAACAATCTGACCATGGCAATGGCATCTTTGCGACACCCCATCAAGTCCAACATGTGCAAAACATCAAGTCCAATGTGTGTCCTGCCTCATGTTTCAGACCAGATATTACCTACGATAGGCCTGTGATTGCCATGGAAGCCGTTAAATCCAGCTCTAGCCCTGAAAGATTAGCCTCGGCATGAATGTTGAAGTCACCCAAGGACAGTAAGTCTGGGTATCCTCAACACCACCTCTGAGACAAACTCAGCCAGATCCATCAGGAGTCCATGGTGCGGTGAGGTGGTTGGTACACCAACAGAATCTACAATCTCTCCTGGGTCTTCGATAGGCCAGATTTTCCTTAGAAATCACTGTCACTCCACAGTCACCCCCACCAACCAAATAGAGAATATTTGGTTGGCACCAGCTGAGCCAATACAGGCCCTGCTGCATCATCCAGTCAGGTCTCCAATACATGCAAGGTCAGTGGCTTCATCCTGAATACAATAGGCAGGGCACAAAACGTGCAGGCACTGGGGAGCCATTGGCGCCCAGAAAACTGAGGCTGGTGACTGGTTCAGGGGTGTAGTGGGGCAAGAACAGTTGAGTATCAGGATAAAGTCTGGTGACTGAATTTTTATTTTTATTTTTTGCTCCTGGAGTTTGATCTGAAATTTAATACCCTGACAATAGGAGTTAATAGCTGTTTTATTTACAACTGACCTTGCATTAAGCAGCATCAGTGACAGATCAGGGTCCCCACTTGATTCAGCCCCCATATATCCCAAGACTGGAATGGAAAGGAACAGGGGAACAGACACCACTTGCTTTCCCTGCACCCATGATAACCTTTTTCCGTCCCCTACAATACATCCCTCAGTCCAACATGACCCCAACAGGCTGCTCACGAATTCCCCTCCTTGAAAAAAAACCCAGCCCCCAGGGTTTACAGTTATTTAAAAGTCCATAATCCCCAGGGGCTACAGGTGGCATCTCCCAGGCAGAGGTGGACCTCCCCTCCCTCCAACTGTTCTCCCACCTCTCACTCAGGAGAGTACATTCCCTCTCCCCCAGTCGAGCCTTCCTCCTGGTTCATACCCCTCCCACTCAGAGGGGTCATGGAAAATCCCCAAACACTTCCAACAAAAACCTAGAACTACTTCCTTTTTCACTTTTCTTCCCTTAAGACCTTAGTTAATATGGTTACTTTCTTTGTTAGTACCGGTAGTAGATTGGTTTTTCCTACAGCAATAATTTATATTTGCTATTATTTATTGTTACAGTAATACATGCTTTGTTTTTTCTTCCTAGATTTACAGGGACCTCCTAAATTACAAGTTTAAACTAAATGCATGGATGTAAGTATATAGTAAGTGATTTTAAAAATATCTCATTTCTGTAATCCCTGTTAGGCTCGCCACAAAAACTACATCCCCTCAGAATGGTTTGATGTTTCCTTCTTGACAAGCAAAGATGGACAGGAGCCTTCAACATTGTTCCTAGGTCATTTATGGGCAATGATAGCAAATGAGTCAGCTGGTTGGTTAGTTTAAACCAGGGCTGGGAAACCCTTTTTGTGCAGGAGCTACACTGAGGATTAAAGTTTGCTAGTGGTCCACACACACAGAGGTGGTGCTTGGCACTTGGGTATTCACCACAAAGCAGCAGTTCCCTTCCTGTCTGCTTGCCATACAAACTCCAGCCCCAACCTCTCCCCAGCTAGGGAAGGTTGGGGTAGGAGCTTGCACATGAGTAGGAAGCAGTAAGAGGTCTCCCCAGCCACTTGTTTAGCACCCTGAGCCAGCACATCCCTGGCAGTTCACTACATCAATGGCAGCCATGAGAGAGTCATCGTGGGTTAGATTTGAAGGGAAATGGGGCTGTATTTGGCCCCAGGCTGGAAGTTTCCCATCTCAGGTTTAGACAGCGTAAATGTGCAAAGCACTCCTTTTCTCTTTAATAATCGGTGGCCAGATAAACACAGAGTCATGAGCTAACCACAATACACAGTATGGAATTCATGCCCTTCTGCTCTTAAAAGACAGCACACTTCTATTATTACTAATAATTAATTAATTTTTATAGTGCCCCTGCCAAATGCTGCTCAGAGTCCTTCACAATAAAAAGTTCAGTAATATAAAGACCTGGAGAATGAACAGGTTTTCAGATGCTTATTAAAGGTGAGAAGGGAGGAACTGAGACAAACAACTGGGGGGAGCAAGATCCACACCGAGAGGCCTGATTACCCGCTGACTTAAGGAGCTGATGGTGGCATCCCCAAACAATGGTTGGTTTCTGAACGCAGAAACCATAAGGGTGATGTTCCAGGAGCAGGTCTCAAATACAGCCAGGGCCTACCATTCATCGTCCTGAAAACCAGTAGCAAAATCTTAAATTCAATTATAGGGTAAAGTCCCGCATAGAAGTCACGCCCAGTAGAATCTCTCTCTTCTGTTCTATTCCCAAACCATGAATATAGGAATTACAGACTGATAAAACATTTGAAAAAAGAGTATTACTACCTATGTAATTTCATACTACCATACACGTTATAAACCCTGCTTCTACAGAGCTGATGCCATCTACCTTTCCAAGACTACTGCTAAAATCTGCTCTCTTTCACTAGAATTGTCAGCTGACTCAATGCCACAGTATGTGGTTACTCGGTTAAAAAGCAAACTCTCTTTTCAGCTTCTCCAGAAATTATCACCAACCACAGAAATGCTTTCTTCCCAATTAGAATCTCAGGGTAGTTCTGCATGTATTATTATCATGTGCTTAAACACATGTTTTGTATGCAGGAACATGTAAACAAAGGTTCTGCTAGGCCAACCATACATCAGCCACCCCTCAAAGAACAGGAGCAACTGTCCCACATTTTCCTCATACCTAGTCAGCATAATATATGAATGCTTACTTCTGACTGCAGGTCATGCCAGTGATTTGTGAGACACTGAAAAACAAGAAGGGCATGACGGGGCCCTCCTCTGCTTCTTCATAGACCTATGAGATAAACAACAGCTACCTGCAATTGCCTACTCAGTTTTTAGCCTCATGATCTCAAGGTGGGACATTCGTGGCAAGCACGTAGCAGACATGTAGCAGCACTTACAGACATAGGGTATTTTCAGAAGTGACGCTACCACGCTTAGACCCAATCCAGGGTAACAGCCACCACCCCCTAGGCCAGCACCCAGAACAGACATGAGAATGCGCCTTACCACACTTTGTCCCAAACCATGGTAGCGCTTACCACTAGCTGTTCCCCGTGATTTTCCAAGATAACAATTGGTGGTAACTGCTACCACGGTTCAGGGCAAAGCATGGTAAACATCTGGCGGCTGCCAAACAGAAATGACGATGGTTGTGACCCTGGGGTGGGGTTAAGTGTGGTAAAGTGTGCCTAAATGTGGTGGCATCACTTCTGAAAATACCCAATATGACAAGCTGTGGCGAAAAGCCCCATGCTCTTTCCTTGCATTTGCCCAGAGCACATGGCGATGACTTAGCACCTCAGGCTGGGATCTTTTTAAGCAGGATCTGCAGGCATTCCTGGCTGAGGAGTAATGGGTCAGATGTCCTCTGGTAACTCCATCCTGATTGGCTAGACTCTCTGGCATGAACCAATCCCTGAAGAGACTAAAAAGGCTATAAAAACCAGGGACTGCCTACTCTCGCTCTCTTGCCCCGATTTCTTCTTCTCTGGACTCCTGCCACTTTGGATCTAAGAACTGTGCCCCACGTGGCTGCAACTCACCTGGGCCATCACGTGGAGAAGGAACTGTGAGTAACCAGGAACTATTTTGCCTGCCTACATCAGGAGAGTCTGGACAGACGTGGTGGCAGCGGTGGGATAGCCCAAGCAGCCTTGAGAACACAGACGGAGGGATCCACCAGGCAGTTGTGTTTTTTTTTTTTTAAGCACACACAAGGAAAAGAGGTAAATTAGAAAGAAGCCTTGAGAAATTGAGTCCTTTAGTTTGGCTTCGGATCAACTGGATAGGGCTTAGTTAGAATTGCAGAGCGTTACAACCAGAAAAGCAAGGAAGAGCTGGAAGAGGAGTGTATCAAGAGAAGTATCCAATACCTGAGTCTGAAGAAAGAAACCATGGCTCAGGTCCTGGGGGCACTAGATCAGGCCCAGGGAAGTCTTCCTGCAGCTTCCAACGAGCCAGATGCCATGGCAGGAGCCAAAGCTGCTTTTTCCCTAGGGATTCCCAGATGGAGCCCTGAGGAACTGGAGCTGCTCCAGGAGCAGAACCTCCTTAAAGAGAAGGAGTTGAAAGCCCAGGAGGCTCAACGCCAGCACGCATGAAGAGCGAGAAGTGAGGAAGAAGGGGAAGGGAAGCTGAGCTGGAGGTCTGGCAGAAGGAGCTCGAGGGCAAGGAGGAACTGAAAGCCCAGGAGAAGCTGCTAGCCGCCCAGGAGGCCCAGCGCAAGTATGAGGCAGAGATGCTCCAGCAGAAGCTAACGACACACAAGCCAACACCAAAGGACTTCACCCCATTCAGGGAGGGGGACAACCCAGAGGTGTTCCTGAGCGTCTTTGAGAAGCAGGCTCACAGATGGAATGTGGGGGAAGCTGAGTATATGCGCTATGTGGCGGGGTTGGTAATGGGGATCATGTCTGTTATCCTTGCTAGTTTGCCCACTGAATCTGCTAACAGTTATTCCACTTCTAAAGAGGAGGTGCTTAAACACTATGGACTGGGCCCAGATCACGTCAGGAAGCAGTTTCGCACACTGCTGCCTCAGCCAGGGCAATCTCTGGCTGTGTTTGGGGCCCAGTTGGTAGAAGTCTTGCTTAAGTGGGATGGAAGGAGCTAAAGCTGTGACCAAGGAGCAGGTGATAGACCTCATGGAGCTGGATCAGTTCTATTTCCGCTGCCCCCAGGAGATTAAGGATCTGGTCTGGGATAAGACACCAAGGTCAGTGAAGCTGCAGACTTTACTGATCAGCTGCTGCTGAACAGAGACAGGCTGGACAAAAAACCTACCTGCTTTGGGAAGGATCAGAAAGGGATCAAAAAATGGGGGCGTAACCCCTAAACGGGAGTCTGGGGCCCTGTCAACTGAACATAAGGCAACCCCTTAACTTGGCCAAACACGCCCCCCCCCCCCTCTGAATTTGGATAAGAGAGGCTGTTTCAACTGTGGGGAGCTGGGGCACATTAATGTCAACCGCCTAAAGTTGCATGGCTCACAGAAGCCTGTCCACAGAGCAACAGTTGCAGGCAAAGGGGAGGGAACCCAGAGCCCATCTGAGGCTCACACATACGTCTATAGGATCACAAACCCAGAGAAGGTGACAGGTTACCTCAAAGAGAAGGTGATTGTAAAAGGAAGGACTATTGTTGGGGAACTAGATACAGGGGCCTACGTGTCTGTGATTAGTGCCAATTTCGTCTCTCCCTCGGATACAGTCCCAGGGAAGACCCTTCTCATTGCAGGATTGGGGGTTAAGCCATTTGAAGTGCCTGTAGCATGCCTGCCCATAGAATGGAGGGGCTGGGGAATGTGTCTGGACATTGGGGTGATGGAAGATGCCCCTGTTCTGATGTTAGTAGGCAGAGATATCATAGGACCCTGCTGGGTGTCAGTATTATTATTATTATTAATAATAACAAACATTTATATAGCGCCAGCAGTGTACCTGGCACTTTACAAAGTAATAAAATAGACACGGTCCCTGCCCCTAGGGCTTACAATCTGAGAGACAGGAGCTGGGGGAGAGACTTAGGAAGGGGAACAGAGGGAGAGACAAGGGGTCTAACATTCATGAAGATGCGAGGTCTCAAGTGCACGTACTTGGCTTGGTTACGATGAGAATGACAGCAGGCAGGTCCATGTTGCAAGGATAAGGGTAAACCGATCGTAGGTATAGGAATAGTGGCTCAGCAGGATAAAGAGTCAGACAGAGCAGAGCGAAAGAGGTGAGTTTTAAGGAGAGATTTGAAGGTATGAAGGGAGGGGGCAAGGCGGATGTGGACAGGGAGGGAGTTCCAGGCATGGGGGGCAGCAAGTGAGAAGGGACGAAGGCGCTTAGGGGAGCAGGGAAGGCGTGGAAGGGTGAGAGAAGGGACAGAGGAGGAGCGAAGTGCACGGGCTGGAGTATGGAGGGCGATAAGTGCAGAGAGGTAGGGGGGAGCAAGGTTGTGAAGAGCTTTATAGGTGAAGACTAGGAGCTTGTGCAGGATTCGTTCAGGAAGGGGAAGCCAGTGAAGCGAAGAGAGGAGGGGCTGCACATGGTCGAAGCGACTGGCGAGGTAGATGACCCTGGCAGCAGAGTTTTGGACAGAGATGAGGGGAGAAAGGTGAGACCGGGGAAGGCCAGTGAGAAGGAGGTTACAGTAATCGAGGCGAGAGATGACCAGAGCATGAACAAGAGTTTTGGCAGACGAGACAGAGAGAAAAGGGCGAATCTTAGCAATGTTATGGAGGGAGAAGCGACAGGATTTAGCAACAGAGTCAATGTAGGGTTTAAAAGAAAGGGCTGAGTCAAAGATGAAGCCTAGGCTACGGGCTTGGGGGACAGGCAGGATGGTGACTCCATCAATAGTTATTGACAGTGAGGAAGGAGAGGAAGGATGAGGGGGGAAGATAAGGAGTTCAGTTTTAGCCATGTTGAGTTTGAGTTGACGTTGAGACATCCAGGTAGAGATGTCAGAGAGACAGTTGATGAGACGAGCTTGAACAGAGGGAGAGAGAGAGGGAGTAGAGAGATAGAGTTGAGTGTCATCAGCATAGAGGTGGTATTGGAAGCCATGGGAGGCAATGAGTTTGCCTAAGGATGAGGTATAGATCGAGAAGAGGAGAGGGCCAAGAACAGAGCCTTGAGGAACACCAACTGAGAGGGGGAAGGAGGAGGAGGTGGAGTTGGAGAGAGACACATTAAAGGAGCGGTCAGAGAGGTAGGAGGAGAACCAGTTATGGACAGAGCCACAAAAGCCAAGGGAGTGAAGGGAATCCAGCAAGAGTGAGTGGTCAACAGTATCGAAGGCAGCAGAGAGATCAAGGAGGACAAGAATGGAATAGAGACGTTTAGATTTAGCCACCAGAAGATCGTTGGTGATCTTAGCGAGAGCAGTTTCAGTAGAATGAAGGGGGCGGAAGCCAGATTGGAGGGGGTCAAGGGAGGAGTTGGAGGATAGGAAGTCAAGGCAGCGGGAGTAGACAACACGTTCAAGCAGCTTGGAAGCAAAAGGAAGGAGTGAGACAGGACGATAGCTAGAAGGGTCAGAGGGGTCAAGAGTGGACTTTTTGAGAATAGGAGAGACTGTGGCATGTTTGAAGGCAGAAGGGAAAGAGCCAGTAGAGAGGGAGAGGTTGATGATGTGCAGGAAGGAAGGGGCGACAGTGGGAGTAATGGAGGTGAGGAGGCGGGAAGGAATGGGATCAAGGGGGCAAGTGGAAGGGTTGGAGGAGGAGAGCAGAGAGGAGATTTCCTTAAGGGAGGCAGGGTCAGTAGTAACAAGCAGCCAGAGCAGGAAGACAGAAGCTGCAAATGAGAAACCCTCTCAGAGCCAGGGAGGACAGCTCATTTTTGAGGTTGAGAACAGAGAAGAGGGGAGTCGGTCCAGGCCAGAAGGCAGGGTGTGTGGAGGGGTCTCACCAGCAGAGCCTGCTGCAGAGTGGGGCTAGCAAACAAAACCATAACATCTGATAACACGTTATAATAGTAAATGGGACAACCATCATGCAACAGTTTGCTGCCACTGTTTGGAGGGTTGTTCCGGGCACCGATGGCACATGCCTACACTGCAGAGGAGCGTGGAGATTGCACACAATACTTTTTATCATCCCACAATTCTTGTACAAGAGTGCCAAAAACCTCAAGCACTTTGCATTGAGTGCATCTTCATATTCCTCATGGAATACATCCAACCCACCAGGAAACAGGTACACATTACCAAACTCTCCCCAGGAGTACAGGCATGCGTGCTGAAGGACGGATTAACAGAGCTACCGAGGGGGGGAAATTGACAACAGGGAGATTTTCACCACCCACCATGTGGGACCTCATTTGAATAAGTTTCACATGTGCTAGTCTGCATAAATTCATGAAAATTCAAAATAGCCCATTAGGTAGTAGGGGTATCAACCACCCTTTCTAGGTTCTATTACCAGAGCTAGCAATAGTTTTTAATTCAGTCACTTACCTCTTTTGCTTTCATTTTATAGGTTAAAAACCCATCTGTTTTGGTGGATATCATAAAAACCCTAATAGTTTTTTAAAAATTTGTTAAAGATAATTTAAAATATCACTGCACATGCACAAAATGGCTGCTGGACCATTATGCACATACATGCCAAGATGGCACCAGCAGCGTGTCTGCCGTTTTGGAAAAAGGGCAGCCAGTTTGCACATGCACTGTGATTTTTATGTTTTGTTATTTTTAACGCACACACACACACACACACACACAAAACGAATGAAAGTAAACATACGTCATTTGCTTATTCATTCGTTTTTAGAACATTCCTTACTAAAATGAATGGGGCTCCATTTATTTTAGTAACTAATAAAAACTAACATCCTTATTACCTAGCTTCAAAGCTGGACTAAACTCCTTCCCCACCCCTTAAAAAACAATCTAAAAAACAGAAGGAATCCCACATCCATAATAATCTTTCACAAACTAGATTTGAACTCTCATCTTTTAAGTCTTGTTTCAAAGCCCTACTGCAGCACTTCCCTTGTTGTATGACCCACCCCCTCTCCCTGCCACCAAAGTGTGCTGTACTGTTCACACATCCCTTCCTCTAATAGTAAAACTTCCCCATACTCCAGATATGCTTTTCCTATGTAGATTCTGTGAGAGAGGAGATTGTATGGAGTTTCTCACAAGTCAATGTATTGAGGCTGGGCTGACATTTTTTGTTATTGTTTTAGAAAGAAAACAACACACAAAAGAAATCACAACTATAGCCCATTAGAAAGACCAGATGTGAATTCTTGACCTATCAACCACCCTTTCTAGGTTCTATTACCAGAGCTAGCAATAGTTTTTAATTCAGTCACCAGAAAAGTATTCTGCATATTACTTGATAAGCTGTTTGAAAGGCTGACACAGCAAAGTAGCAGTGTGGCTAAGCTTTGCTGCTGTCATGCCAAGAGCTCTGGGTACTAGTCTGCCTTGGATACTTGTGTTGCCTCTCTGTCAGCTATTCTAAAGAAAACTGAAGGTCCCAGTCACAGGTCAATAGCTACTTTTACTGCTTGTTGCTACTTGGAGCTCTCAGGTCAGGCAGAAGGTTAGTTACCACCTCAGTGATGATCATGAAGAACAAGCTGCTTTGTTTTCAGTATCCTGTAGGTATGCACAGATGGGTGGCAGATAATTGCTCCCGCATAATACAGGAGACATGACAGGTTTGAGATATGGCCACTGCATGCCTAGTCTCTGTGCACTATGCACCTGGGGAAAACATCACAGAGTGCACTGTGCCCAGGATCCAATAAAACATGACTCAGGGTAGAATCCAGGAACGTAAGTGTGTATAGGGCTAGTCACGTAGCCATTTCAGCTTGCAATAAATATGAGAACTTTGCGTACATGTGAAAACCAGGGTACATGAATGCAGCTGAGGTGCCACACAATGATTTGCAACACAGATGTTATATTGTAAAAGCATCTTTACAGGCTGTTCTTAATCCCATCAACATGGATATGTATGGTATATAATAACATGGACATCCTAGCAGAGGTTTCATTTTTGTTTTGTTTTTTAATTTATACCCAGAGCAAACAGCTTTTAAGAAAACATGCTTTGCATTCTAGGATTACTAATTATCTCCATGTAAAATGAGAAGCAAATGGCTAACAGGCAAATTAATAAAACTGCCAAGCAAAACAAACATGTTAACAAAATCTTTAGCTGCATGTGAATATGTTGCATATCTGGAAGGAAAATGGCAAGCTGAGCAAGATAGTGAATTAAATAGCTGCTGTGAATCAGAGGACAATTTAAGAAATCTGAATGCAGAACTTGGAATCTGACTACTATATTATGCTTGATGAATTTCTAAGTTGTCAGTGCCATTCTGAAACCTCTCTCTCTAAACATGAAGAAAAATGTCATCAAGTGAATTACTGTTCTTATTTTGTGTGTCACAACTTCACTTGAATTTTTTGTATATTTCAGTACACAATAAGTACATTAGCAGATCTGGGAGCTTAATGTATAACAATTTGCTCCCAGCCTTCTGACTAAGTTTGAAACAAACAGAAACAAAAAGGTCTAAAATTTGATTTTACTGCAGTCCTCCACTATGAGCAGTATTTTACTAAATTCTTTAACTTAATTATAAATATGCTACTGTTAAACAGTCTCTGGGAGCCCATATTGTGATACAGAAATGTGCTCTGGGTTGAAACCTGGCATCTTAGTTTTCAATATACTACTACTAATTATTTCTATAGCACTATTAGGTGTACGCAGCACTTTACAGTCACAAATATTCAGAGACAGGACCCTGCCCAGTGGGCTTACAAACTAAGATTGTCCTGCAGGGTTCTATTCTGTCCCCCCTCCTGTTCAATGTGTACATGCAGCCTTTGGGTGAGGTTGTGAGAGGGTTCGTAGTACGATGACATCAGTATGCCGATGATACACAGCTTTACCTCTCTTTTTCAGCAGACCCAGACCTGGCAGTCTCTGTGCTTACCCGGTGTTTGGCGGCTGTGGGGGATTGGATGCGGGTGAGTCGTCTGAAGCTGAATCCTGACAAGATGGAGGTGATGTTGGTGGGTAGGGCTGGGGGAGTGGTGGCCCGTCATTGATGGGGTCTGCCCTCCCCTAGCTGCTCATGACCGTTGTTTGGGGGTGCTCCTCAACTCACAGCTCCACCTAGATTCTCAGATGGAAGCTGTGGCGAGGAGCACCTTTCCCCCGTTACATCTGGTACGACAGCTATGGCTGTATGTTTCAAACTCTGATTTGGCCACCATCATCCATGCCTTCATCACCTCTAGACTGGACTACTGTAACGCACTCTATGTGGGGCTACCCTTGGAGACGGTCCAGAAGCTGCAGCTGGTGCAGAATGCGGTGGCCCGTCTCCTCATGGGGACGGGCCATCATGAGTACAATACACCAGTGCTCCGTTCTCTGCACTGGCTGCCTATTGTCTTCCGAGCCCAATTCAAGTTGTTGGTGTTGACCTATAAAACCTTAAACGGCCTAGGCCCTGCATACCTGTGGGACCGCCTCATCATAGTGTGGCCCCTGTGGTTGGCCAGGGACAGCTGACTTGAAGTCCCCCGAGTTTCCTGGGTGGCAACGATGGGAAGGGTGTTCCTGGTGGCCGCTCCTAGGCTGTGGAATTCCCTCCCAATAGGGGCCCACCTAGCCCTGGACCGCCCTTCTTTCCGAAGATGATGTAAGGAGACGGTGTGGAGGGGAGGGTGGAATTCATTTTCATCTTTTAATGAGTTTACAGTTTTAATAAGTTTTAAACTTTGTAATGCTTTTAAATGTGTTTAACAATGTTGTGCGCTGTCCCAAGCTGCCATTGCGAGCAGGAGGGTGCATGTAAATAAATAAATATGGACAAGGATGGGGGGGGGGAACACAAAGGGGAAGACACACATATACTCCCACTTTACAGATGAGAACTGAGGCTGAGTTGTGACTTGCTCAAGGCCACCCAGTGAGTTCATTGTCTAGGGTGAGACTTGAACCATGGTCTTCCAGGTCCAAGTCCAAGTTCAGCACCTTATACACTACACTGGCTCGTAATATAATATAACACTGCAAAGAAAGATGTGGAAGGTTCTTTAAATTTAGGAGATCCTGTAAAACTCAGTATTATATTGTGGTCTTTGTAGGTTCTTAGCCACACATATCAACATGATAAAACAAACTAAAAAAAGGAGTATACAAGGTTTGAGTTCTCAGTCAGTATAAACCTGAGGTTTGAAAAAAAAACAACCTGATTCCAAACATTCTTCACTTTCAATATGAACATAAAAATGTTCTAAGGATGAGCTTAAATACAGTAGTTAATCTCAAAAGGAACAACCAGACACTGGAAGTGATACTCCTTCACTCTACATTCAAATACTTTGGAAGAATGAATGAATACAGCTCAAGAGACAGCATGTGCCTTAAACCTACAGAGACAAAAAACTTGCACTACTGAATTCCCTGAATAAACATCCTGATTTCATTCTGAAATGTGTCTTCCTGAACAGACAGACTGACCATTTTCAAGTGAGATGCTAATACGCAGTTCCACCCATTCCCCACATGTGCAAACGTCCATGTAAGAGAGGCAGTGGGTGGGCACACACTCCTGAGACCCAGGCACCTCCACTCACCTCCCCACATGGAGCAACCATAAAAAAGCTGGGTTGCTCCATGCGGGGACATGGGTAGAGATGGATGTTAACCCCTAACCAGCCCGTGTGCACAGGGCAGCACGCCCACCCATGAGACGGATCCACCCAACACCATGGAGAAAAGGCCACACTAGGGAGAGAGAGGTACAACGTCCATCTGACAACTGACACCCCCCCCTTGTGATACGTTCCCAACCTGGCCAGGAGCCCTTAAAGGAAACGCACCTGAAGAAGTGGGCACGCTGGCTCCAACACCAACAATGGCCCCAACCCTCAAAAAGAAAAGAACTAGTGCCATCGTCGGACACGGCAACAGCCAGGTAAGCGCACAGCACCCCAGGCAGGGTCGTAGGATGCTGCCCCACAGAGCCATGGAGGGAGAACAACAGGACAGCTGACAGGTATCATGTCCCTTGACAGGCGAGTACCAACACAGCTGCCTCCACCACCAGCACAAGAAGAACCCGACAGGCCACAGTCATGGTCCCGTCTGACAGCCAAGTAAGCCAGTGGGACCCTGGGGAGGGACAAGGGATGGCTGCAGAGGGAGGAAGAGCCAGATGACAGTTATGCCTTCCCATTACAGGCGAGCACCAGCTCCGCTTCCACCCCTACCACATCCTCCAGGTTGACTTGGCACACAATGCCGTTCCATGGTGAGGTGGATCGGGTCCTCTGCATGGACAGGGAGATCGTGCCCACTGTACCATTGTTGGAATCCCCCTGGCCACCATGTGCATCTTGTTAAGTCACCCATAGTTGTGCCAGGGCATTTTCACCAAGGCGCAATGAGCCACCAGGTTGAACGGTAGGCACAGGGATCATGGCCAGGAGGGGGAAATTATGGGCCACAGATGTGAACCGCAATCCCCTTCCATTGGATTCCCATCCGAAACGCATATAGGGTGTTAGCTATGATAAATTGGCTGAACGATAGGACTGATGCCCTTGGTATCCCATCAAGTCTTCTGAATCAGTTATTTCACTCAGAACCTTGTTATTGTAACTATTTCTAATTCCTCCTGTCATTCCACCCACTTCCTTGAACCAGCACACTCTTTGTATTTTTTCCAACCATTCCACTTATTGCATCTGGTGCCTTCCTCATTATTTCACACCCTGTTGCCTTCCCCAGGTACTCCCAAAGATGCAGCTGTGTTATATTATTTCTGTCACTTCACTGGATGTTGGAATGACAATAGTATTTATTTAGGAATTGACATTGCTATTGCCTCCATTCCTTCCAATGGCCATTCCATTTAATTAATTTCAATGCATACCCAACTAAAAGTTTAAAAAAAACATTTGTATACGACTGTACCCAGCTTCACTGTGCTCTGGGAGGGCAGTGGGGACTAGTGGGTAAGAAGGAGGGTTGTGAGACATTACTCAGCTGTCCTGTTCTCCCCAACCGACATAAAATAATAGAGGGAATGGAGGGGATGAGGGGCCAGCTCACACCCTCCTGTCCCCACCTTCAGTGTTGCCCCCAACCTGCAGAGGAAGAGGATTGGGACTGAAAGACAAAGGCAAAGTGTGGGTGCATAGAGCCTAAGTTGTAAGTGAGCACAATGTGCAAGACTGTACAATGTCTTTACTGTTAACTTGCAATTTCAATGGTTTTTAGTGCATGATTGAATTTGCGAGAGCCTTAACTCTTCTTGTAAACCAGAGGGTTTTTTACTATGGAATATCCAAATTATTTGTTAAATACAAAGCACCCCCTGCCCTCGCTCCCTTGCCCCCCACCCCCACCCAAAGCACCCTCCCTGCCCTTGCTCCCTTGCCTCCCCCACACCCAAAGCACCCCCCTGCCCTCACTCCCTTGCCCCCCACACCCAAAGCACACACCCCTGCCCTCGCTTCCCGACACCCCGAAACCCCCAGGCACAATTTCCCCAAGCCCTACTCAGGGAAAAGATAGGAGAAGAGGCGGCACTCCTCTTCAAAGCAGCCCTGCCCCTCTCCATAGGCTAACGTGGGAGTTTTCAAAACTCCATAACTTTAAAACTACTAACTTAAAACTATGAATCAGATTTACAAATAAAACCCCAAAGGCACCCCCTGCCAGCGTCTTTTAATTTTTTTAAAGGCTAATTCTTCCTCCCCTCCAACACTCAACCCCTCTACCCTGCCCAGATCAAGACGGTCTAACTAAATGAAAAATCAGGCTTGAAAGTGCAGTTTTCAAACTGCGATATCTCAGCTTTTATCCAGCAGCTTCAACTGAAACGTGTACAGCATGAACCATGTACCCCGGTCTCGTAGATACTGTGGCGTATACATGCCGCTATCACAAGCATGGGGGCCTTGGCCAGGTTGAATTCATTCTTATTCCATAGAAGGTGCCACTGCATTTTCAGAACCCCGAAGACACGTTCCACAACACAGTAATGCCAAGCTGTGCTCTGCCAAAGATCACCTGTCCAGGTGTTTGTGGCATGGGGTATGTCCAGGGCCGGCCCCAGGGTTTGTGAGGCCATGTGCGAAGTCTTGGTGCAGAGCCTAATTTGCATAATTAGGCCCCCACCTAATTATGCAAATGTGTAGATTTACATAAAATTTACTCCCTCTGGACAGAAAGGATTCCCAGGTTTCTCAAACCCAGCCACAAGCTATGGAAATCCAGAGCCAGGGTAGTTTACTAGACTTCCTGGGCCTGATTTTACCCACCCCAACCATCATCTCGGAAAGTTCCAGTGGGTTGGATCCCCTGGCTCCATCTCAAGAGATTATTCCAGCTCTGCTCCCCCTTTTACCTATTGATTTAACTAAGCAGTCGGCCAACATGGGATCCCTGTAAACTGGGATATCTTCAGGCAGTTATCCACAATCGACCAAGATGCCTGTCTTAAATTAGGATCTGCGGGGAATGGTCTCTGGGGGCTTGAGTCAACACATCTGACTCAAGAGCTACCAAACGGGTCCACCTTATCTCACTTGGTGCATGGCACTGATAGATCTACGTCCAACAGTCCGGAGGGATCTCGGGATCATGATTTACAGCCAAGTGGGGGGG
>QEPC01006820.1:2291204-2304475 GCA_003113815.1 Sphenodon punctatus
GGGGGGGGGGGGGGGGGGGGATTCTTCAGTTGTCCAAGGTGATGTGGACTGTGTAGCCCGAGGGGTTGCACTCTGCTGTTAATATGACTGCTATCCCTGTTTCCACTCTGTCTTCCCCCCCATCAGGTGACAGTCTCCTTCTGACCAGAGGAGTGGGGAGCTCCCGCGGGCAGCCCCCCCTCTCCCCCGGCGATGACCATAGAGGGATATCCTGTCGATGTTCCCCTATCCTCAGCTACAACTAAATATCCTCTTTCCCCAATCTTCCAGGTGTTCTCCTGGAATATATCGGGTATTAGTTCACTTCTGTATGATAATGATTGTTTGGCTGGATTCAATCTAATTTGCCTTCAGGAGACATGGTTAAAAGGGGTTGTTACTCTGTCCCTTAAGGGGTTTGACACTTTTTTGCATGGAGGCTCCAAAATGGGTACCAGGGGCTGTGTTTCTGGGGGCCTGGCAATTCTTGCCAGGCAACCAGGCGTGGGTCATTTAACCCCCCTTGGGACAAGGAGGTTGGAGTTCCAGGCAGGGCTGCTGGAGTTGGGTACTGCACCCGTTGAGCAATTTATTTTATTTAACATCTATATTCCTCCGGTTACATCTCACTATTATTCCTCTGAGGTGTGGCTGGCCTTGGAGGAGGCAGTTATGAGCCTCGAGGAGCAATTCCCACGTGCGTGGCCGATTCTTATGGGGGATTGGAATGCCCACTGGGAGGGGTGTTTTGGTTGACTCGGGTAAGAAGGACGGGATAGATGGCGAGACCAAGCTTCTTGCATCTGGAGGGGCTCGGCCAAATCGTCTTATGTACAACTTTATTCAGAAACTTGGTTTGGTTGCCTTGGAGGAGGAGGAGTCGCGTAACCTATCTAGGGCTTTCACCTTTATGGGTCCCCAGGGCAGTAGCTATATATATTGGATTCTGGTGGATGCTTGCTCCCGGGAGAAGCTGGGCAGACTTGCCCGGTTCATCAGACCTGAGCGCGATCATGTGGCCTTGGCGTTCAGTTTGCAGATACAGGCTTCGTTTAGTATACAGCTAGCTATCGATGCACTTGATGAACCCCCTCCTGTCTTAAGGAGGTTGACATTTTTAGCACTTATTTTAAGGATGCAGGAGTTCTGCTCTGGGGTTGGCTTCCAATCCCTCAGCTGTAAGCTGCAGGATGCTCGGGAGGCCGGCACCGTTGCTATGATTTATGAGGACATTTTGCTCATGGTTCGAGAGCAAGTCCTTACTATGGCATACAGGAAACCCAGCTCTAGGAAAACTTCTAATCAATGGTTTGATCTTGAATGCAGGCTGGCCAAACAGACCCTGGCTCGCCTCAGGAAGTTGTGGGTCAGAGACCGATTACCCACGCAGGAGCTAGAATTTAGGAGGCTGAGGACTGCTTATGTCTTCCTGCTTAGAACAAAAAGGGAAGCTTACCAGAGTAGGCGATGGGCACAGATGGCGGTGGATCTTTCTACAGGCAACCTGAGCAGATTTTGGGCAGCCCTGAATCGGATTCTCAAACCTAGGAGAGCCGTTAGCGGGTCTTTGCCTTCTGACTCTGCTTGGGAAGCCTTTTTTGGGAACCTTTATTCAGATCGCCTGGTGGGATCGGAAGACTTGTCGCCAAGCCCGCTGGAAGGCACTAGTCGAGATTGCTGGCCAGGGGACCTTGCAGAGTCTAGCATAGTGGAGTATATAATGAAACTCAAAACGAATAAGGCCCCGGGGCCGGATTTAGTGACAGCAGAAGTACTGCAGGCAGTCCCCTGTTGGTGGGCTATGATTTTTTTCCCACTTGTTCCGCTCGCTGCTGGAAGGAGGTAGGATCCCGCCTTCCTGGACCCTAAGTATTATTGTCCCCATTTTTAAAAAAGGGAAAACTCACAACCCGGCTTGCTATAGGCCCATTAGTTTGATTTCTATTCCAGGCAAGCTTTATACTAAACTTCTGTTGGAACAACTTACCGCATGGGCGAAAGAGGGGAAAATAATCCCCCCGCAAAAATTCGGGTTCCGGAAGGGTAGGTCCACGATAGACTGTTGCTTTATATTGCAACATGTTATTCACAAATACCAGAAAAGAAAGGCAAATTATATCTAGCCTTCGTGGACCTTACCAAAGCATTCGACTCTGTTCCTCGCTCCAGACTGTGGGCCAAGTTGAGGAGCTTGGGAATTGGGAGCAAAGTGTTATCTGCTATAATCCAGCTATATTCCAATAATGAAGCCCGAGTCAAAGGGGGGGTGCCTTGGTCTCAGGCCAAGGCTATTCCTATTAGGAGAGGGGTGCGTCAAGGCTGCGTCCTGGCACCCCTGTTATTTAATCTGTTTCTGGCGGATGTCCCAGGATGTGTTAATATAGAGGAGGTCCATGCCCCTAAGATAGGTAACACCTATCTGAGCTTCTTGCAATTTGTGGATGATATTGTTTTTCTGTCCTAGACAGGGATTAAAAGAGCCTTAGGGAAATTTTATCAATATTGTCTGACCAATGGACTCGAGATCAACACCTCTAAGACCAAGGTTATGGCTTTGGGTTCCAGATATCGTCCCCGTACTTGGCAATTAGGGCCAGGGAAAATCGACTCTGTAAAGTCCTTTAATTACATAGGTGTTTTCTTTAACTCTAGTGGCTCATGGCATCTCCATCTGAAGGCCAGGGCATCCAAGGCTACTAGAGACACGAGAGCTATTGCTCGGGCATTTGGCAATTCCAAAGGGGTACCAATTTCCTCTTGTTTGAAGCTCTACCAGGCGAAAATCCCTCCATCTCTTCTGTTTGGAGCAGAGCTTGTTCCATTTCCTAACACATCCATTATTGAATGTGTCCAGAACTCCTCTCTAAGGCGCCTACTTAGAGTGGGCCCTAGCATCCCAGGAGCAGTTCTAAGGGTGGAAACGGGTATTTTGTCCATCAAGGCACTGGGTAGGATGGCTTTAATGAGATACTGGCTACGTCTTTTGGCCTTACCGGAGACTGCGCTCCCTTTGCTTTGTCTGAGGGAGGTGATTTTGTATAACGGTTTAAGGGCTTATCCTTGGCTTTTATATTTGGGGCAATTAATTCATGAGTTGGGATACTCCTTTGATTTTTTACAGGGGAAAGCACTCTCTTGTATTAAATGTGATCTTTTCAGGAGAATCCAGGATATTGATGCCCATGGAAGGTTGCCCCCTATCTTGGGTTAATAAAGGTATCCTCCCATTTTGAACCTTACCTGGATCTCCTGGAAAATTCTAAGCTTAGGAGATTTTATATGCTGTTACGTTTTCAGTTGTTGCAATTGGCAATAATGGAGGGCAAAAGCGCACCACACTTGAACTTAGAGTTTGTTCATGTAGTACCAACGAGATCGAATCAACTGAGCACTTTTTATTGAGGTGCCCTTATTTCCACCATCTCCGTGTGACCTGGTTGGCCCCATTGTTGCCAGTCGGTCTTTCCTTTCAGACGGAGGGTTGCTATGTTCTGCTTCTCTCCTTGCCACATAAGGAGGCTACGGTTGCTCTTGCCTCCTATACTTTATTGGCATTCAAGAGAAGAGCACTTATTAAGCAACGTCTAAAGGCAAAAGCAGATGTTTCTTTATAGGACATTTTTCTTTTCTTGGAGTGTTTTTTTAACTATTGGTTTTTGTGTTATTCAATGTGTTGTTTAGAATGTATTTTATTATATTTGTCTTGGATTTTAACTTATTTTACTTAATGGTTAATGCTACCCGTTCGGTGCTACTTGTCCCTGTTGTATGTTTTTCGTCTATGTTTGTTGTTTGGGTTATGATGGAAGCCCGTACCCTTAATAATAAAGAAAGAAAGGATTCCCATTCTCCACCACTCTGAGCGGCCACAGACAAGCATGGCCTCCCAATGCTTCCTCCCCCCCGCCCACCTCCCCAGCCGAGCATCTACCACCACTCCCCAGGAGTGGTTCCACTGCAGGGGCAGCCAGGCAGGCAGTGAGGCAAGCACAGAGGTGAGGCTCCAGGGCCTGTTGCTTCTTGCTGCCGGTGTCGCCTGTGCCTTGTGTATGCACACGGTGCGACCGGTCCAGAGATGCTGCTATCAAACACACAAGACCCCGAAATGCAGCTATATAAAAAACCGGTTCAGTTGTGCCCCCATAATCAGTTCATGCTGACCCACCCACCCATAACCAGTTCATTTGTGCCCCCGGGGCAGCGTAAATTGATTATATGGAGGGTGCAAATGAACTGGTTATGGGGTGCGGGTTTAAAGACAGTATTCCTGTTAGCAATATCTTCATTAAGAAGAGTTAGTGAAATAGCAGCCATAATAATCTCAGAACCATATTTGCAGATTTATTTTCCAAGACAGAATAGATATTGCTTTACATCCTAAATTCCTACCTAAGGTAGTATAAGCAAGACAGTTGTGAGAATGTGGCCCTTTTTACACGGGCCTCTCCCAGCCATGATCGCGCAGATTTCTGCATGTTCATGGGTGGGGGAGTCCCATGTGAATGATGCGGTGCACATGCCCATGGTGAGTGGGGGTGCGTGTGCGCCTGCCTAACACGCATCCCCACTCACCCCCTACTCGTCCCCACGCATGCAGCAACCGAGGGAAACGGCGGTTACTCTGTTGGTGTGAATGAGTGGGGGGGTGGAGTGGGGATGTGTGTGGCCATGTGCATGCCCCGCCCATGCACCCGGGGGGGCCTACAGCCCCCCCCACCCGGCGGAGCCATCTAAAAACGGCCTGTGAGGAGACACTCAAAAAAGAACAGGAGGTTGCTGCCTTGTAAAGAAGGTTCTTTGAGATGGCTCCTAACAGTCTCACAACACCCACCCTTCCAGCCCTGCATGGAATTTTCTTATATTCCTAGAAAGGGTTGGAAGGAACTGTCATTCTGAGGGGGGAAGAGTGCTTTTTATACTAGAGGAGCTCGAGACCATCACGTGGTCTATTATTTGAATAGGGTGAGCATGCACAACCAGTTGTGAGAATGTTGGGAGCCAACTCGAAGAACCTTCTTTACAAGGTAACAACCTTCTGATCACTCATGAGGAGTTGTTTGTAAACAAACAGCTTTATCTCCCAGCCCATGGTCCCAGGGTCCCTACTAGGAGGCAGAGTCAGGTGAGGGATGGGGACAGGAGCCAGGGAGGGGAGGCAGAAGAACATATTGGGGGAGAAGCTGACTGCATCTTCCCACCCAGCCAGGCAAGTGCGGGGCCCCAGCTGGCTGCGGGGCCATGTGTGGCCGCACATGTAGCACATGCCTGGGGCCGGCCCTGGGAATGTCTTCATTAGCCACAGCGTGATTGGATGTGGTGGGTCTCCAATAATACAGAGATGCATGGCCACACCCTCAATGACCCCAAGTATATTTGGGGCAATTTCCCCCATGTACATCCTTGAGAGGAATGGCGAGGTACAGAGTATCCTCGCATCGTGGTTCCTTCCCGACACTCCAGTAAAGAGGACCATGAAGTGGCCCCTATGGTCCACGACAGTTTGCAGGTAGACAGAGAACTGACCCTTTCTATTATGCTAGTCGTCCTTGCTGTTATGGGGATGGATTATGGAAATGTAGGTCCCATCAGTGGAGAAAGCCCATTGTGGCAAAGCCATCGATCCCCTCCTCAGGGTCAACCAGCTGGATCATCCACTCCATATGTTCCTCCACCATGGCTGTGCACACCTCATTCAGGACCTCGGTGACCATGGAGGTTCCCATCCCAAATTGCCGTGCCATACTGTGGCAGGAATTGGGGGTGGGGGTGGTGTTACCAGCCTCCAAACGGCTATGGCCACGCACTTTCCCAGTGGTATGGAGTCCCTCATGTTGGTGGTTTCCTTCTCCAGGCATTCTAAAGTGCTCCATCCATTGGTCATCCCCCCCAGGTGGCCAGGGTGGCCTCCCACCGATCATTGCTCCTGTACTGGATCCCCAGTCTTCTCTCTGTGGGGAAGGTCTAGTGAATGCCATAGATGGCTAGAGCAGCGTTCGTTGTCAGGAACCTGGATGCACAGGAAACCTCCCTCAGTATGGCGTCCATCTGCTGCTACCTAGCCGGTTTTGACCACCTTATTGACCACAATCTCAGCCATGCCCTGCGCCATCTACAATATGTTCTGCAGCCATATAGACTGCTGTGTGTCCAGTATGGAGGCCCAGTGCTGAGGTGCATGCCGGAAGCACTGTATGCATGACCTCTGCAAATTGTGGTTGCTTCTGAATAGCACCTCAACAGCCTGCAGGAGGAGTGCAGCATTCATCCCATCCACCATGGCTGCCATATATGGTCTTCATGGGTGGGATTGAGTGCTCCCTCCACGTGTCTTTTATTGGGGTTACCCCTTGTCTGTGTGTTGTGTATTAATCTGTTGTGTGTGTTAATGGCCCGCCCATTTCTCTCGCCCTATCCTTGCTGTAATGATCCACGCGCGGCCTCGCCCTGGCCATGCCCCTGCACGTGCTCTCATTTGGCTCAGCAGCGCCATAGCAGACAGAGGAGGGTGGTATCCGGCCTGGTAAATGTATTCCACTCCTTGAACTTTGTCCCTGTTAGGATGAGATCAAGGTGTGGTCTTGCTCCATGATGGGTCAGCTGCAGCGATGCTCAGGAATGGCTGGCTATCACCCTTCATGGAACTACCTCTGCATGCTTGGGGATACATGCATGGGCTGTGTGCAGGCGTGTTATTATTTATGTAGCGCCAGCAGTGTTTTGTGCAACTACCTCCATCTACTCCTAAAGGACATGTTTTCTTCTTATTTAATTTATTTATTTATTATAATACTTCTATACACACACCCCTCCTGCCAGATGGCAGCTCAGGGCGGTGTACAACATATATATATAAAACATAAACATACAAAATATAAAACATATTAAGTAGTACATTAAAACCACCAGAAAACCACAAAAGAAGCCCGAAGAGAAAAACAACAACATACCCTTAAAATTAAATCAAACCATGCACCCACTACCCACCCCCTCACCAAATGCTTGGCAAAACAGTCAGGTCTTACTTTGTCTACGGAAGGAAGGAAGGTCCGGGGAGAGCCAAATCTCCACTGGGGGGGGATTCTATAGCCACAGTGCAGCCACCAAGAACACTTGCTCAAACGTGGCCACCCGGGAAACCTCTATGCTATTGTTCCAGCACTGCAGGTCCTGGCAGAGATTGCCCAGAACCTGCAGCAGGAAGCTGCACACTTCCACGAGGGGAGCCGCAACTACCAAGAGGCCCAATAGTGACCCCACTTCGTGCTTGCAGATCACTCACCCTTTTTCCACTGTGGGCTACAGGGGATGTGTGCTGGAGGGGGCATGCTTCATTGGGATCTCTCTTTTTCTCTCAGTGGTCAAGAGAGGGCAGAGGAGCGGGAGATCATGTCAGTCCTGCTGGACGTCCACCAGCAGGTGCACAACTTCTCCCAGGCCCAGAGTGCTCAGTGGAGCAGAGTCTGGAGAAGGCATCCCTAGTTTTCTGGTTTGGGTTTGGTAATTTGCGGTTTTTAATAATAATTATTATTGTTTTGTTATGAACAGCACTGTCTGTGTTCTCATTCCTACAGGGGATACTCTGCTCTCCTTGACTGTGGGGGGAAAGAAGGTGTTTATGGGGATTGTCCTGGGGCTGTCAGTGCATGTTCCCACCACCCTTGTGGTGCTGTTCTTTTATCAGTGCAGCCCTGGATTGTCCGCTTCAGTGGGCCCCCTCATCGCACTTTGGGCTGCTTGTGTGGTTTATTCTGTGCCTCGTTCCTCGCCAAGCCTGACATCCCCGCCACTTTGGCCTAACGTTTCTGTGCAGCAGGTATATGTATGGGTGTTACCTCCCATGGAGCTAGCTCCCGTTTAGGGCCACTGTGACACCGCTTTGACCTTTCCAATGCATGTTGTGGGTCTGTAGTTGCCCTGTGTACCCCTGCACCATGCTTTGCACGTTACAGCTTTGTTGCTATGGTGTTCAGATGGAGTTAGATTTCTGTCTGTTCCCACCCGATGTATCCTGTGGTTGGGGCTGTGTGCATTTTGGACTGTCCCATCTGCTGGGCACAGGGGTGGTGCTGCTTTTTGTCCCCCCTGGTACGGCTTTTGTGCCCTCAGACTCCCTGCTGTCTTCCCCTATTGTTCCAGTGCTGTCTGTGGAACAATAGGGCAAGTTGCAAGAGTTTGGGCTTCTTGGCACCCGGCTATCTCGCAGGTGTCTGGTGGCTTGGCCACCATTTGTGTTCTTGTAGTGCACTTTCCCTGGTCTCTTCTCCCCCACCGAGACTGGTTTGGAACGAGTGGTGACAGCATCTATGGTTTCACTTGCCCTTAGTTAGTCATGTTTCCACGTCATGCTTAGGGGTAGAGCATGACCTTCCTCAAACTGGTGGAGTCGCTGTCCATGTAAATCAGGGGTGCTCAACTTGATTCGTGCCAAGGGCCGGAAAATTTGGTTTGGACCCAACCCTGGGTCGCATGTGGCCCCACCCTCAATTTGCATACCCCCCACCCCCTGGCAGCGAGGATCTGGGGTTGGAGATCCGAGTGGCAGAAGCGGCAGCAAGTGGCTCAGGTGGAGACATTGGCAGCAGCAGGAAGCTGGAACCAGGAAGAGGGGATCTGGCCAGTGCTTTTAAGAGGCTTGCTGCCCAGAGGAAGGAGGGTTTCGCATCAGTGCGGGGCTGGAGGAAAGGTGATTGCCAGAGCTGGAGGAGGCAGTGTGGACTGCAGGAAAGATCTTTGCGGCCAGGGGGAGTCAGGCCACAGGAAAAGTCCTTGCGGGCCGCACGTGGCCCTCGAGCTGTACTTTGTGCAGCCCTGGTGTAAATGGTGAGCATGTTTGATTGGTGGAGGATCAGGTGGTTGGGCGTTAGGTGCGTGGATGCCACAACCACCTGTGACCCTCCCATGATTAACACATCCATTTCAATATAGCACTTTTAACACTCATCCAATTTCAGAAAAACTGTGACTCTGTTATTGTGGGGTAATTTTGTACCCCAGAGATAAAACTGTTGTTTAACATATGCCCTAAACAGATTGGTCACAATACATACACACATACACACACACCCTCATTCCATGAAATTTTTTTAATTTAAAACACAGAATATATATTTTAAAAACTATAAATATTACATTTTTTAAACTGGAAGCTGTAAATAATTTTCTTGAACTCCTTTTCAACTCCTCCAAGCCTCAGAAGGACTGCCCCCCTCCAGAGCTTTGCAGACAGTCCAGCTGCCCCCCCCCAAGCAGTACCCCAATACTCCCCCATTGACTTCTGTTAATGTACAAAAATTGGAGTAGCAAAAGGTAGACTTTAGTCTGGGGTACTCTTGTATCCCATCTGTTAACATCGGTTTGGGGTACTTTTGTATCCCAAATTGGAGTAGGTAAAAGGTTGATTTTAATGTGGGGAAATTTTGTATCCCATTCGTTAACATGGGACTGGGGTAGTTTTGTATCCCACCATGGAAGTCAATGGTCGTTCGGGATACAAAGTTACCCCACGTGGTTTTTTGCCCACAAAAAACAAACGGTTAATGGCAAATGATTTTGGGGGATATTGTACCCAGGAGTGATGGTGATAATGTCCTAAAAGAACAAAGTCAGGGGTCCACAAATGTCAAGGTTATTGCAAAAAATGTGCACACGGGGCATGTAAATACCCCATGATACTGCATGAGGGTTAAAGGCTGTAAACACAAACACTGCTCTGCTGTCCTACAATGCAAATGCTTATTTCAAAAGCTTTTAGAGGTATGTTCATCTTTCATTCAAAGAACCACTGACTCCTTACAGTATAAGTGTAAAGTGGTTTTATAGTTGTATTTTATATGTTTTATATTTTTGTTTTAAATTGTAAGCCACCCCGAGCTGCTTTGCAGAAGGGGCGGCATATAAAATTGTAAAATAAATAAATAAATAAATAAATAAATAAAGGTGGTGGTGTTTTTTTTTATAAAGGTGCTTAAATGGTGTCTTTTCTGTATTTATTCTTTCCTTTCCCTACACATAAGAAAATTTGCTGTGAAACTGGATGAATGGAAAAAATAAAAATGAAAATTTTAAAAAGGTATCTGTTCCTGCTTCTTCTTCTTCTTCTTAGCAAACATTTATATAGCGCAAGCAGTGTACCTAGCACTTTACAAAGTAATAAAATAGACACGGTCCCTGCCCCTAAGGCTTACAATCTGAGAGACAGGAGCTGGGGGAGAGACTTAGGAAGGGGAACAGAGGGAGAGACAAGGGGTCTAACATTCATGAAGATGTGAGGTCTCAAGTGCACGTACTTGGCTTGGTTACGATGAGAATGACAGCAGGCAGGTCCATGTTGCAAGGATAAGGGTAAACCGATCGTAGGTATAGGAATAGTGGCTCAGCAGGATAAAGAGTCAGACAGAGCAGAGCGAAAGAGGTGAGTTTTAAGGAGAGATTTGAAGGCATGAAGGGAGGGGGCAAGGCGGATGTGGACAGGGAGGATCTTATCCTTTTGTTAAGTCATGTGAGAGCACAACTGCCTGCTCATTAAGTAATGTCATCAAAACAGAGGAGGATGATTTCATGTGGGAAAGCAGCAGAAGAAGGATACAAATACTTAAATAATACAGCATTTCTGAAATGTAATTGCAATAGAGGTTTTAACAAAATTCTCTGCCTGAAGTCCTTTTCATAAGGATTATAATCCTTTTCACCCATGTTTGTGATACTGCTCTTCTACCTTATGAGTTTTGCCCTAAGGCATCTTTCTTTGATGCGGAAAGTATAGATTTAAAGTATCTGCTATCAGTCCTCTCTCCCTCCTCCCCCACTTGTTACTAACTGTCATATCTTTCTGAACCAGAAAAACTATGTTCACTGATTCCCTGCCTTGATTCCTTGCTAGCTCGTAATTTCAGTCTGTTGGACACTTCTCTCTTTTCCCTTTGTGTTTTCCCCTATTTATTTGAACAGGGTCTGCATACCTTATTGTTCCAAAGAACTACACTCTGTGCCTCTTTCAGATAACACATTTTGAAACTAATCTGTGCTGCCGGTGTCTTAGTTAGAGGCCTCTGCTGAGTAATGGAAATGCGCCATGTATTGCTCCTGCAGTGCTCACTCCCAGGAAAATTCAGACCATAAAACAAACACTTCTTATGAAGAAAAGTGTGTGTTTTTTTTAGCTAATTATGTATCTGTCTAATTCATTTAGCAGTAGCTGGAGCTCACCTAATTTGTCTTTTATGATCTTTCAGTGTAACCTTCTTGTTAGGGACGAGATCTTGAGGACTTAAATGTACTGAGGTCTGTCTATTTTAGGATATGCTTCTTTCTTGTGACAAGTAATGCCTATCACTGTGAATGAGAATTTGGCACCCACTTGAGTCTAACATGGCACTTGGGTGCCACAACTTATGTGCATGCAACTTCCTTGCAAATTTGGATGAATGAGGATTGCACCCTTTTTCTGTAAGTTTACAAAGTTTGGAGAACTGCACAGCTCATTAAATGACCTGTCCTCAAATATAGATTTTTCCATAAATATATTTTCTTTTGTTGAAGGGAGGGGTAGGTTAAGTTCTCCTACTAGTGTATGTATTACATTACAGTTTAAATGTCTCTAAAATAGAAAGTTACAAGAGAAGAAAAATCTTCCTCCCTTCACACACAAAATAACGTTTTTGCATGGAAACAGAAAAACATTAAAAAAAGACTTGAGTTCAGGGAAGTTAGTATGGTTGTGTTCTTCAGTTGACCACATTGCAAGGATGAGTGCATTGAGACTGGTGGCTACAGCTGCTGCTGACAATGCATGTTCCCAACACTGATGGTTTCAGCCACCAATCACTGGTTTGGATTGAATCACTAAATAATTGTTATTCAATACTTCCCTGGTATTGAATAATCAAATAATACTGCAGTATTGTCTAACAGCTAAATTCAAGAATTTAAAAAAAGATTTACAAATACATAGCAATACCAGTTTTCCTCCCACTGTGAAGGAAACAAATCCATTCTCAGTGGACCTTTAAATACATTTAAATATTACTTCTGGAAAGAAAACTAGTAAATCAGAAAAAAACCTTAGAGACTGAATATCAGCTTTGTTTCGGAGTTTCATGGGGGTTTTATTGCTTTGTATTAGATCCTCAGTGTGAACAGATTTTTGTTTGTTTCTGGCACATCTATTACCGATGCTGTTGAAGGCACTGAGCCATGAAGTACTACTCTGACTGCTAAGCACAATTTTGATGGTCACACTAGTAAAACCTTCAAGTAATTATTCTGAGATCTGAACTAATGAGCTAGGTAATTATTCTCCATTTAAAAGTCTCAAATTACAAAAAGTGGGGAAACAACATGCAGTGAAAATATCACTTGTAAGAGCACACCATAGGTCAGGTGTTTGTTTGTTTAGATGTGGATACCATCAGGGCCTGTATCACCCAAAATGCAATTCTCCTTGAGAATAACGTTTTCCTTTACAAATGTTATATAAAAATAAATAAATTGGAGGGGTTGTTGGAATTTCTTTATTCAGTTAGTCACTTACTTTATATTAGCACTGCTTGTTTAAAATATTATTGGAATGTTGCATACTTTTCACTTCATTGCAGTTTACATCTTATTATTCTGCTATTATTTGTTTAGGAGAAAACACTTTTCTATCTTTAAGGAATAGAAAGCCTTTTAAAGTCACATTAAGAAATGGAGAACTACATTTCACCGTATTTGACACATTTATTTGTACCTCTATTGTTCGGATTAAAAGGAGAAAATTCTGCTTTTAGCCACATCAGTATAATCCCAGAGTAACTGCAGCTGAATATCTAGTTTGAAAATAATTCTAATTTGACAGAGGAACATTCTCAAAAAAAGTTCAAACTTTTAATAAATAAATAAATAAATAAATCCAGTTCCACAAAGCAAAATGCAAAAAAAATCCTTCCCTCCCCACAAAAGTCCCTCTCTTCCCCAAACAGCAGCCACCAATTTCATAGAATTCACAGGTCCACAATGTTTGATATTCGCATCACTTAGCCACCATCACTAGGCTTTCTTTGGGGTTCCCCCACCTATGAACACACAGAAATCTGCGTGTTCATGGCTGGGAGGAGAGACCCGTGTAAAAAGGGCCACATTCTCACAACTGTCTTACTGACACTGCTTTTAAACGAGGAGCGCTGAAGCGCCTCCTCAACGCCGCATTAAAGCAAAGCCGCCGGAAGTGACGTTCTCCCCGTTGCCGGTGGCGGCTGGAGACACGGGGCTTTGGAGCGGCGCGTTCTTAAGCCTGATAATTGAAGTCTTAAGAA
>QEPC01006820.1:2305010-2370828 GCA_003113815.1 Sphenodon punctatus
CACCGCATGCGTGCACAAGGCACAGGCGGCACTGGCAGCAAGAAGCAACAGGCCCTGGAGGCCAGACTGGCTAAGCTCACCCCCTGGCCCCTCCTCCAGTAAGGCAGTGGACGCAGTCAGTCTCTCTGTGCCTGCGTCACTGCCCGCTTGGCCGCCCCTGCAGTGGAACCACTCCTGGGGAGTGGTGGTAGACACTCGGCTGGGATGGGGGGAACCATTAGGAGGCCATGCTTCTCCATGGTTGCTCGGAGAGGTGGAGAATGGGAATCCTTCCTGTCCAGAGGGAGTAAGTTTTATGCAAATTTATACATTTGCATAATTAGGTGGTGCCTAATTATGCAAATTAGGCCCCACACCAAGACTTCGCACATGGCCTCACAAACCCTGGGGCCGGCCCCGACGCATCCACACTCACACACCCCCACTCATCCCCACGCAGAGAGCAACTGTGGGAAATGGTGGTTACTATGTGGGTGTGGATTTAATATTCTGCACTGGCATGGAAACAAGGGTTCTGATTATTGGGGGGGGGTGTCACAACACTGTTGTCATAACACCATTGTCATGGCTGGACCACTGCCTTTCAAAAGGCCAAGATTCCTGCCCTCATTTGCCCCCGGCTGCAGAGGTTGACTGTTATTTTGGTCTGCAACAGAGGCTAATGGATCCAATAGTATTCCAGAACTCTCTGGAGGATTTACTCACTGGTCTTGAAGGCCTCTCTGGTCAACGACCTGGTCGATTTGTGGCACAGCATACTGACCCAGACTATCGAAATGGTGGCACCCAGGCATCTACTTCCTCCACTGTACCAGTACATGTCTCCCTAGAATACAGAGGGCCCAGGGCTGCTATGTTCTCTACTCAACTGGTTCTCTACTTGAGCCACAGCCGACAAACCGCAGCATAAAAATTTATTTTTGTTAAAAAAGAACTATGCCTTGGACGTGGCAGCGGCGAAGAAAGCATTTACAAAGTGGCATCCAGCAGAGCTCTTTCAGATGGTATGGTGAATGGCCTTGCTGAATCCCAGTTGTCACCATGCAGGCTTAAAAGTCATCAGTTGCCTGCTGTGATGAGTTTGCCACTCGGTTTGCAAAGTCACTCTTATTTGGCATGATTTGGCAACTGCTAGTTTGGATGCAGAGTCAGAATTTGAGCTCGGGCTCAGTCTTGTCGGATACTAATTGAAGCAAATCCAAGTAAGTCACCCACTAATATAGAGGGTAAGTTTGGAGTAATGTGGGCAAGCAGATGTGAATTAGAACCATGCCCATCCTGACTGGTGATAGTTAGCAGAGAGACACTGGGGCCATTGCTGGCTGGTGTTGCCAATGCCTCAAGGTGCCAGATGTCCTCAAAATTGTGGTTGTCCAGCCCCTGCTCAAGAAATCATCCCTTGACACTGACCCCCCCCTGCCAGCTATCACCCCTGTTTAGGGAAAATGACTGAATAGGTGGTTGCCTTGCAGCCTCATGCACATCTGGATGCTACCGGATTCCTGGACCCAGATCAGTCAGGATTTTGCCCCGGGCATGGTAACAAGGACCATGCTTGTGGCCTCTGTTGACAATCTCTGCTTGGAAATTGATGGGGATAATTATACTCTGTTCTTCAGAGGCCTTTGATATGCTTGATCATGGGGTGTACGCTCGTAGTTGACAGGGCTGCATAACCTGGCAGGAGTTCATCAGACTGCTCAAACGGTTCCATTCATTCCTGTCAGGGAGGGTCCACAGGGTGCTGATGGGCAGTTGCTGGCCATCCCCCTAGGAGCTGCCCTGCAGGGTCCCACAAGGTTATCTCTCATCTCCCCTCCTGATCAATGTATATCCGAGGCCCCTGGGTGAGGTCATACAGCGCTTTGGAGTGAAGTGGCATCAGTATGCTAAAGACACCAATTCTCTCTTTCATCCTACCCAGGTCCTGCAGTCTCGCTGCTTACCCAGTGCCTCCTGGGGACTGAATGTGCGTGAGCTGGCTGAAGTTGAATCCAGACAAGGCTGAGGTGATGACGGCTGGTGGGACTTGTGATGTAGGGAACATTGTGACGCCCGTCATTGATGGGGTCATCCTCCTTTGGTCACTCAGGTTCCCAGCCTACACCGGGGTGTTCTTGGATACATTACTGTGCCTGGATCGTCAGGTTATGGGAAGTGGCCAGGAATACTTTTCACCAACTCTGCCTGGTAAGAAGGTTGTAACCTTTTAAAAAACAAAACACCCCCCCCCCCCCCGCCCCCAATTTGACCATGGCCATCATTCTCCATGCCTTCGTAACCTCGAGGCTAGGCTACCGCAATGTGCTCTATGTGGGGTTGCTCTCGATGCCTGTTCAGAAGCTGCAGCTGGTTCAGAACTCAGCAGCTTGCCTTCTGTCAGAGGTAGGTTACCAGAAGCACATTACACTAGTCCTCCGGAGTCTGCACTGGTTACCAACAGAGAGTGTGTGGGTGAAAACAGACATGACGCTAACCACCCTTGGTGGTCATTTATGCATGTTGCAGGGTTGTATAGGGCACCAATACAGCCCTACAACATGCATAAATAACCACCAAGGGTGGTTAAAGGGTGGTTAGCGTCATGTCTGTTTTCACCCTGTGTTTGCCGTGTTGGTCCCCAAAATAGGTCGTAGAGACAAAGGAGCGTAGAGATATCTTTTATTAGACCAACTTAGGTTGGTGAAGGTTTGCAAGCTTTCGGACCTCACAGGATCCTTCGTCAGGCAAGTCAGAAATCCTGTACCTCCGTACAGCTTGGATTTCTGACTTGCCTGACGAAGGATCCTGTGAGGTCTGAAAGCTTGCAAACCTCCACCAACCTAAGTTGGTCCAATAAAAGATATCTCTACACTACTTTGTCTCTACAACCTGGTTACCAACAGTGTTTGGGCGCAATTCAAGGTGTTAGTTTTGACCTATAAAGTCCTAAATGGCATGGACCCCAATTATCTGAAAGACCACTTCATCCCCCATGTCCCACAGTGGCCTTTGAGGCCATATGGGAGCACCCTCTTGCAGGTACCATCTGCCCACCAAGTTTACACAATATACAAAGAGGCGTTCTTAGTGACTGCCCCACAATTATAGAACTCCATTCCCTTGGAAATTTGTCTAAACCTGAGCATGCTCATCTTCCAGAGGCAATTTAAGGCCTTTTTTGTTTGGCCAGGCATTTGACAGGCAAGGGTAAAATTGTGGAGTTGTGGGTTATGGGGTTTTTATTTGAATGTTCTAGGTTTTCCTTGTTGTGTTTTAATATATTAGGGTATATGGGGATTTTACTTGGTTTTATTTGAATATATTTGTGTTTTGTGAACTACCCTGAGCCTTAAGAGAAAAGGTAGGATAAAAATGTGAGTGATTGATTTAATAAATAAATGATAGGGCCCAGATCATCTGTTGCTTTAAACTGTTATAGCTGCACTGAAGTCAATGGAGCTACACCAGTTTACACCAGTCAAGAGTCAGGGCCACAGTTTTTACTTTTCTTTACTGTCCTTTCTTTTGGACGCATAAACTATGGCCACTATCCACAAACCACTTACTCCAGAGTAATCTCATTGGAGCCTGTGGACTTCAATGAGACTATTCCCAAGTAACTGGTTTGTGGATTGCTTTATGTATGGTTTTCTGCCTTAACTCATTTATTATTATTCCAGTTCAGCAAATGTCTGAGTACAACAGTATTGTATAAAGTTAAGAATGTTTTTGCAGCATCAGAAGTTAAATCTTCAGATTCTAAACCCTCACAAAAACAACCATAAGCTTAATAATGCACTATATAAAATTAAACAAAATCAACTATGAAGAAAGCTTAAATCTACAACTAGGGGAATAAATAACATTTCTGCAGTGTTCCACCTTCTCTTGATACTTCATGCTTTTTTAGAATTATGGCCTTCAGTATGTTTTACCGGGAAACAAGGCTGTTTTAAGAACGCAGAAAACAATGCCTCATTTCTGACCACCATCTTAAAGATGGAAGATTAAAAATTTATATCCACACATAAAGTTCATAGTACACTTATCACACTATTTGAAGTGTGTATATTCACAGCTGAAGTTAACGCATGGTTTATACACTATAAAAATACTACGGGACCATGCAGTCAGCCCTTTAAAAGAATGGCAGTGGACCAAGGACTTTACATGTGGATACAAAGAGATCCAGGACAACAACTTCGCCTCTGGCCATGGGAGGCAAACGTCACCTTACTATGAGCTGCTGGATCAGCGTGTGTGGATGGAGCCATCATGGCATCCCACCTGTACGGATGTGCCTTTGCCAGGGGCCAGAAGTGCCTCCTCCATGCCCACTCGTGCAACTGCTCCCACTCCCACCATAGAAGCCTCTACCACCAGCGGAGATTCCTCCATGCCCATCCTCATCCTGGAGCCAGCAAGGGCTGATGCCAACACAGACAACCTGAACTCACAGTCTACCCCTCGAGTTGGAGAGCTATCCCGTTTGAGGAGCCACCAGAGGTGCTAGTCGAGGGTACGGAGAATCCACAACACCTTTATCGATGAGGTGGAGAACGCATGGGGGCAGGGGGGAGGCATTTACACAGCTGTATGGTAAAGGCTTCTATTTCATGCTATCTATTTATGTGCTGTTTTTTTCTTTACTGTGTTGACAGGAGATCAAGAGAGCATCTGGGAAGCATCTGGATAACCCCTGTGACACAACAGCACCGGACAGGAATGGTAGTCATGGGAAGTGGGTGAGAAGGTATCATGGTGGGCCCACAGGGGGGGTGGGAGCTAAAAAGCTGGAAGGGGGAGGAAAGGGAGAGAAAAGATTGCATGAATGGCAGTGCTTAATTTCTGTATGTTCTTCACTCCTCTACAGTGAACATGTGAGGAGAACCACATGCCCCAGATTTCCTGCCACAGCAACTGCTCCAGCAGCAGCGGCCAGGTACTCATTCCTGTTTTCCTTACAGCAAGCAGTGGACTCTAAATTGGGCAAGAAGGGTGGCTGCTTAAAGACAGGGGTGGGAAGGTGGGCAAGGCAGTCAGAACTAACGGTTTTCCTTGTTGCCTTGATACAAGTCTGCAAGCCCAAATGGTCATGGGTGGAACCCCCAGCAACAAGTGCCCAGTAGAACCAGGACCTGTGAATCCACATCCAGCGGTGCAGAGAGGATTTGGCAAGGGAGCTGCTTGGGGAGACCAAGAGGTTGGTGGAAGAAATCTAGGATGCCATTAACAGCATGGCCCGGGAGCACAGGTAGCTTGTGGGGCATAACACAAAGTCTTGGCTGCCGAAGACTGCCAGTGAGAGGACAGGCCCTGAGAACACCTCTAGCAGAAGTTCGAGCAGCCGTACAATGTGCTTGAAAAGATGAACAAGGAGATGGCTGAGATGTGGGCACAGATTCAAAACATTGTCCCAATCCATCCATCTCCAGACCTCCCTGTTCAAAGATGTTGCTATCACAACCGCATGAGCATTGGTGTTCAGTTGCAGGCACCCTTTGCCAACCTCCATTGTTAGTTCACGCTAGGGCTGACATGAGAATCCATTTGATTCTTGCAAGAATCAAGAAACCCTAACGAGATCTCAGGATGATCTTACTAAGGGTTTTAAGAACCTTGCTAAAAAAGAAAAATTCACTGCGTATGTGCTCAAGAGTCGTCAGACCGGTGTGCACATGCGCGGACCTCTTCCAAAATGATGCAGGTAGCGCTGGTGCCATTTTGGAAAAGGGCAGCTGATCTGCGCATATGCAGACCTGCTGCCCTTTTCCAAAATGGTAACGACGCTGCCTGCGCCATCTTGGAAAAGGGCCACGCATGTGCAGAACTTGAGAAAAAATTCTCAAAAAGACAATTTCAAGATTTTTTATTTTCTCAATTCTTGTTTTTATCTCGATTCTCATAGAGAAGCCTAATTCTCAAGCAAGAATCGAGAAAATATTGAGATTGAGTTTCAGCCCTATTTCACACCCCCTCCACCGATCCTACCCACCCTGGTTTCCGCACCAATCTACCCCACCCCCATCCCCCAGGGAAAGCACTCAAGTCCTCTCCACCCTGCATTCACACTGGACAACCGTTCATAGGCCAGGTACACCTCCCCCACTGCCAGTCATTCAAGCACGCCTCCCACGAACACTCCTGCAGAGGCAAATCCATAGGAGGAGGAAGCTTGGGAAAACGTCCCACCACCCAAGTGAGCAGCCTGGCTGCCTCCAAAAGGGGCAGGTGAAGAAGAAATAAAATAAATAAAAGTAATTAAAGTATCTAAACAGTTAAAATACACTAGTTAAAAGTTATTTAATGTTTCTATCATCATTTGACCTCTGTCAAGAATTGGATCAGGGTCGTTTGACCCTGCTGATTCTATGAGATCCATCGGCTGCTTTTGATACTGTTGACCATGAGATGTTGGTGAGATGCCTGCGGGACCGTGCTGGGGTGGGCAGCATTGTTCTTGAATGGTTCCTCTCCTTTCTGGCCGGAAGAACTCAACGAGTGGTGCTCAAGGATTATTTTTCACCATTCCGAGACCTCTCGTGTGGAGTCCCGCAGGGCTCTGTTTGTCCCCTCTCCTGTTCAACATGTACACGCAGCCGCTTGGCAATATGCTGATGACATCCGGCTTTACCTCTCTTTTTCATCCAACTCAGACCCGGCAGTCTCGATGCTTACCAGGTGTCTGACGGCTGTGGGGGACTGGATGAGAGCTAACCGATTGAGGTTGAATCTTGATAAGATAGAGGTGATGCTAGTGGAAAAGGCGGTGAAGGTGGCGTCCCCCATTATTGATGGGGTTTGTCCCTGCTGGTTCCCCAGGTTCGGAGTCTGGGGGTACTCCTCAATTCGCAGCTCTGCCTGGATGTCCAGGTGGAGGCTGTGGCAAGGAGTGCTTTTCACCAATTACATCTGGTACGACTGCTTCAGCTGTAAGTTTCGGACTCCAACCTGGCCACTATCATCCACGCTTTCATCACCTCTAGGCTGAACTACTGTAACACGCTCTACGTGAGGCTACCGATGGTGATGGCTCGGAGACTGCAGCTGGTGCAGAGTACGGCAGACATCCTCTTAATGGGGTTGGGCTGCCAGAAGCATATTACACCAGTACTCCGATCTCTGCACTGGCTGCCTATAGTCTTCCGGGCCCGAATCAAGGTGTCGGTGCTTGCCTATAAAGCCCTAAACGACCTAGGCCCTACCCACTTGCGGGACCGCCTCACCCCCCGGGTCCTGAATCTGCCCCTGTGGTTGTTTGAGGATGCCTTCTTCAAGGTCCTCCGAGTCTTCCAGGGAGCAACTATGGAGAGGGCATTCTCAGTGGCTGCACTGAGGCTGTAGAACTCCCTCCTGGCGGAGGCCCAGTTGGCCCTGGACTTTCCCTCTTTTCAATTAAGTTGTAAGACCTGGCTGTTCTGCCAGACATTTGGTAGCTGAGATGGGTGAAGGGGGGGGGGGGGGGGAGGAGGCAGTTTTTCCCCCCCCATAACCTCCTGATGCGAGTTGTTTTATTTACTTTTAATGTTTATTTATTATTGTTGTTGTAAGCCGCCCCGAGCTGCTACATCAGGAGGGATGGGGTATTAAGTTTTTAATAAAATAAATAAATAAATAAATAGTGTTAAATGAAAACTTTATTTTTCATAAGCCATGGTTTCTATGCCTCTTGGGAAAGAGGGAGGTTTGTGGAAGACACTGTGGAGAATGGTGGTATGGCACAACAATAAGCTACTTTGGGGGCTGGGGGGTTGGAAGGAAAGTATGGGTGGTGGGCAGGTGCACCATGGATGGGGGTGGGGAGTCTGCTGGCCATGCACTTGTGCATCAGGGCAGGAGGGAACCCTTGGGGGAACAGTGGAGAATGGCAGTATGGCATAAAGATAAGCCACTTTGGGAGCTGTCAGTTGGATTAAACGGGAAAGGGGGCACAGGTGTACAGTAAACGGGGGGTTACTCCTCTAGCCATGTACATGGGGGGGGGGGGAATGACAGAATGGCAGAGTGATAAGCTGCTTGGGGGCTGGCAGTTTGAAACACTTACACTTGGAGGAGGGGGGGGACCACAGTTGCCAAAAGCACACCCATGCCTATGTGCTTTATATTGGCATTCCCAGACCCAACTAGCCTACTACTGGCAATAGGAAATGCAGAGGTTCAGGCCAGCAGACTATGAATTTCAATACAGGGAAAGGAAAGAGTGAGAAATAGCATAGGGGGAGCTGGATGGACCAGAGGAAAGCACAGTGATACACTGGGTTTATTAAACTTTTTTAAAGGATCATTAAAGTGCCACCAACTTGTGCTAGTATTGCGGTTGATGTGCCGGCACAAGGTGTCCTGGGCTCTGGCTATACACTGCTGTGCTCGGTTCAGCTGGTCCCGAAACAGGGGCATCAGATCGCCAGAGGTGACTGACAAGGAAAGGGGTTCTCAAACACGGCCTCACCAGTCTCGCAGATAACGTGAAGAACACAGGTAGCAGTTGTTAGCAGGGGAGTGGTCTTCAGATGGAAATAAATCCTAGCAGCTATTGATCTCCAGTGCTGCTTTAAAAGCCCCAAAGCCCCTCTCCATAACAGAACAGGTGGCACTGATCTGCCGGTTAAAGTAGCTTTGCTCTGGGGTATGGACAATGAGGTAGGCCTTCATAAGCCAGAGCTTCAGGGGGTAGGAGGCAGGGTCACTGAGAAAAGCAGGCCTCATGAGCAGGGCCCCGATTCTTCCGCGGAATTTTAAAAAAAATTCCGCGGGAGTCAGGGCCCAATTCTGCGCCTCGACGCGATTTACCATGTGGGGCGGGGGGCTTGGTTTGCCTCCTCCTCCCCCCGCACTGGTAAACCCTCAGGGCCTCCCCTCCCCAGCTGCGTCGCCCTGAGAGGCCCCGTCGGGAGGGGCCAGGAAGTAGGAGCACGCTGGACAGAGCAGCTGTTGCTGCCATCACTGGTAAGTTAATTTATTATCTAAACGGGGGGGGGAAGGGCAAGCCCTCGCAACTGGGGAGGCTGGGGAGGGGAAGCCCCGAGGGTTTGTTCATTCCCCTTCCCCCGTAGAATCTCCTGCCCCACGTCCCCGCAGCGCAGGCTAGAAATTCTGCGCTGGGGTAAGCGGGGCAGGAGATTCCGCGGGGGGAGGGGAATTCCGCGGGAAATCTGCAAATCGCGTTTGGCTCGGGGCCCTGCTCATGAGCACCTCCTCAATGCATGTTTCTATGGAGGGTCCAAAGTCTCGTGTACATGCAGCCAAAAAAGGGGGTCTGACAGATGATGTGAGCATCCTGGTTCTTCCCAGACCACCTGGCCAGTACACCCACAAACTGAGCATGGTGGTCTACCACAGCCTGGAGAACCACAGAGAAGAACCCTCTGTGGCAAGTACTCATCCTTGCTATGGGGGTGGCAGATGATGGTGATATGGCTCCCATTGATTATTCCTAGACAGTTCAGGAACTTCTCCTGCTGAAAGCACCCCCATTACATCCATGGAGTCAGTCAACTGCATCACCCAGTCCAGCAGCACTTCCACAATTGTGGTGTAAACCTTGACGAATATGGTGCCCAGCATGGAGGTTCCAGTAGCAAATTGCTGGGCGATATAGCAGCAGGAGTCTGGAGTGGTAAGCTTCCAGATGACAATGGACACGTGCTTCTCCATGGGGGTGGGTGACCACATCACCATGTTCTTTTTCTTTAGCTGCAGTCTGCTATCTACAGCATGAGGTGATGGGGAATCCTAAAGTTTGAGATCCACTTGGTATCTCCCCACAGAAACAGCATGCTCTCCCACCAGTCTGTGCTTTTTTCTTTCACCCAGACAAGCCTCATGGTGGGTACAGCCGTGTGCAGGGGGTTGGTGACTGAAGCCACATCCTCCTGAGAGGTAGCTCTCGGTATGCATCAGTTCGCCTTGAAAAGCTCTGACCCCTCCCCAGCATGGTCTATTGCTGCTGGAGTAAGACAAGTGCATGGCACTGGAGCAGGATCCACCTGCGCGATGGGGAGCACCCCACTACCCTAGCCACAGATCAGGCAAGTGCCCATCTGTGCCTTGCAATCTCATTGCACCAATGGCAGCAGAAGGCATGCATCTGCTGGATCGCTTGCCGGTTCTGCTGAGCAGCAGTAACAAAGGCCTAGAGTGCGATAATGATCACCATGAAGTTCTCAGCCTGCGTCTCCATGACTGTGGTACTGGCGTCCATGAACTCTGTAGCCCATGTGCCAAATGTTTTGAACAGTTTAAAGAGCTGGATGGCTGCCTAGCTAGGATTGGCTGTGCACTGCACGAGCAACTACTGGCCACTAGTATTGGCCATGTGTCATGACAGGACTGTGTGCCTAGCTATTGGCTATTAGTTGCAGAAGATTTTGCAAAACTGGGTGTGTTTGTGTGTTACACCAACACTGCTAATCCATGTAACAGATACATCAGTACAGATGCTAACTCATCTAGAAATAGTAGAGAAGTTAGCACCATAGATGTATGGAATTTTTTAATTGGGGTGGAGGGAACCACTGAACATTAAGAAATGGGCAAGGGGGGGGGGAATCTGCAAGGTAGTGCAAATGACTGCGCAGCACACAGAATGTATGTGGGAGCAGAGCTGCCCATTAGTTAAAACTTAAAAGCACTTATTTTCTTATCTTTCAAAAGTAATTTTTGCTTGCAAACATGAGGGGATCATAGCGTCATAGAAAGCTATTTGTCCCCGCACAGGAAATAAGGCACACTTCAAATAAACACACAGACAACATAGTTTGGGTGAACTGGCCGCAACTGTTTATTAAATGACCAGCCAACGATAAACCTGTTAAAGAACAAAACCAATTAAAACCCAATCACCCTAACAATGAGAATGGTGGATCCCTTACCCCTTTTTAATTTCTCATTGCCAATTAGAACTCATCAGAATTGCCCATGAGCCAATCAATGAGACCACTAATTTGGGTGAGTCCTAAGGGGAGTGAGGTACACCCTGACTGTTAGACCTGGCCATAATGACCCTCACTCCCCGCGTTCAGTACCATGTGTTGTTACCCGGATTGGAGTTACCAGTCCAATCCATTCACCATTAGACCACCTTAGCCATACCTAGGGAAGACTTGACACCTGGCGCCACATCGGGACCGCTCAGATCCTTCCATGTGGCACCTTAGGCCAGTCTCCCTCTACCGGGATAGCAGCGGGGAGCCCCCTTCCTCACCTGCTTCCCGGATCCAATTTCCTGGTGGCCTACCACCCTACACATACCAGATGTTCCCATAGCCACCAAGGCCACTTTTCTGGTCCTATTCCAAGGTTTTTTCTTCATGGTACTGAACACCGCCAGTTGCGACAAAGAATTTGCACTGCCACACAGGCAATAACACCGACCCAACCCGGAATCCTTGAAAAGAACAGCACTGTGAGGAAGCCCAAAAACCCAATTCATGGGAAAATTACTTCCTGATCCCTCACTTAGTAGGCGACCGGACAAAGTCCACAGTACTTATCCCAGGGTGGGAGGGTGGGCTTCTGGCGCTGCTTGTGGCCGAATGCCGCGGCTCCCGCGCCTCCCGCACCACGTGGCTCCCCTGAGCCAATCATTTGAGCGTGTTTTCGCGCCTCGCTCCCTTTGCAGGCTGCAACGGCGCCCGTTGGAGCTTGAAAGAGACCCTGCCTGGGAAAGCAATCCTGGGCGGCTTCCCGCCCCCGCTACTGTGCCTAATTCCCCTGATGGGGCGTGCACAAATCTGTCCCCGCTGCGCACAAGGCGGCAGCAAGGTCCATTCTGCAGACCGTTTGCCAGGGAAAGCCCAATGGCTTCAGCTTTTGTCTCTGAGTGCTGTAGCCTCCTGAGACGTAGGGCTCAGAGAGGGTGATGGATATCCTGGCCTTTGCTGACATTTGAGTGAGGCCTGATGTGCAGTGTTAAACCTATTCTCTTAAGGCTGGATATGTGCCACCGCACCGGGAGTGCCTTGATCAGATTGTGGCGATTAATTTCTTAGAGGAAACAAGTGACTCAGGGGCACAAGGAATGTAAACCCACAGATGGAGAGCTTCGTGTCCTATATGAGGTTTGCAAACTTGGGAGAATTGCACAGAGCCCTGGTGTTGCAGGGATGTTTTCTGCCCCAACTGTATGGTAATGCAGAAGATGATGCTAGAGAGGGAGTACAAGAAGCGCATGTTTGGGGATTTCATGTGAACGAAGAGGGATTTCCAACACCATGGCAAGCAAGTCCCCCAATAAAACTGTGCACTGCTACCTGCCAGTATATCACTGTGAGCTGTGGATGCAAGGAGCTGTAGATGCAACAAACCGGGATGGCAACATGCAGACTGATTGCTTTCAATTTTTGCTTTCACTTTCAATTTTCACTATAGGTGCTGAATAAGGGATGCAATTTGTTCAGTAAGCTTCAGTTATTATGTGCACAGCAAAAGATTAGTTCCAGCTGCCAAGTGCTGGCAGGTATAAGCCCAGGTATGAACCTCTGTGGGTGGGCAGGGATAGCAGGTGCTGGATTACCTCCCAGAGTTATAATAGCTCGGAAGAAAGAAAATAGCTGGGGCGGCTTCTTGTTCCCATATTTTGCTGTGGCTATGAGTCATAACAGGAGGCAGGACACAGAGGAGGAGGTTGGGTGGACAGCAGCAAGGAAGAGCACCTGCCTGTGTATTAGGCTTGTCACACTACACCTGTGAGTGAATGCTGCCCGAACACTGAAGAAACACAAACATGGAGCTGCTCGTTTATTAGGCTCTATGTATCACATATGTGAGCGGGGACTGCATGGACCAAACTTGACTCCAGGGGCTATCATCCTGTTTGCTAACACCCTTAGATTATTAACTAATCTCTTAAAATAGCATCACAGTTATCATAACATACAGAAGTCAATTAACATAAATAGGCATGCCAGTACATCTTCAGATGGCTGTGTAAGAAAAAATAACCAGAGATGATCGTGGTTTCATTATCTTCATAGGCATGCTAAAGATGAGACAGCCAACAGCATGATAGGCATCTTACAATTTTAGAGAGTGAGTAAAATCTTATACTATTTTGGGGAGATAGTTGGAATTGAAAGACTTTACACATGCTATACAAGCTGAGATCAATACAAGAGAGTAGCAATCTCAAAATGTATGAGAAAGCTGGGTCAAAATTTCCTTTAAAAGATTTAAAAAGAAATATTACTGATAAATAAAGAAAACAAAGGAAAAAAAGAGGACATCTAGTCCAAGGAGAAGATGGATTTAAAATGTTTTTGACCCACCAGGCGATATAGTCATCTTTTTATTTTTTGCATGGTATGATAAAAACATTTTTTAAAAATAGAAGTGCATCCTTTGCTCCAGCATAAACTGCTGATCTGAGATCCTGGGTTAACTGACTTCAGTACCTATCCTGCTGCCTCCTTAGCAAGTTCCTCATTAACAACAAACAGTACTTTAAGCCAGATAATTCAGCCAATTTTGCCTCACCCACCACCGGCGGGGGGGGGGGGGGGGTATACCTAGCTCACTTGTGCTGTCTCCAATGTGAAAAGAAAATGCAGCTGCTATTCAGTGGCATTTACATGGAAAAAGGAGAGTATGGGTATTTTCAAACATTACGAGATCACAGTCAACCAGAGTGAACCACGGCCAATTCCGCGGCGGGGCCAAAGCGCCCTGAACGTTTGTTTCACGGGCGCCAGATGTTCACCACAGTCAATCCCCAGCAGGGGTCAAAATCAACCACCCTTCAAGAGCTCCGGCCCGGACCATCTCCGAAAGCGTGGTCAAAGCGATTCCCACCAGGAAACAACCAAGAGTAACGTCTGAACGGCAACTGCCAGCCAGAATCAAGCAAAATGATTCCCAGCTGGGGGCAAAGCACGCAGCGTCGCTGCCAGGCAACGAGCAACAACACAGGCAGCGGAGGGAGATTTAAAGGGCACACAGCAACAGGGGGACAAGGCAGGATGGAGCGAGGCAGACGGGAGAGGAAAGTGGAGGACGAGAGAGCAAGGCATGAGGAGGAGGAGGCGGGGGCGCAGGTGATCGTGCTGCATATGGAGGCGGTGGGGGGAGCAGCAGCAGCAGCCGGGACGGGCTGCTCTGGTGCCTGCAACCGGCCCAGGGGCACCAAGGGTTGCTGGGCAACCCAGCAACCAACCGCCCCCCTCCCCTTATGACCCACAGACACGGAAACGAGCCCAGGAGCCCGAGTCGCCGGAGGAGAGGACCAGAGGGCATGCAGAGGAGGAGGAGGAGGAGGGGGAAGACCGCGACCTGGAGGGCACTCGTGGGAGAAGTCTGTACCACCGAGGGGAGACAACCCAGCAACCAACCGCCCCCCCTTATGACCCACAGACACGGAAACAGGCCCAGGAGCCCGAGCCCCCGGAGGCGACGGGTGGAGGGCATGTGGAGGAGGAGGAGCAGGAGGAAGAGGAGGACCAAGAGGGTTCACGCAGGAGACGGCCATACCACCAAGGGGGGCAATGGGGGCACAGGGAAACCCAGGACTTCATCAGGATCTGGGGGACCCTGGAGCACCAGCTGGAGGAGCTAGCAGTGAACCAGAGTAATGAGCATGTGTACCAGGAGATCGTGCGGGACATGGCGGTGGCAGGGCACCACAGGACCGTGGCCCAGTGCTGCTCAAAGGTGAAGGAGCTCAAGAGGGGGGTACAAGGACATCAAGGACAACAAACAGCAGTCTGGGCACGGAGCCCAGACCACCCCCTACTATGATGCCCTGGGCTGCATCCTCCACATGAAGGGGTCTATAGTCGCCCCTGCGCCTCGTGGGGAGCGCCATGGTCAAGGGCAGGGAATGGACCAATGTACCCCCTCCCCTTGCCGCCCCGCACAAAGGCACTGGCTCCAGGGGCCTCGCCCCCCAAGAGGAATGCCCCGGGACCTTGGGGAGTAGCAGGCCCCCCTCGTGCACCAGCCCCGAGAGCCCCCATCTGATCCCCATACCAGGAGGGCACACCACTTGCCCTCAGGCAGGGACCACAGGGGGACTCCAGTAACACTGAGGGACCAGCCTCGGAGGGCTCCGAGACCAACATCGAGGGTAAGCACGTGGGTGGCATGGGAGATGGACTGGAGGGGACGGCCCGAGGGAGGAAGGGGGGCACACTGGCCACAGGGATGCCCCCAGCAACCCCTGACACCCCAGACCATGGAAAGGGGGTCCAGGGGCCGCCGGAGGACATGTTCAGCATACCCGCTCCCACCCCCTCCCATATTCTCACAGGTCACGGCACGCCCCGGCACCTGGGACAGGCTGACGAGGGGGACGGCAGCGAGCAGCCCCAGGAGCAGCCAGAGGTCCCAGGTGAGGCAATGCAGCAAGTAGGGGGAGAGGAGGTCAGGGGAGCCTGGGCAGGGAACCTGGGGCCCATATGGTGTGGGGGAGGGGGGTCTGGGGTGCAGGGGAATGCCGGAGGAGGGCACCAGACAGCTATGCAAAGGGGGGGCCAGCTGGAGGACCCCCCAGCTGTGACACAGGATGGGGGGTGGGCAGCTGGGGTGCCTAACCAACCCCTACTGTGCACCCCAACAGGGCAACCCGCTGGGTCCCAGCAAGCCAGCCCCGTGCCCTCAGCAGATGAGGGAGCATCATGCCCGGGTATGGTGCTGGATAAAGGAACAGGCAGAGGACATAGTCCGCACCACCACCGCCTAGCAGGGCGAGTAGATGATTGCGGCCATTGACTGCATGGAGGCAGTCACCGAAAGGGCCATGCAGCAAGCGGAGGCAAGAGACTGGAGGCTGCAGGTGGAGGTGCGTCTCGAACGGAGGCGGGAGTGCTGGGAGCACAGCAGGCAGGTGGAGGTGTTCAGGCAGCTGGAACAGGCCATTGACTAGATGGTGAGGGAGCGCTCCGCCAAGATGGACCGGTCCCATGACATTGGCACCTCACTGCTGCTGCACGCAGGGACCATGAGCACCTACATGATGGTTGCCGCCCCGCCGGGCAACCTGCCTGCCCTGACCCCGATGCTGGGCCCCTTGGCATCCCCACCACCTCCACCACTACCCCAGCCGCCAGCAGGNCTGCATGCCCCATGGTCTCCCTCCGCCACTAGAGCCGGCTGGTCGCCTTGCGGAGCGCAGCAGCCCGCCCCTGGGCACGGAGGAGGGTCTGTCGGGCCACCCCAGCCACCCGCTGGGCCCTGAGGCGGGCCAGGGAGCGCCTGCGCCTGTGGTGGGCTCTCCGGATTCTGGCAGCGCTCCTGGCCATGCACACCCGCAGCCGGGTGGCCAGGTGCACCTCACAGTCTGGAGACGCAGGAGGTCAGTGTGCAAGCGGAACCACTCTGCGCAAACGTCTAGGCGCATCCCGCAGGCGCCCAACTGTCCCAGCTCCATGGTGACCAGTGCCCCAGGTAGGTTTGAGCCGCCCCTGTTATAGGATAGGGCCTGTGTAGCTCCACCCCACCCCGGTCACGCCCTGCCAACCAGGCTCGGGGCCCAGACCAGCAGGCCCAGCTCCTGCAGGGTGAGCGGGGTGTGGAGGCCACGGGCAGCCCAATGCGCACACCTGCCTTCCCTGCAGGGGGCCTGGCAAATGGTCCTGCCTTCGCCCGGGCATGTGCGGGCAGCAGCTGCATTCCTGCTGTCATTCCTGCTTCCTGTGTAGGCTGTCCTGTCTCTGCGCTCTTTCCAACAGCTGGGCTGGGTCCGCACCCCATGCCTCACTCTGTAGCCATACAATGTTGCAGCGTGTGCCCTTATCACTTGGCCTTGGAGCTCCCCTGCTTCCCCTCCCGTCCTTCCAGGGATCGTGGGGCCCTCCATTCCTTGCACTTAGTATCCGCCGCTTGCTGGACCATGGCTGGCCGCTCTTTCCTAGGGCTTTCGGGCCGCAGCACCCCCGGGGCCCCTCCATAGCTGGACCTTCCGCGAGACCATGGCCCTGTGTGACCTGTGGCATTCCTCGGCTGTGCAATTGCTACTGAGCTGCCCAGACAGCCTCACAGGTGCCTACGAGAGTATGAGCTCCGGGCTGTGGTACTATGGCTATGCGGTGAGCGCCCGCAACTGCCAGCTGCATGCGGAGATGCTAGGCCTGTGTCCCTTTCCCGATGGACACATGTAGTCTTCTTTCTTTCAAAATAAATTTTTTGTTTGGAAAGCTCAGTCAGACTCATTCTAATGGAAAGGGGTCAAGCAACACGCAATGCAAGCCACAACAATATTCTTGGAGATCATACATTTATTAAGAGTTCACGTACCAGCGGCAGTGTATGTTTAGACATTAAGTGGATTCTCATATCAGTGAAGTTATGCTGAGTAATGCATATTTATAGTTTGTCAACTAGTAGTCTGATTTTATAGGTTTCAGCTGAGCAGTAATTACATAACACAAATTATGCTTATATCGCACCTTTCACAAGGGCAACTCAAGGTACCTTTTATATGACAAGCAAAGCTCAGTCAGGAGATGCAAAAAAGAACCAGTAAGATTTGAGAATGGATTTAAAAAGAGAGGTAGGCAGGCCATGTCAAATTTCAACAGACAACAAATTCCAAATTCTAGAGATGTAGCAATAGCTCGCAAGTAAGGTATTTCAAGGACTTCAATATAAAGCCGAGAGTTGTCAAGAAGCCAGTAATGCAAGACCTGAGACAAGGCGATGCATATAGCAAGCAGCAGGGCCTATGAGACAATGTGAAGAGAGCTAAGTTCTTGCATCTTTAACACTGTAAATGATGCAGCATTTAGTTCACAAATTGATGTGGAAACCAAGTACTGCTCCATCAAGTCTGACTTTCTAAATATGAAAAAACGCACCTATTTGGCCACCAAATTAAGAGAGGGCAAGGCCAGTGCCTCCTAGGGAAAGGGGGTGGGGGGTCAGGGTCTCCAGGGTGGGGCAGAACCCTACACAAGTACTGCACCTAATAGGGTGCTTTGTATAAGGGGGAGGCACTATTCTGCTCCAAAAGGCGGCGCTCAGCCTCCAAGGCAGGCACTTGTGCAGAACCTTACCCTGCTGACTTCTCTGCTGGCAGGGGGAGGGCACCACAGGAAGCACCTGTCCTGAGGGGCTGAAAGCCACCCATGGGTGTAGTACTACCCTCCTCTCCCTGTCCTGGTGTTCTACCATGGCAAACCCCCACTGCCTGTAAGACTCCCACTGGTGTCTCACCAATGGCCTGTAAAGCCTCCGAGAGGCATGAGTGGCTGCTCAGAAGCAGTCAGCAAAAGCCGTAGTAGCAGCGACAGTGCCACAGCAGGACTGTACTGCTCAGGGAAAAGGGGAAAGTGCTGTTCCCAAGCGTGGCTCCTGTCCCCTCTTGACAGGTACTTCCAGGGGACCTTCCCACCACGCAGCCAGCATAGGGAGAGCCTCACAAGAAGCACTTGCCCCAGGACTAAGACTGGCTCTGACTCCTGTTAAGTCCCACTCTACCCAAAAAACTGCCTATGGTTTTCTTAGCAGGGTCAGCTTGGTACTCTGCCTCAGCTCTTCAGCCAGTTGGTCGAAGAACGAGGGTAGCTGAGTAGTAGCTTCCACTTCTCTCCCCCCACATTAGTCTGCAGCAATGGTAAGGGGAAAGGACTGACAGCTGAACAGGGAATCTCAGTTCTTGATCCAGTGAAGTCTGGTCCTGTACTTCAAAACTGCTGAATGTGCTTAGGGGGTGGCAGAGAAATCTCAAGAATACTGGAGGGGAGCAAAAGGCCTACCTCACTGACCCTTGTTAAGGTCCATAACAGGAGAGGGAGGGGAACAAAACAAATTAATTAGAAGGGATTAGGTCAGACCTCAACAAGTAAGAGTGAGACAAAACAAAGAGCAGAAGACTCCAGAAAGCATGGGAAGCATGAGTGTTACCAGCTGTTATGCTACCCGTTTGTTCTGTGCAGGAGATGAGGGGCAGGTCTTTGCCGTAGCTGCTGTTACATCTAGTAACCGCAGCTACGGCAGACACGTGCGAGAGAGAACTAGGGAGGCAAGGCTTAAGAACATATAAGAACGTAAGTACTGTCATACTGGGTCAGACCAATGGTCCATCGAGCCCAACACCTGTCTCCAACAGTGGACAATCTCGGTTGCTTGGACGAAGTACCTGACAGGTCATAACGGGACGATCCATTCCCTGCTGTTCACTCCCAGCTCCTGTCAGTAAGAGGTTACATTCCCCAAACCTACCCGACTAATAGCTGCTAATGGACCGATCCTTCAGAAACCTGTCCAACCCTTTCTTAAACACAGTTATACTACTGGCCTTGACCACGTCGTCTGGCAACAAATTCCACAACTTAACTGTGCGTTGTGTGGAAGAAAAAAAAGAAATTTGTTTTAAATCTGCTATATGTTAGTTTCATGGAGTGTCCTCTAGTTCTAGTACTATTTGAGAAGGTAAATAACTGTTCCCTATTTACTTGTTCCACACCACTCATGTTTTTATGAGCTTCTATCATATTCCCTCTGTCGTCTCTTCTCCAAGCTGAAGATCCCTGACCTAACTAGCCTCTCTTCATAGGGGTAGAGCTGTTCAACACGCTTTATCATTTTTGTTGCCCTTCTCTGTACCTTTTCTATTTCTAATATATTGTTTTTGAGATGGGGCAACCAGAACTGCACACAATACTCAAGGTGTGGTTGTACCATAGATTTATATAGAAAGATGATATTTTCAGTTTTAATCTCTGTCCCCCTTACAAATAAATCCTAACAGTCCGTTTGCCTTTTTGATGGCCGCTGCACACCGAGCTGAGGATTCATGACTCCAAGATCCTTTTCCTGAGTGCTAACTCCTAATTTAGAACCCAGCATTGTGTACATATAGTTTGGTTTATTTTTCCCTAGCATCACTTTGCACTGGTCCACATTAAATTTCCTCTGCCATTCAGATGCCCAGTCACCCAGTCTCACAAGAGTCTCCTGCAATTCTTCACAGTACACTCATGTTTTAACTACCTTAAATAACTGTGTCCATCTGCAAATTCGGTCACTCCTTACTCCCTTGTACATGCACATAGAATGCATATGCACACTAGAGTGGAGTGCTCCAGCAGGGGGGCCTTTCCGACTTCTGCAGCAAGGTCTATTCCCACTTAGCTACACCCCTGAGTAAAAGGCAAAATTGGGAACCATTCTAACCCACCTCCTACACTGAAGGGTGCCGACTACCATGTTCAAAGGCTCCCAAATCACACTGTATCCAACAAAGTTGGCAGCAGAGTTTTTAACAGAGAGAACCCACAGAGGAAACAAACCACTTGGGACCTCCAGCCCTGATTTAAGGTGCAATCCTCATTTGTCCAGGTCCTACAAACACAAGTTGCATGTTAAAGTTAAGTGGGCCCTAAACCCTCATTCACGGAGGCAGCATCATTGCCTATCACCCACTTTCACATACCATGTCACCCCTTAAAGCCCAGTGCAGCCCCTCAATGTGATCAGCATTTAAATTATTATTAATTAATTATTATTATTATAAGCATTTATATAGCACCAGTGATGTACCTGGCGCTTTACAAATAATAATATAGACACGGTCCCTACCCAAGAGCTTACAATCTAAAGACAGGGGGAGGGGAGACAGGGAAGGGGGAACAGAGGGAGAGACAAAGGATGCGACATTCATGGAGGATGCGAGAACTCAGGTACACGTTCTTGTCTTGGTTACAGTAAATTGGGAGTACACAGATAACAGGTGGGGGATAATCCTGGATAGGGATGATTAGCAGGAGTTAGGAAGGGTGGAGCGGAAGAGGTGGGTTTTGAGGAGGGACTTGAAGGTGTGGAGGGAGGGGGCCAGGCGGACGAGGGCAGGGAGGGAGTTCCAGGCATGCGGGGCAGCAAGGGAGAAGAGATGAAGGCGGTTGGGGGAGCAGGGGAGGCGTGGGAAGTTGAGGGAGGGGATAGAAAAGAAGCGGGGTGCTTGAACAGGGGTTCGGAGAGAGATCAGGGCAGAGAGGTAGAGGGAAGCGAGGTTGTGAAGGGCTTTGCAAGCGAAGACAAGGAGCTTGTACAGAATACGCTCAGGAAGAGGGAGCCAGTGAAGAGAGGAGAGGCTGCACATGGTCAAAGCGACGGGCTAGGTGGATGATCCTGCCAGCAGAGTTTTGAACAGAGATGAGGGAAGAAAGGGGAGAGCGGGGAAGGCCAGCGAGGAGGAGGTTACAATAGTTGAGGTGTGAGATGACTAGGGTGTGGATGAGAGTTTTGGCAGAGGAGACGGACAGAAAAGGGCAGATCTTAGCAATATTGTGGAGGGAGAAGCGGCAGGATTTGGCAACGGAGTCAATGTAGAGTTTAAAGGTAAGGTGCGAGTCGAAGATGAAGCCCAAGCTATGGGCGTGGGGGACAGGGTGGACAGAGACCCCATCAATGGCAATTGACAGGGAAGAGGGAGAGGAAGGATTGGGAGGGAAGATAAGATTTTTAATTTGTTTTAATAATAATATTGGAATTTTTTAGATTTGTCATGTGGTTTTTATATTGTTTTAAATTGGCTCATTTTGTGTTGGAAGGCACCCTGAGATGCCATAGGCATGAAGGGGTGGCATATAAGTGCAAATAAATAAATAAATAAAATAAATAATGAGGAGTTCAGTTTTCGCCATGTTCAGTTTGAGCTGGCGTTGAGACATCCAGGCGGAGATATTATAGAGACAGTTGATGAGACGAGCTTGAACAGAGGGGGAGAGGGAAGGCGTGGAGAGAGAGAGTTGAGTGTTGTCAGTGTATAGGTGGTATTGGAACCCGTGGGAGGCAATGAGTTTGCCTAGAGATAGAGTGTAGATAGAGGAGAGGGCCAAGGACAGAGCCTTGGGGAACCCCGATCAAGAGGGGTAGGAAGGAGGAGGGGGAGGAGGGGAATGCTCCAGCGCTCTCACATTGCAGGCAGCAGCCTGCTAACTACATTGGGTATCTTTAGACAGACCCTGGGGTGGCCGTGCCAGACCTGTTCCAGGGGTGGCCAGTTCCGCATCCACTGTGTGCACCCCCGTGTTGGATTTATATAGGCCTGGCAGCTGCCATAGCTCACAATCCGCCTGTGCGGTGCCCTGCCTCCCCTACAACATAGAGCTGTGAGCAGATCAGTCACTGCTTTTGGCTTGCAGCTCTATGGCATTGCCCCCGGCAAACTGCTGCCAGGAGCAGAGCTGCAGGGGCCGTCCGCAAGTAGATGGACTATACCTCTGCCTCCGGCTCTGCCAACAGTGATCTGGGATGTTCCAGAGCACCACTAGTGGGGCTGGAGCCTGCTCTGCCTGCACATCTGGCAGCCCACCTGGGTATGAGGAGGAGCAGAGACATGGGTGCCATCTGTCTAAAAGCACCCACTGTTATACTGCACAATTACACCTCTTGTGGTGAATGAATTGGCGCTTTGTGTGAAAAGTATGGGTATGCAATTCCTCTTGTGCACCTGAACACATAAGGATTGTGCCCTTAGACAAGAGTCTGTGTTCTTAAAAACAAAACAATAATCCAAAAATCATGTTCTCTATCATGAAATGCTTCACTAGAAACTACCAGCCAATGAGTTTCCAACGCAGAACATTTCACCATCTATGAATCACTAAAAAAAACACTAACTTTCAAATAGGACAGCAAATTCTACCTGTTCTGTTGATCACCACCCATGCATGCCTAAATTTTAAGCACTACTGACTGTACTGATGCCATCTTCAGCAAAAGAGATGATGATTATTCTGAAGAAAAAAACAGTTTGTAGGGTTTACCCTAATCAACTTATTTGTAAGTATAGGGCTTACTCTATAAAGTTGAGAGGCTCCTTGAAGTTAGTGAAGTTGGGGAAGCTCAGAGTTTCACAGGATCAGACCCACGGAGGTGTCAACATTTAGCAAAACAGCTTTCACTACAGGGAGGCATTTTCACTTTGAATTCATTTCCCAAAGGCTTACAACTTTGTGAAAATTTGTCAAAGACATCTAAAAGCTGGTCTCTAAAAAGAAAACCTAGGATGCAGCCATCTATAAATACACAAATCCAATCAACTGTGGTAACCAAAAATCTATTAATATTTCAGCTAATTTTTTGTTCTACAATCCTTTTAAGAGAAAAAATATGAAAATGAATTAAAGTTATTCTTAATCAGGTAAAAATTCAGGTCAATTTAATGTTAGTATCACCCTTCAACTATCTGGCTTTTGTCTATGTAGCAAAGATAAAAAAAACAAAAATGACCACTGAGCTAGATATGACCACTGACTGAGCTTAAAGACATCCTTAATGATCACTCACACACCGTGTAACAGCTTCATTCAATACATTGTTGCAAAATATAATCCTTAATTTCTGAAGTGAATCAAGTGATCTACTAACATCTACATCAATATTTAAGTAAAACTGTTTAAACTGTATTGGCACAAAGCCCCTTATTCTTTAATTGAACAAAATCATATTGAAAAACCACAGCTAAATACAGTCAAAAGTGATTAAACCATGAGCAGCTTCATAAAGAACATAAGACCCCTGAACCCTCCAACAAAGTTAAAGGTCAAAACTACAACTGTCTCTTTAGGCTGAAAAGAAACATATCAAAACCTTTAAAAAAACCTAAAAAAAAAATACTAATCAGCTTTCCCCATGTTTGGAGACACAGATGACTGTGAAATTCATGACATAATACACAAAATGAAGGTACAATAATCAAGGGAAGTAGCATTGCAAAAGACCTTTCATAAGAACTGTGAAAAGAAACCATGCTTCCCTTAAGCACTGCATCCAATTCCCTTCCTCTTAGAACAGCAGATCATATCCTCAGTCAGAAAACAAATGTAATGTAATTCAATCTAGCTACCAACTACCGAAAATCATGTTATGGCATATAGATCACAACACAGGTTAAATATGAAACTGATACAAATACAGAAAACAAATTTCAACAAGATGCAAACAGAACCTGAATGTTATTTAGAAATATTCCAACAAATAAAGCCAAAAATCTGTTTTACCAAGCCAGATTTAGATTTAAGGGGAAAGGTGCAACAATAAATATATGTTAGAAAAAGACTGAAGTATTTTAGTCTGAAGCTCACCCAGGCTGGCCCATAATAATGAGAAGACTCCATTTGCCAAGGGAAGTATATGAAAAATCATTTGTTCTTACAAGCTGCAGTTCAGTTTGTCAGTCACATATTGCTCTAGTTAGAAGTCAGCCACAAGCCTCATATAATTTCCCTAACACACAGTACACTTGTTATAATTTGATTGGAGTATGCTTCATGTGCAATTGTATAATGGAAAATTCTAACGAAATTACTTCAAAATTCTGTTCTTATTAAGTAAACTTCGCTTCAGGACTAGTGTCAGGAGATCAACCTGTGCATGTCACATTTATGGCAAGAACAAAAGCTTTTATATAAAATATACCCCCCCCCCCCCCCCTTTTAAAAAGCAAAGCACATCTATCATTAGTCTACTGCAAAAGAGAAAAGAGTCTATGGGGGTCAAAGCCATTGATCCTTCATAGGAGTCTGGGGAACAAAGCAGTACTGGGACAAAAATGCAAACAAGGACTAACTGCTTTTCTCAAGCTATTCATTTTTCTGACCAAATGGAACTTCTCGGTTAGATCTGCATGCTTACTCACAGGTGCTATAAAAATGCTTCCCCATAATCTTTTTATTTAAAACAAAAAACTCAACACATGCCTTGTGCAGCTTTCCTTTTCATAGCGTGTATAAGCGAGAATGCAGCTGTAAGACAGTATTTCTTAAATCAGATCTAATGCCGCCCACTGAAACTGAATGGAAGAATATGGTTGTGAGGCAGCACTTCTTGATCAAGAATACAGATCTGCTTTTCAAAGTGAATAAGGGAGTGTGGCTGCGTTCACCATTTCTTAATCTGCTCAGCTGATATCCTATAGAAGATCTAAATGGAAGAACACAGCTGTGGACCATATTTTTTTACTTGATCTTCCACGGTGCCACAAAAAAGACTGAAAACACAAACGCAATAGAGCACTTCCATATTAAATCTGTTCTTTTTTCAAAAAACAGTCACTGGATTCACCATGAGAAGTAGCATAAAAATGTTCACTGCTCACACCACAAACCGGCAATTAGGCAAACTGCTAGATTGTTTGGCTTCTTAATCTATCACATAATTTTACTTTATAAACAACAAATTAAAATGTAAGGTGAATGAATTTATTTTTAAAGAGACCATTTCCCACCCTCCTGTATTTCTGTAGTGTATAATTATCTAGATATAATTCATACTGGAGTAAAAAAAAAAAAACCAGGGCACTTTTCTTCCCTCACTGAAATAAAAAAAGTATGCTTCACTAAAGAAAATTTGTTCATCATGACCAATATGTTACACAAGATAAATTTCAAGTGCAGAATTCTTACTATTCCTGAAATACCAATGTCTATGTATTTCAATTTTCTCTGTGTATATGGAAACACAGTTGAATTATACAATCAGAATAGTGAGAGACACAGGCACTTCTGGGGAGAAAAAGATATTGGAAAAAGATGTCTGCCATTTCAAATAGTTGCATAAATTCTACTGTTGCTGCTTTCTAGTACAGAACTAAAAATGACAGACTTCTCCCTGAATAGCATAATAATTATCTCATTAAAAATACTCTATCAGATATGTTTTCTTTAAAATGTCGACTGCTTTGGAGGTGCCCCTAACAAGTTTCCCATTTTCTCAAATATTTCACACACTGATCTTTAACTACACCACCTACAGCCTATTGGCAGCCAGCATATGCGCATTATTACTGTGAGAACAAAAACGGATTAATGGCACTTACACAAAGCAGTCAGATTTACTCCACAAACAGTAGATAAAGCATGGGCTGTTTTTCAGATAAGACACACCCACCCACCTCCACCCATTCCCCATGGACCTGGACACCCGTCTGAAGGCGGTGTGGCTGGAGATGTGCTCCACCCAACCCATGCCGCTGCAACTCAGGGTTAGGGTTCATTCCCCCCCACTGCTTCGTGGGGGGGAATGAAGGGGTGGTGTGGGGGCACACCAACTGCACACCCATTCCAGCCTGTGTGATGTGTGTCCCCCCCCACACACACACACACTAGACATCCGTGTGTACTCCACTAAGTGCACACAGACTCGCCTCCCAGCCGGGGCCATTTAAAAACAGCCAAAGGTACTTTCACCTGCTAATTTTCAGCAAATATTTTCTCAATAGTCAAGTTACTAATCAATAAAGTTAAGCATATTTCCCTTCCCCACCCTCTTCAATGCATTCTGTATGGTAAAAGTAGACATTATGGTTACATAAAAAGTTAACCAGACCCACTGTCTATAAGATGATCTCGTCAAAACCAGGCAGAATAAAATTAAGCCTACCACACTCATCTGGCCTTCTGCAACACGTACTGGTTGCTTCTCTTCAAAGGTTTCAGTTCCTTATCCATTCTCCATTTCAATATTATCAGCTGACATGAAAGAAGTAAGTATAGTACAACTGCATTTTGTAAAGCATTTTCCCTACTACTGACATCCAGCAGACGACACAATACATCTACATCCATCAGCAGAGGTGATAATCCATTGCCAGTTGTACAAGAATCTAGAGTGCCAGATGTGTTATGAGTTAGTCACCCACACTGAGTGGTAAAAAAATTATTCATCCACATTTCTACTTTTGAGGCTGTTCATAGATTTTTCTCAAATCAGGATAAGGACAGGTTGAAACAACATACACTTTTGGCACTCATCTATCTCAATATTCTCCCATTTAGGTCAGTCCTAAAAAAGTCCTCACTTACTGTTTTCCCCCAGTCAAGAGTGGGGAATTATTCAAAATGGTGGCTGCCCTACTCACTTCTGTAATATGACTTTCCATTGGTGCTGCATACCAATAAATGTAGTGCTCCGAAAGTAGGCAAACCAATACTATTACAGAAATCTCCCCACCTCAGCTACTTCGAGCTAGGTAAGGTACAGTAACAGCAAAAGCAACCAAGGTGTGGGGGACTGAGGCAAAGAAAAGAGAGCAAAACAAGGTAAGTTTGAGAGACAGGAAAGGTGAGCATGAGTACCCCAGGCAAGTGAAAGTGAGGCACAGTCTTAAAAAAAATAAGAACTACTGATCTGATCAGCTATCTTTCCTCCTGTTTCAGTTACAAATCTTTCATGTCATGACCAGACATTCCTCCAGTCCAGGCCCTCAGAACTTGTATGATGAACCTCAGAAATAGCATAAGTGATGTTCTTACTATTTATTTTATTTATTATTTTTATTTTAACAACTTTATACCCCGCCCCTCCTGCAAAAGCAGCTTGGGGCGGCTTATAAATTATAAAACACAAATATAAAACCATATAAAAATACAAGGGAATACAAAATACATCTTAAAACTATACAAAAGACAAAATACATCTTAAAACTATACAAGGGAAAGTCAAAAAGATATAAAAAACCAACAATAAAGAACACCAAACCCTTCCACCCTAATCCTCAACACACACGCCACGCCACGCCACGCCACGCCACGCCACCTCCCCCGTCTCCCTCACCAAAGGCCTGATGGAACAGCCAGGTCTTGCAATGTCATCTGAAAGAGGAGAGGTCCGGGGCCACCCAAGTTCCATAGCCTTGGTGCAGCCACCAAGAGCACCCTCTCCATAGTAGCCGCCCCAAGAAACCCAGGGGACTTCAAGAAAGGTGCCCCCGGCTGACCACAGGAGTCAGTCCAGAGCCCAGCAAGTGAGGTGGTCCCACAGGTAGGTGGGGCCTAGGCCATGTAGGGCTTTAAAAGGTAAGCACCAACACCCTGAATCACCTGGAAGGCTATAGGAAGCTAGCGCAGAGAATGGAGCACCAGTGTAATGTGCTCCTGGCAGCCCGTCCCCGTAATCACATGAATACTAAGCCCCAACAGACAAAGTCCTGGATGGCACTAATTTATCTACATATTCCCCTTCTTCCTTGTCCACAACCCTCACATATTTATTTTGATGTATACCCCTCCCTTCCCCAAAGGCTCACTCAGGGCAGCTTACAACATAAAACAAAAAACACAAAATCCTACAACATCCCACTTAAAACCACTTCCTCATCCATCCCCAGCTAATAATGGATGAACTCTTCATGTCTTTGTATTTCCTCATGCTCCTTTTCTTTGTCCTGTCCTCCACACACTAAACAATTCAAGAACAAATTTGTAAAGTTTCAGGATGTCTTGCTATGTGCTCTAACGTCTCCATCCAATGTAAACTGCAGCTCCATAAAAACGTCACCAACATTTCTATGAGGACACTACTTAAATCCTGTTGTGCCAAAAGCAGGGTGTCAGAGCAAGAAGAGACATAGGCATACTACAAAATGTGACGTGGTATCCAAGCTCCCAGCATTCTATTGCTATTGGAGCGTGCAGTCTTCTGGGCACAAGAAAGCACTTTTTTTTCCCCCATAAAGTCAAGCTGCAAAAGTTGAGAAGGAACCATGTGTTACTGGTTACAAAGACAACCTTTCAGACATGACTGGAAGGTAATCTGAACCAGTAGTGGTTTCCAAAGGCTGTAAACAACTCTGGGTTCCTCTGCTCCATCTTGTAATTCTAAAACCTACAATTCTATCAGTATTCTGTGGGTAGAACTATGATTTTGTCATGGGGGTTCATGGGGGTTGTGGGAATCATGATTTCTGTAAATTTTCATGAATCACAAACTTGCCTGCAATTGCTTTGAGTTGGCTATTAGCACACGTTAACATTGCAGACAGAGAGGCCATCCTCTTCTAACATGCTTTTGAGAAGACAGACATGGAAAAAGGATAACGTGCCATTTCAGAATCCTGGAAAGCTCGAACCATACATATAACCACCAGTTAAGAACAGGTAAACTTACTTAGTAGTAAAAAGCAGCAGGTCTTCAAACTTTCAGTTTTACATGTACGTACATTAGCACTGATCACTGTGTTAGCGCTGATCACCAGTGAGTTTTACTATACCTTAAGTGATGCAGCAAAGTGATCATTCCGTTATTTTGCTTTCTGCCCTGGCAAAAAAATTCACTAAAGATTATGACAAAAACATTGCCCATAGATAGGGCTACAAAAAACTGACAAGAATCATATCTGTTTCACGCTGCTGCTGAGCCCAGCTATGAGCCCATAAGCAGAAACAGGAACTGGAACTGTTCACCAGCGAAGAGATCAATAACAGAGGTGGAAGAGTAAAATATCAGATACACCACAATATTGCCCATGGCCTGCAAGGCCACTTATCTTTTATACAGGCCTTTGCCTATCTCATCCCGACTATTAAGTATCTGATAATATCACCACGCTGTATGTGTAAAGGATGGGAATGTATGGGTGAAGGTGAGAAAAAGATGGCCTATGTCAGAAGTGAGTAGTGCAAGAGACTTTTTTGATTCGTAGAGCCCAAGGTCAGCAGGGACCATCAGATCATTTAGTCTGACATCCTGTATATGGCAGGTCATAAAACTGGAATGGGAATCAGAAAAGACAAAAAGATGCGAGAAAGCAGGGAACAGAGTGGAAAGAAAGTACAGATGCTGAAGACAAGATGGGCAAAAATATGCCAGAATGTATCACTACAAAAAGAAAGAAATGGAGTGAATCCAGGAAGGGTAAGGAGAGAATTTTTAATTTATTTATTTATTTTCATAAATTTCTACCCCGCCCCTCCTGCCTCAGGCAGCTCAGGGTGGCTCACAACAGCGTCATAAAAATACAATATAAAAATATAAAATAAACAGTATAAACAACAATATAAACAATCAATACAAAACAATAAAAATACAGATAGTGTGCCATCAACAAAATAGCCAAAAGCCTCCCACCCAACCCAAACCTCCCCTCTACTACCAAATGCCTGACAGAAGAGCTGGGACTTACACCGATGACGAAATACAAGGCAGTTTGGGCTGAGGCGGACCTCCACTGGGAGAGAGTTCCACAGCACTGGAGCAGCTGCTGAGAACGCCCGCCTGTTGGTCCCCTCCTGTCTGTGACAGGAGCCTCCAGGAGGGTGCACTCCTAATGACTGCAGGAGTCGCCCAGGAAGTGAGGCAGTCCATCAGATAGGTAGGGCCCAGGCTGTTTAGGGCTTTATAGGTCAGCACCAGTACTTTGAATCGGGTCCAGAAGATTATAGGCAGACAGTGCAGAGCCCGGAGCACCAGCATAATGTGCGCCCCGTGACCCATTCTCATACGCAGATGGGCTGCAGCATTCTGCACTAGCTGCAGTTTCCAAATCGTCACCATGGGCCGTCCCACGTAGAGCGCATTGCAGTAGTTTAGCCTCGAGGTGACAAATGCATAGATGACAGTGGCCAGGTCGGAGTTTGAGATATAGAGGCAGAGCCACCTCACCAGGTGTAACAGGCAGTACACACTCCTGGCCACAGACGACACCTGGAAATCCAGACGCAGCTGTGGATTTAGGAGAACTCCCAGGCGCCTAATTGGAGATGCCAACACAGGGCAAACCCCATCAATAACAGGTAATATCCCCTCATGCAGAACTCCAGACCCGCCAATGAGCATCACCTCCATCTTGTTGAGATTCAATTTCAATCGGCTTGATCTCATCCAGTCCACCACACCGGGACTGTTGGACCTGGGTCAGATGAAAAGGACAGGTACAGTTGCATGTCATCAGCATACTGGTGACAACGAACTCCCCATCTATGCACCACCTCTCCCACTGGCTGCATATACGCACTGAGCGGCCGGGGGGGTGGGGGCAGAATGGATCCCTGCAGGACCCCACATGGGAGAACCCTGGGAGAAGATGTACAATCTCTCATAACCACACTCTGAAATCTACCTGCTAGGAAGAACTGGAACCATCGCAAGACCATTCCATTCACCTCAGCATGGTCCCGCAGGCAGGTCACCAACACCTCATAGTTCACCACGTCAAATGCTGCTGAAAGATCAAGCAGAACCAGCACGGTCGACTGACCCGTACCCAGTTCCACTCTTAGGTCATTAACCAAGGCCATCAACCAAGTGCAGTGTCAGTGCCATATCCCGAATGAAAACCGAACTGCGAAGGATCTAGAAAATTGACACCATCCGTTCAGAAACCTTCCCTAAAAAGGGAAGGTTAGAGACAGGCTGAGAGCTCACCAGGGAATCAACGTCCAAAGATGGTTTCTTGAGGAAAGGTTGGACCACAGCCCCCTTAAGGGACTCCGGCAACCTTACCTCCCCCAAGGAAGCACTGATCACCTCCACCAGCAATGGTCCCACCATTTCCCTGCTGGCCTTAACCAGCCAGGACAGGCACGGGTCCAGTTCACATGTTGTGGCTTGCACAGATCCAAACACATCTGCCGACTCAGCAGGTGTCACCAATCGAAATCGATCTCATAAACACTGACCAGGGCATTTCTTACCTCTGGCTCTGCCACTGCATCTAAAAGGTCAGTGTTTAAGTAGTGTTCAATGTGGGCGATTTGACTGACCAAACCCCTCACTACCCTGAAAAGCTCCTCTGGATACAACTGTAAAAGATGTAGTGAGTTACATTTTAAAAGTTTATTAAATACAAATCATATTGACAATATAAATCAGTAGAGGTTAAAATGAATAAAATGACTGTACAAGGACGTAACTTTGAAGTATGGTAATTATATGTGGGAGACAGGGATGGAACATGGCAAAACATGCATTTTTCACCTCGTTTAGCTCTTGAGCCAGTAAAGCCAGCGTCAGGCTAAAGTTTTCAGCCCTGATTATCTGTGTCAACTTATTTCTGTAGACATTCTTGCAAATGTCTGTCAAGTACCAGCTGTTTTCATGCAGTCATATTAAAAGGCTAGCTATTAACCATGCAAATTACTAGTTAGCCAAATGGAAGCGAAAAAAGGACTGGACTGCAAGAAACAGAAGCTTCTTTTCTATGCCTTCTTCATGTCACTCCATAACACTACCAAAGTCCCTTGCCAGCTGCTCCAAAAACATCTATTACTTTCTTAAGGTCTATATATGGCCTTTGGACATCTGTATCTATTATCCAGTCTTCTACATAATGCAGTCCAGGTTCTGTGCTGTATATCTTGTTTGAGACCTGTATTACCTAGTCCCCCTATAATGCAAGAGAGTCGTAACGCTATGCTTCTGTTTTCCCCATCCATAAAATGAGAATGTTATTTACTAGATCTATAGAAGTGGAGTAGGAGTAAGAGCCAAATCTTTACCAGACATCAGTGAACATATTTATGGGTAATTTCAGACGTGACAGGCCTCTTGGCCCGCCACACTGAACCTTGGACCAGAATCTGTCTCAGATCCCGGTCTGTGATCAGGCGATCCGTCCTTTAGACGTGCTGGCCTGATCTCTACCGGGGTTCGGGGAGGGGCTGCGCGGAGAGGGGGCAGGGCTGAGCAGTGCGGCCGTTCAGCCCCGCCCCCTGTGCTCCCTTGGCCACCCGCCCACGGGGTGATGGGCAGGCGCAACGGCCAATCAGACCGCTGCACCTGACCCCATCCCTTCGTTGGGGCCCGATTCCGGATGGGGCTGGTGAGCAGACGTGAAGCGCCGCCCCATCCCGGATCGTGGCCACTCTCAACCACGGTTCTGGACCCAAGGCCGGCCTCAGGTCCAGAACTGTGGTTAGCTTTGACCCCCGCCAGAGATTCACTGTTGTGAACATCTGGCGGGGGTCAAATAGACATTACGGAGATCAAAGCCACCACCCTGAATCCACTGTAATTCAGGGTGGTTGATTGTGATCACATAACATCTGAAATTACACTATGAAATACTTTTGCTTATTTTAACTTTTAAATAAACCCACCAGTTTAAGAACTGTATTAGTATACCTCTGTTTAATGAGAACTTGCCAATATTTTGTAACATTGCTGGCCACTTTCCAAAACAAATTTTTGTGGTTTTTATACTAATGAGGGTAATCTTCCATTCACTGAAATAAGGGCGGGGGAGGGGGGGGGCAGGAGGAGAGGAGAAATGTGGGGGGAAGAGAGAAATACTTTGCTCTGTAAAGCATGCCAGAATCAAATTAAAAGGCTGTTCATCATGGTTAAGTGTTTAGGAGGGGAAACTGTTAATTACCTTGTGTCTCAACAATAGGACAGTTGAGACAAAAACTGCCTACACTTGAAAAAAAAAAAGAAAAGAACCGAAAGCCAGAGTTTGCTAAATCAGGCAAGTAAACTCTAAACATTTTCCTTCCATTAGAATAACCTTGGAATTAAATATAGTTTTAATGTATTCACTTTCAATATTAACATATCAGAGAACCTTTCAGAAATGTAACGTAACACATAACATTCAAAGTAGAGGATGCCCACATAGACAATACATTGAATGTGGTCTAGATAACTGAATAAATTAATGCATGCTTGAAACATTTTATAATTCTACTTTGCATATTACCTTTCTTTCTAAAGAATATATTTCAACTCTGCTCACACTTCAGGTCAAAGAAAGTTAGACTCTCTCTTCAACAGCTCCTCGTGCTTAGATCTACAAATATGAGACTTCATGCATTCAAATAGATACACTGTTATTCAGTGTACATTCTCATGAGTGGGATAGCATTAGGTTTCTGAATCCAGAGGAATTCCTGTGAAGTAACTGCCTTCTAGTTCTGTTCGGACAAGCAGAAAAAGCAAAGAAGCAATTTACCCGTCCCTTACTTTCCCCACTTAATGTGGCTGGGCAGAAGGCACGCAAATACAGAAAGGCGCAGAAAAAACAAGCTAAAAACAGTGGGTAAAAACAGACATAACACTGGCCCGCTGTGGCCGAGAACCGTGAGCACATGAGCATGCTTGCTCACGTGCCACCAGATGTCAGCCTGGGACTACCCAAGAGCAAGTAAGTGGCTAGCCCGGGCTGTGTCCTCAGAAAACTCCAAGGTCACAGCCCGGCTAAGGGCCAACACATGGGCCACAGAGAACCAGCCTGTTTGTTCTGCCCTGCCCTGCCTTACCTGCCACAGGTCAGGGGCCACCATGGTCACCCATCATTGGCCGCCATGGCTGTCCATCATGGCGGGGGGGACGGGACAGGCAGGGCAGGACTACCCACCTGCACATTTGTTAAGATCCAAGCCCCTACCCGGGCTGTGTGGACAGCGGGAAAGCTCTCTGGCCGCAGGCACAGCTGTTCGGTTCCTCTGCTCAGGCAGGGGCAGCCGCTGTTTTCTGCCCTGGGCCGGGCAGCCACTGCACCAGCCACACGTATTTTTACCCAGTATCACGCACAGACACTGAGAACTAGCAGAAGAGGAAGACAAGTGCACGCTAGGAAGTAGGAGGATTAGCAAAAAAACCAAACAGCTGCTTGCCTCTGATGCATTCGGACAATCATTCCCTCCAAGTAGAATTTTCTCTTGCATGAAAGTGGAGTTAATCCCAAAGGCAGCTTCTCTACCTTTAACCCCTCTGCTGAGGTGAAAAAAATGAAGGTGAAGCAAATTTGGATTATTACCTCAGAGTAACTTCTGGTGTGTACAGACTATAGATGACCTGGTTATTTAAGATTTTTTCACTGCTCAAATACCTCAGGGCTGGCCACCTCGGCTCATGGGCAATCAGTTTGACAGGCCTGAACTAGCCAATACATAAAAACAAACAAAACAAATGGTTAATACAATCCATCTTTTATAGGCAGAAAAAAAAAGGGGGGGGGCGTTTTCAGATGAGGTGCTACCCTGCGCTATTAGATTGTAAGCCGTAGGCAGGTACCGCATCATTCTTATTGTTCTGTAAAGCGCCAGGTACACAGCTGGCGCTACACAAATGCTTATAATAAATAAATAAATAATAAAATAATAATAATAATGATAGCCACATATCCGACCACTCGTCTGAAGGTGGAGCAGCCAGATACGCACTCCTGTGAGCCATGGGGCATCCACTCATGGCCAAACATGAAGCCATGCTGGGAAATCCAGAATGCTCTGTGCAGGGCCAAACAAATGTATAGTGACCACTTCCGTAGCCACGGTTGCCATGCTGGGAGCCACTCGTTTGAATCACTCTCTAAACACTCCACAAGCATGGGTGCTGCCCCCTGCCCCATCAGCTTGTTCGTTTGAAAACACCTACTGAGGTTGTAAATTTATAGCAGCTTTAACCCTTTATGCTTGCACCCCACTGAACAGGCCCTAATCTTACGCACCCAGGATACAGGGTATTTTCAGACGTTACGAGATCACAGTGAACCACGGTGAATACCCACCTGTGGTCACCGTGTCCGGCACGTCTGATATGGCGTTACGGGGCGACCCCGGCGGGGAATGAATCCGGTGCTTTCGGTACGGGGCCAAAGGGCCCCGTAACGTCTGAAATCACCCCCAGTCTGAATAAACAAAGAGTTCCGCAATCCTCAACAGAAAAAGAATATTTCCCCAACTGGCAGCAGTGCTCAGGATTGCAATGCCTCCTTTTATTCAAGATGTGCATGGAGTCTGTGAGCCCACAGAGGTGTGTCCTCACACATTCTGTATCTCCCCGTTCTACACCAGACCCAAAAGGGGCTCACGAGGGAATAAAAATTCCTGTAAAGGAGGCTTCAAGAATTCTACCTCTCCCTCTTTACACAACAGCACTGCACTGATTCTAGAGCTTTCCATGCCTAGAGGAATAGGGAGGCAGAATTTGCTCCCATCCAAGGATCTTTATATGATCACAGAACATTTACTTAATACAAAATGCTACACATGCATATTTACTATTACAGAAAAGGTGTATCCTAAATGCAAGACAATATAAAACTTGGATGAATTCCTACATGGTGGCATAGCTAAATTTACAAGCAATATTTTGCCCTTCCCCCAAGGCTCAACTTACAACATAAAAATACATTAAAATTCCTTTACGAAACACCTACCCTAAACCCTAAAATAATTTTTAATAAGTTTAATTTTATGTATTTGATTTTAATTGTTGAACTGTTTTATTTTTTGCATTTTATTGTGAGCTGCCCGAGCTGCTATGGTGAGCAGGGGGGTGCGGGCTATAAATGTGTCAAAATAAACAAACAAACAAACCCCACACCCAATCCCCTATCTCTACCTGCCAAATGCTTTGCCAAAAAGAAAGGTCTTACATCACCTTCAGAATATGTTCAGGCTTGGACTCCAGACACCTTAAAAGTTGCCATTGGGCTAAAGTGCTATTGAAAAATATGGTTTATTTCAACTAATTAAATTTCAGATCATGTGATATGCAGAGATGCTAATGCAATGGTCAAATGTACAACACCACATTTGAACAAAGTTACACAAATTTTACTGGAGCAACAGTAGTTCCTGCCCATTATACTATATTTACTGAATAGTGTACATCACATTGATCAGAGTTGTGTGCTTTACAATTTCATGACAAGATCATACATGGGCTTGGGCCAGAGCTAAGGTTGCTGCGGGAACCTTATCCTGGATTTCTGATTTTAGTGCAATGACAACCTTATCCTTTTTCCTGCACTTGCATACTTTGTGCCCTTTAAAATTATAAACAGTAAAAAGTTCAAAATATTTCAATAGGTATTTTGCTAGACAACATTAGAGTGACTGGTTCGCAAAAACATGAGCAGAGTTGCTTTAACTTTCCAAAAGCCAATTTCACTTTGGAGACAAGAAAAATAAATTAAAAGTTGCACGTAAAAAAGCAGTTGCTTAGAAAAGGAATAAACCACTGGAACTAGGTGCTCGGAAATTAGAGATAAGACAGACCTACTGAGTCATTTTACCATTCCCATGACAATACAAGATTATTTCTCTCACAGTAGTCTCACACATTTGCCTCAACCATAATCATCAGCTGTTTTTATTAACTACACTCTGGCAAGAAAAATAAAGAAGAGTTACAAAGCCTAACGTGGACAGTGAAAAATACTGAAAGGATTCCAAGTGAGTCAGCAAACTTCAAATGAAGGATTATCCTTATTTGTGAGGAATCCACTGCGGTAAAAAATTGAACCAGAGACTTTCACGTCCAGAAGCATAAGGGCTACAGACTGAACTGAATAAGAATCTTCTTTCTGTCAACTGTAGTCCCATGATTAACAACATGGTGCACAAAAGATGCACATGTTTCCAAGACTTTCCTGCTCTCGGAGGTCTCCAATCAAGCACTATCCAAGCCAAACCCAGCTTAGCTTTGCAAATCAGACTAGATAAAGCATATCCACACCTTACCAGATCTTAAACACAACCAGCTAATATCTAATCAATTTATACACTCTGTGGCACCTATAATTTTTATCCTCCCAGAAACCCTGATAGATGCCTTAATAACAATAATTATTGTAATAATTAATCCTCTGATGCACAGCTGCTAAATACATTTGAGTTTGTTACATAAGAATTTATAAACCATTGTTTATGTGACAAGTAGGAAAGTTAAAAAAAACCCTATTGTTGCAGGAAATGAATGCTGGGTGGTGCTCACCCTGGATCAAGCTCTGATTAAAGAATAAGGTTTGAGACCAAGAAACATCTCCAGATCTGTGAAGCTGCCAGCTCCAAACCACCCTTCTTCCACTTATAAAGTCAGCCTAGAATGAATGCAAAAGCAAGCATCTTCATTTGGACTGTCATAATTTGGTGCACACATATGGCAAAGTAGTACTAAAAAGTGCACACAACATACAACATTTTCAAATGTTCACACCTTTGCTATTTTCAAAACAATTGCACATTCAAAACTTCTTTAAAGAAGGCTTAAGACAAAGCCATGTATTTGTAATCTAGAATCTGAAAGGAAAAAAAACACATGCTCCCACATCACCACTACCACACAAACATCTATATTTCATTTCTAATTCAAATGGCTAAATTGGGTTTTATAAACAGTTTTTAAAAACACACTTTTAGGCTGATCTCAAGCATGAGCAATTTCAATATAAAAAGGAATTTTAAGAAATAAGCAACTCACAGTAGGTGTTGGGTATAGAAGTGTCTTCTCAATCTTGACCATACAACTACAATTAGTAAACTCAAGCAAAGGTACACAGAGAAGGACTGTTATTCAGAGAACTAAAAATGAGATATGGGATTTTTCACCTCTAGTTTATCAGATCAAGGTAAGCAGAGACCAAAAACTGTTTCCATCTAATTAGTTTGTTGGGCTGTATGGAATGAGTTTGATAGTCTCAGTCCATTTCTTAGACAGAAAGTGTCCATACGAAAAAAAACAACCCCCCTCCCTCCCCCAACCTTGGCTCTATTTTGCAACTTAACAGAAAAGAGGCCAATGACAGTAGGGTCCCATCACTCTCTCAAGCGAGGCACTTTGAAAAGAAGGAGCACAGAGAAAGCTTGCATTGCTGATACCTGTGGTGGCATCAGCAGTGTATCTTGAGTTTCAGGGCTGACAGCCTGGCACCTTTCATAAGCACTATGTTCAAACACAAGTAATTTTAAATACATGTCAAATTCCTAAAAGATAACTTATTTATCTTTTAGGCATGGACCCATGTTTATTTTGTTTTCCTCATTGGCAGCAATGGGGGAAACGCTGTGAACTCAAGCCCCTGCTTTTAAGTAACTGATGTGTGGAATTCAATAATACTAATAAACGCTTACAAGCCTGCAAAGCAAACAGTAAGTAAAGCAACACGGGATAAAGTTTCCTGTTTAACTGTTTCACTGAATCCATCTGTCAAATGTTTAACTGGACTCAAGAACATAAGGACAACATGGCCTTTCTAAAATTTTCATTTTGAGACTGTAGGAAATTTAGTAATAAATGGTAATAAAGCATGTGGAACATTATTGGCCCATAGGCTTGTTGCCTTCAATTTACACATAACAAAGCTTTTCAACTACATGTATGAAGCAAAACAATCCTTAAAACCAACAGAAAGGATCAGGGTGTTCCCTCAAACTACCAAAACAAAGTTTAATCATAATTTCATAAATATCAAAGCAAATATGGCACTGTAAAATTATAGAAAATCACTTGAACAAAAACCAGGATAGATCAAACACAAGACAACAAAGTTAAACTCACCAGACACTTTAACTGGGTACAGCTTCACACCAAAACCCATTTATGCCAATGGTAAATTTGGTCCATTCCAGTCATGACTTTCATATTCATGATCTCACCCATCAGATTTGCTACTCTCATTTCCTCTTCTTCCTCTTACTCCTTATGCCCCTCCCAGTCCTCAGTCTCCGCTGTTTTATTTTCTGCACAACTGCCTTCTCATCTCATTTATGCTGCCCCTTTCTCTGGAACAGTGTTTCAGGTCCTGTCCATCAATTGCTTTCTCTCCCATATAAATCCCTTGAAACCTATTTCCCCAAATTCTTTGCTATTTTACATTCCTTGCAAACCATTTCTCCTCAGTCTCCTTTACCTGATCTGCGGTCCCTGCTTTTCATGGGAAAGATCTGTACTCTAAGAAAAATTTCCACTGAAGTCAATTAAAGTTTGTCCAAGTATAGGAGCCAAGTAGTTCAGACCAGAGCTCTATACTGAAATCTCTTCATGGTAGGAAAAGCATCCAGTTCTACAGCTCACGAAGCTATGCTATATCAGAGGTGTCCACCTACGTCTATCTGGCCCTCAACCTTAAAATCTAATTTTATTAAAATATTATTTTTCAAATAAAATATGAATTTCTGGGATGACATCATGCAGCAACAATAGCTCCGAACTCGGCATATTTAACTTGCAGAGTTTATGGTGATAAGTTTGAATTCGCTACCCCTGCACTATAGAAACAACATACACAGGCTGCACGACAAGATATTTTTGTACAATCTGGCCCACCACCATACTGCTGAGAAGCGATCCGGCCTATGGTGGTCAAGAAATTGCACAGCCCTGCTAATATCCAGTTCTAACATTTCCTTACTCATGTTAATAGCCTCTACTAATACAAGCTGTTTCTATTGATTTTGCAGAATTAAGTCCCCCCAGACTTTTATAACATGCATCAAATCTTTAACTGTCTGGTATCACCTCTAAAATTACACGGTACACGTTAACCAAGCACATGTTGGTTAAGTACACATTAACCAAGCTATCCGGTTAAGATATTAGTATTTTGAGGTAACCACACCTTCACCTTCCTACAAGGAACAACAAAATTCCTATGCCAACAGTAATTTGGTAACCTGTCATCTCCCAGCTAATTTGTATGCTCGCATTTTGAGGGACTGTCCAGTCTTAGGGACTGCACACATTTCAGAAGTTCCCACTTGTAAGTTAGATTATATAAACTAGAATGCTGTTATTGACTTTCTTCCATGTGTAACCAGGTGTACACAATAGGCTTCTCTAACCCATAATTCTTTTATTATAAGCTTGATACCAGTTAATAATTTAAAAAAAGCACAGCTTTGGGGATTTTTAAGAATAATTTATGTAACTGATGACAACTTTAATAAAACATCTCAAGTCTTCATGAGCACACATTTGTAAAGATTAGGAATTATTTCTTTCAGACACACTGCAGAACATTAGTATTTTACATGGATTGTAAAATAGAAAACTGCATAGCAAATATCTATTTTTCCAAGTGAATAGCTTTTCAAAGATCTACCTATGGTTTGCACTTCCATAGGTTTATACATCACATGCAAATACAGATATATAAAGGAAATAAATGTGCTGAAATATTTTCATATCTATCCCTATAGAGGCAAAATGATAAATCTGAGATTTAACTAAACAGGAAAAACATATTTGTCTCAAACTATTAAAAACTGGACTTGTATTTTTCATTTAATTCATAAAAATATCAAAATCCCCTCAATTCCAGCAATTTCATGTAAGTCTTCTAAACTCCCTTAAAAAATAACTCCTCCGCACTTTAACATAAAGCTAATTTAAAATTTATTTTACTTTACACAGAAAAGACAAAGGGGATCCAAAAGCATGCAAGCTGCTGCTATTGCTCCAGGTTGCAATCACATTTTAAACAGGTTTTAGAAGACATTAATACTCAAAAGAACCAAAAGGAGATAACTAACTTGTATCTCTGCTATTATTTATGCTTCTGTATTGTTTAAATAAGCACATAGTTAGGAGACTATAGTTTGTATCTAAGAAGCTATGTGAAGTTATAATTTTCCTTTGTTAGAAACCTGTCAGGAAACACTCATTATTTCAAAGTGCAACCCCACACTCAACCAATGCTCCTCTCAAATAAACAAAAACAGCTGGAAACTTCAAGAGAAGTGAACAAAAGAGATCCTTGCTCCCTCTTCTCCAGAGCAGCAAGGATAAGGAATCAAGACAGTATGACACAGGAAAGACTTTGGGCTGGATACTGCAACCCTTATGCATGTGAGATATCACATGAGTCCTAAGAACTATTCATGTGAGCTAGGACTGCAGGATAAGACCCCCCATACAAGCTGACTAGTCCTCTCTCCAGACAATACATCTTTATTTCCTACCATGTGTGTACTAAGGCTCTGGATAAATTTGTAGTTAATAATTTTATTTGTAAAGCACAAAATACTCTGTTACTGTGGTCTGGGGTGGGGAGATGCATGCCACACAAGTTGTTTTAAGTCCATCATAACAACATTTGCAAAGCATCATTCTCATGACTTACTGAAATTTAAAGCCTACACATTAGTTATGAAAGTAGCACCATCTCACTAACTGTAAGAACACTGTGGGTTCAAGTAAGGCATTTTAAGAAAAGTTGTTGCAAAACTTTGACCCATCCTGTGAAGTGTTAGGTGGTCTTATTTCCCGTTAAGTTTAGAGGGTGATGAAGGCACTAAACATTTGAAAGGGTATGGTTTTCGCTTCACTGCAGACTCCCCAGCCTGTCACACACTTAAAACACAGTAACAGGGTGGGTTAAAACAATTATTTTGCTCAAGTCCCTTCCTCCTCTCTGCTCCTAGGCCAATGCGCTTGGGTCAGCAAAGCAGAGGAAAGTGCCATGGGGTTAAGGGATAACAGATCAACCATTCAGAGTAACCTTGCTCTGAAAACATAACAAAGAGGAAAGTTGGCAACAAGACGTTAACAGAAATAAGTGAGAAAGTGCATGAGCATCTTACCTCCTGAAGACAAAGGGAGCTGCAGCTCAGCATCCCTGCTATTTACCACCTTGTTGCCCATCACTACCCCATCACTAACTCCCCCAGCGGTTCAATTACATCTCTTCAAAACTCTAGTCCAAGCCCTAGCTACACCACAACGCCTGTTCCAACCCTTGCAGCACCCAAGGTCCCTGTCCGAAGCACTCAGAGCCCCAGCCACGACACAACCACTGCCCAAGCCTCTTGATTGTTCTAGCCTCCAATCTCTGCTCAGATCTACGTCTCTTCTTCGAAACTTGTCCCAAACCTCCTTCTAGTGTCTGTGCCTAGCGCAAGTCCCATGACCCTATGCTCCCGCTTAAGAGCAGCCACTCACAATAACCTCTGCCCCCTACAAGCCCTCTTTGCTCTCTGAGCCCTTCAGCACACTCATTCAGCCAGATGGAGTTGAACCCAGCACCCAAAAGCCCACGACCTCCAACCTGCCTTCCACCAGCTGCCCCCACTCTTACACTAGGGAAGGGGGATACCCTTCCCAAACCCTAATGTCTCCAACTGTGGAGGAAGCTTCCCTTCATCTCCAACTCCTGGTCTATGGAGGCAAAGCCCCCTCAGTCCCCCCCACCCCACCTTGTAAAGGATTAACACCCCCCCCCTCATTACCCCTTAATGGAAGGAGAAGCCCCCGGTGTCGTCATCCCTATTTTGGGTTAACCACTCATCCTCCCAACAGAAGCTGAAGCCAGCTCAGATCCCGGCCTCTCCCATGGGGGAGATGAAGCCCCCTCGCCCCTCCCCTCAAAATTGGGGGGTCAAGCCCCCTGCCCTCGGTCTCCCCCAAAGGGGGACACCAGTCTCCCACATATTAGAGGTCTGGAATCCACAGGGGGAGAGTCCCCTCAGGCCCTCCCCCCGGGGGGGGGGTCACCGGCCCCCTCCCCCACCGGCCCCTTTATTTACCGCCATCATCAGCACGCGCGAGCTGTCACCGAGCGCGAGACACCCCAACCGGCGCCGGCCACGCCCCCTTCTCTCCCATTGGCCGCCGGTCTCGCCCCGCCCCCCGTTGCCGTTGGTCAAACCGTACGCCATACATTCCTATTTTCCCGCCTCTTTCGTGTACCGTACAGCCCCCTCATTCAACGGCCCCTCTTACGTAATCTACGTAGTGTGATGGTGATGATTTCCCCCCTCCCCAGATTCGATTTTTTTTAAAAAAAAACTTTCTTACACCAGTTACGCAGCTGGAGGGTAAGGAAGAGCCGCGATCCTCACTAATTTATGATAGTTACGCGGTCCTGAGGCAGAATCCTATGCCAAATAGCGAACGCTCCAAGGTTTTGCGCAGGATGCGTAACTTCAACGGCGGATTCCCAGCTAGTTTACGACTTTTACGTTGAGGGATTTCGAACGAAGCTCGCTTACGGCACTTGCGTATCTGGCAGCTGTAGATGTTCCGTAGTTTACGGCGGGGGAGCTCCTGAGGGGGAGTGAGGGGCGGGGATTCAAAAGCCCAGCCCAGGGGCCATGACGTAGATGGGCTTTGTGAATCGCACGGCTGAAGTTTGGTTGAATCACAGGAGGGTAAATAAGGATGTTTCAGAGACAAAGAGACTCTTAAAGGGACAGGACTCCATATTCCAATCTCTCCTCTCTGCTCAGAGGGACCTAGGCAGGAGGAGCATTTCTCCTCCATCCACACAGACCTTTTAAGCAGCTGAGCGCTTTGAGTTACCACAGCATCATCTGCACGAGGCCAGGCCAACATGCTAGCAGCTGCAGGAGGCTCTGGGTTACGCCAATGCTATGATGGGACCCATGTAGGAAAACATGGGAGCAAGACAAGGGGAATGATGTTGCCCAGCGAGTAGCACATGGCCTCACAATGCGGGGATGGTGTCACACAACATGGCAACCTCCTGAGGGAATGGTGTTACACCGATAGCGGCACAAGGACCTAAGGGATACATCGCACAACATGGCAGCATGAGGGCCTCACAAAGGAATGGCGGGCAGGGTGGACATGATGAAAGTTTACAAAATCATGAGTAGTGTCTGACAACGCGTAACATACATGTAGCATGATCTTTGTGTAGATGAACACTAATTGTAACTTGGAAAGTCATGTAAAAATGACATGTTTGATATCAGAATTATCTATGAATGCTGAATCCACTTAAGGGGATGGTTGGCATATAGAAATGGTAGATTGCCATCAATATGCAAGAAGAAAATTAGATGTGAAGAAGAGGAAACAAACTGTGAGCCCCCAAAACAGCTGAAGCATGTTTTCTGGGACAGTTAGAAAGTCAATGGAGATTAAGTGCTAGTGGGCAAGACATGACCTAAGAGACAGTTCCCAGTAAAGGAAAGAAAGTCCTGGAAAGATCTGGAAAAAGACCATAAAAGGTACTTAAAAGAGCAATCAAGAGGGGAGGGAGAGACTCATTCTGTAAGAGCCAAGCAGGGACCATGGACTGGAAAAGAATAACTCACCAAGAAGTATAGTACCTGACCTTATCATCTGACAGAGACATATGGACATTATATATTAATATATACTTGGGGCAAGACTTCAGCTTAGGTATTTCACAGTGTAGGTAGCATTGCATTATCTTTTGAATCCCTTTATTTGGTTGGCACTCTTGAATCAATTTTGCTCAGCAGTTAATCCAATTTTATAAATATAAAATCCTTCTGACTGAGATTTGTGTGGCTACTGATGTTGGGTGACACGGGGTGCTTTTAGATGGATGACAGCCCTGGTTTTGCCTGCGCTAGTCCTTGGAGTTTCCCAAGACACATAAATTAAATTAAGATTTGCCCAGGTATCTAACCTGGGGCTCCCCTCAACTGTGGGTGCTTTTAGATGGACCTAGTGCACCTCTGCCTGCTTCCAGCCCCACCTGGGTTGGCTTCACCCCTGGGCTGGCCCATCCGTCTAAAGATGCGCCGCACCAGAAGTGCAACTGGAGCAGGCAGCTGTTAATGAAGGCACATCCTGCTCTGAACCGGGCCCAAAGCAGAGCTGCTGTCCGTCTACTGGGCGGACCCAAGCTGCAGCTCTGTTTTCGGCCAGCTGTTCTCCCGGACAACACTATACAGTTGCAGGTGCCAGCCTAGAGCGTTGGGTGATGACCCGCAACTCTATGGTGGGGGTGGGAGTGCATGGGCAAACCGTGGTCCTGGGAACCCACCAGGTCTGTCTGAAGCCAACCCAGGTGGGGCTGGAAGCGGGCAGAAGTGTATTATGTCCATCTAAACTAAGTCATGGCCAGTTTGGAGGAGGTAAGGGAAAGACCCAATCCCATCACATGCTGTGAAGCAAATAAATAGTTGGTACATACCCTTCTCAAAATACTAAGGGACACTCTATTAAATTAACTGGCAGCAGATTTAAATCAAAAAGTACATTTCCACACAACATACAAGTACCCTGTGGAGCGTGTTACGAGTGGGTGTTCTGAAGGCCAATAGCACAACTGGGCTCAAAAAAGGGATTGGATAGGTTTCTTAGAGGAGAGGTCAGTAAATGGCTATTAAATTGGCCTGGGGATCAGACCTCTGACAGTCAAAGGCTGGGAGCAAATAGCAGAAAATAAATTGTTTCATCATGACCTGTTGCACACATCTCTAAAGCAACCAAAGTTGGCCACTGATGGATGCCTGGACTACATGGACCATTCATTGGTGACTGAGAATGATACTTATGTTCCTCTTCCTCTTGTCTGCAATACCTGCCACCACCCTCTTCCTTATCATTTTGTGATCCAGTTTATCAACTGATAAAATGGGGATAATGCTTGCTCACCTTTTAAAAGGAGCTTTACTATTTAGTTGAGAACTATACTCTGCCCAGTTCCCTCCACTTGACATCAATGGCAAAGCTCCCAAAGAGCAGGCTCAAGACTTAACCAAGCAGCCTCTTTTATAACAGTGCATCTCTACTCTGAAAATGCTGAAGAACACAGGAAAAAAATAACCTCCCAGAAAGCAAAAGAAATGCCCTATGCATGAAGTTCTTTCTCAGTCTGCAAATTTTGAGAAGGGAGCCACATCAGTGGATGACCTCTCTAGGAGATGCTTGCTAAGATCACCAACGATCTTCTTGTGGCTAAATCCAACCGCCTTTACTCTATTCTTGTCCTTGATCTCTCTGCTGCCTTCGACACTGTTGACCGCTCGCTCCTGCTTGAATTGCTTCACTCCCTTGGATTCCGGGACTCTGTCCTCAACTGGTTCTCCTCCTACCTTTCTGACCGCTCCTTCAATGTCTCTCTTCCTAACTCCTCACCCTCACCCCTCTCGGTTGGGGTTCCCCACGGCTCTGTCCTTCGCCCTCTCCTCTATCTACACCCTACCCCTAGGCAAACTCGTTGCCACCCACGGTTTCCAATACCACCTATATGCTGACGACACTCAACTCTCTCTCTCCACTCCTTTCCTTCCCCCCTCTCTTCAAGCTCGTCTCACCAACTGTCTCTCTGATATCTCCGCCTGGATGTCTCAACACCAACTCAAACTGAACATGGCGAAAACTGAACTCCTTATCTTCCCTCCCAATCCTTCCTCTCCCTCTTCCCTGTCTATTGCCATTGACGGGGTCTCCATCCTCCCTATCCCCCAAGCCCGTAGCTTGGGCTTCATCTTCAACTCGCACCTCACCTTCAAACCCTACATTGACTCCGTTGCCAAATCCTGCAGTTTCTCCCTCCACAACATTGCTAAGATCCGCACTTTTCTGTCTGTCTCCTCTGCCAAAACTCTCATTCATGCCCTAGTTATCTCATGCCTCGACTATTGTAACCTTCTCCTTGCTGGCCTTCCCCGCTCTCACCCTTCTCCCTCATCTCTATTCAAAACTCTGCTGCCAGGATCATCCACCTAGCCCGTCGCTTTGACCATGTGCAGCCTCTCCTCTCCTCTCTCCAGTGGTTCCCTCTTCCTGAGCATATTATGTACAAGCTCCTCGTCTTCACTTACAAAGCTCTTCACAACCTCGCTCCCCCCTACCTCTCTGCCCTGATCTCCCTCCGAACCCGTTTGAGCACTCCGCTCCTTTCCCACCCTGCTCCCCCAACAGCCTTCGTCCCTTCTCCCTCACTGCCCCGCACGCCTGGAACTCCCTCCCTGTCCTCGTCTGCCTGGCCCCCAGCCTCCATACCTTCAAGTCCCTCCTCAAAACCCACCTCTTCCGCTCCGCCCTTCCTAACTCCTGCTAATCATACCCACCCAGGATTATCCCCCAACTGTTATCTGTATACTCCCAATTTACTGCAACCAAGCCAAGAATGTGTACCTAGTTCTTGCATCCTCATGAATGTTGCATCCCTTGTCTCTCCCTCTGTTTCCCCTTCCCTGTCTCTCCTCCCCCTGACTTTAGACTGTAAGCTCTCAGGCAGGGACCATGTCTATCTTGTTTTTTGTAAAGCGCCAGGTACATCGCTGGCACTATATAAATGCTTATAATAAATAAATAAATAAATAAATAAATAATAATAACAACAGGAAATAAAGGACTACATCCTGTTTTTGCTTACTCCCATGCAGTCCTACTGACATGAGTGGAGTTGTATGGGTGTAATTAAAGTCAGAATTTAGCTCAAAGGGTCCAAGCTCTGTAACAGCAGAAAAGTTAGAGGCATTACGAAGAGAATGGACACCATTATTTTCCCAGCACCCATTTGTACTTTTAAGACATGACATAGGATTTGAGGTTATAAAATTCATTTTTAAAAAACAGATACTTCTGACATTTGCCTATTCTTTCATTTAAAACTCCATGGATTTTAGTTTCAAAAGAAAGCAGAGTAGGAAAGAGAATTTGTACAAACAGCAGAATTTTTAATTTGGTTATAAACAATTAGCTACACAGATCAACCATGAACTAAGGTTGGCCTGCCCCCAGAGACTTATGGATCCAGTAGATTTCCTGAATGCTTTGGGCGAGATACCTGGAGATCTTGACAGCCGCTCCATCGATGACCTCATGGCCCTTTTGGAACAGCTGGCTAGCGAAGGTCAGTGATCGGGTGGTTTCCAAAGCATCCGCTTCCGATGTTTCAGCACTGCAGGGCCACATGGTTCACAGAGGACATGCGGCGGCTGAAGAGAGAGGGTCAGTGGTTAGAGCGCTGGTGGCGTCAAACTCACACCCAAGCCAACCGGTTGCAGTATAGAGCATGGCTGAAGGCCTATACTGTGGCGGTACGGGCAGCAAAGAAGGGGTTCTTTGCTTCCCTTATAGCATCTGCGTCTGGCCTGGATTTGGATTCATCCACAGCCCATTGTGACATGTTTTTGGCATACTTTCCAGATAAAATGCTTGTATTGAGCAAGACTTTTATTCTACCACTTTAGATGCAGTGGTGGAACCTGAGGTGGGGGAACACCCTGTCTGGTCAGTTTTTGTGGGAGGAATTTCAACTGGTGATGTCTGCCAAGGCGATGAATGTCCTGGGGTCTGTGCGGGCCACAACTTGTGAATTAGATCCTTGCCCATCTTGGCAGATAAGAGCTGCCAGGGAGACATTAGGGCCAGTGCTGGCGGGGGTGATCAACGCCTCCCTTTGGGAGGGGAGAGTACTGGAGTGTTTGAAGGAGACTGTGGTCTGCCCTCTCAAGAAACCATCTCTTGACGTTGACGCCCCTGTGAGCTACCGGCCTATCTCTAACCTTCCCTTTTTGGGGAAGGTTATTGAGCGACTAGTGGCCCATCAGCTGCAGGCACATCTAGACCGCTCTGGTTTCCTGGACCCCGTGCAGTCCGACTTTCATCCAGGTTAAGGTACAGAGACAGCATTGGTGTACTTGGTTGACTTCCTCGTAGAACTGGACAGTGGTGATATGACCCTGCTAGTTCTGTTAGATCTGTCAGCGGCTTTTGATACTGTTAACCACAAGATATTGGTGACATGCCTGCGGGATTTGGCCAGGGTGGAAGGGACTGTTTTGCAATGGTTCCGTTTGTACCTTATTGATAAATCCCAGCAGCTGGTCCTCGGGGATTACACATCTTCCCCAGGAAGCCTCCTGTGTGGGGTCCCACAGGGTTCCATCTTGTCCCCTCTCTTGTTCAACGTGTATATGAAGTCGCTGGAGGTTGTCCGCAGCTGGGAGGGTCCGGTGTCATCAGTATGTGGACGACACCCAGCTGTATCTGTTTTTTTTTCATCAGACTCATGCCTTGCTCTCTCATGGCTGTCCTGGTGTCTGACAGCTGCAGGGACTGGATGAGGCCGAGCCAGTTGAACCTCAATCGTGATAAGACAGAGGTGATGCTGGTGGGTGGGCCGGCGATCTGAGGGAGGTGGCTGCCCCTATTATTGGGGGCACCCACCCTCCATTAGTTCCATCTGTGCGGAGTCTGGGGGTGCTCCTGGATTCACAGCTGCGCCTGGATTTCTAGTTGGTGACTGTGGCCAGGGGTGCCTTTCACGTTACATCTGGTGAGACAACTCCGCCCTTATGTCTCGGACTCCAATCTCGCCACCATCATTCATGTGTTTGTCACCTCAAGGCTAGACTACCGTAATGCACTGTACGTGGGGCTGCCCCTGGTGACGGTTTAGAAACTGCAACTAGTGCAGAATGCAGCGGCTTGTCTCCTTACTGGAACGGGCCGCAGGGAGCACATAACACCTGTGCTCTGGGCACTGCACTGGCTACCGATTGTTTTCCAGCCCAATTCAAGGTGATGCTTTTGACTTTTAAAGCCCTACACAGTCTAGGCCCCATTTATCTGAAAGATCGCCTCATCCCCTGGGTTCTGGGGCAGACCTTGCGGTCATCTGAAGATGCCCTCCTGGAGGTCCAACATTATTGGTGGGTCCGTACGGACAAGAGGGCGTTCTCACGTAGAGCGGCGGCTGCACCATCACTTTGAAATGCTCTCCCGGTAGAGATCCATCTCAGCTCAAATCTCCTGGCTTTTTAACGTAATTGTAAGACATGGCTCATCCGCCAGTCATTCTGCAGGGGAGGAGATGGGGGGTGGGTTAGGGTAGTATTTATCGCAGACCTATATTGTTTGATTTTTTTTAGTTTATTCTATTTTTATATGATTTATTGTATTTTATTGTGATGTTGTAAGCTGCTCCAGGTCGCCAGAGGGGCAGGATATTAAATGTAAATAAGTAAACAAATAAATAAATAAAAGGGTCAGATCCTGCAACCCTTACAAAAAGTAAACCCACCACAATCAACATTAGTCAGGACTTAGTAATTGCATAAGTCGGAGTTGCTAAATCAGACTGACTTGGTTACTCGTCAGAATTACTAATGTATATACAGTACAATTTTGGCAGCTCTACTGTAAATCATTTGGACAGATCTTTCTGGACTCACAGCCACTTTAGAGATGAATAAAAATACCCATACAAAAATCTCTAGGTGTCCTAACGGTTATTTAGAATTGAAGTCATAAGTGATTTTCACTCATCAGCAAAAATCAATGCTATGCAACTAAATGAACTAAGTCAGCTAATCAATAAATCAAAGCTATAAAATAACACCTTTACTCGCATTGCTTCCAGAAACATACCCTCCACTTTCCCCCTAAAGTCCTAACAATAAATGGCTTTTGCACCAGGCATGGAAGGTCATTAAGTCTATTTGGGACCAAGGCCTTGATTATTCACAAGTTTACATTTTAAATTCAGAGTAAGATCCAGATATGGACAGAAGAGGGAAAAATTTCAAATACATCTGTGCACTGCTTCTCAGGTAAATTGCTGCAAATTGGTGTGGTGGAATGCATAACCTTAAAGCAGGGACGTGTGTTCACTGCATTTTCCCCATGCAGTGAACACAGATCCCTGACCGTAAGAACCACCATCCTGCAAACACTCTAGGCCTAAAAGCCCCAGGTTGATCTCAGTGGAAGCTCAGTGGGAGGAGAAGTTGTGGAGCCAGGACAAAATCTTTCTGCTAGTTTCAAACATAACCCTGGGTTCTCTAATAAACCAAAGAAGGCCCCTAACAATGATTTACTTAAGAAGTTCCAAGGGAGGCATTTCAGGGAAAGCACATAAAGTTCTGGCAGCTGCAGAACTGAAGTAAACAGCATGCTCATGTTATCTATTTAACAAATGATAACACAGGCTGCAGGAGAAAAATATAGAAAGGTGAAGGAAGTTTCAATAGCTTTCTGGCTGGGGCTATATGTTTAGACCTGGGGATGGGGGTGCAAATGGTTTAACAAGCAGAGAATTTCCATGGCCCTTTTTTCTCCAAAAAATAAAAAATAAAGTATTCACTGTTGTTTGATCTTCAGGAGATATTACATGGCTATGTTTTGCAAGAAGTGTTTGGTCCTCATATTATATTATTATTATTATTTATGTAGCACAAGGAATGTGCCTAGTGCTAAACAGTTACAATCTAGGATGGACAAGTGGGAAGTAAACAAAGGGAGAGACAGATACATTCCCATTTTACAGTTGGGAACTGAGGCTAAGCGAGCAACTTGCCCACGGTCATGCAGTGAATTTGTGGCTAAGCCAGGATTTGAACCCTTGTCTCCCTAGTTCAAGTCCAACACCTTATCCTGCAGGATACACTGGCATTCAAAAACTTTACTTTAATAATTCAACTGAAGTCACTGGCATTTCTCAGAAAACTATGTGTTTGTAAGGCTCAGTCCCTAATCTATTTAATTGAATGCACTTCTAACATTGGGGTGGGGTGATAAGCATTTAGTCCCACATTTTAATTTTTTTAAATGTATATATAATAAGAGAACAGACTCAATTGGTCTCAACCAGAAGATTTTAATCTTCTCAACATATATTAAAAATTATAGCAAGCTAAGAACACAACCCTAATAGGGCAGCAGAGAATTCTCAGAGATTTTGCCACAAGGGAAATTAAGTTTGCATCTAGGGTATAAAGCTCCTCAACAAAATTTAAGATAAACTCAGCTAACAATAACTTCAACACAACAAAGCAATTAAATGGGATTTTCCCCCCTATTTTTAAAATCTTTTTTTAATTTATTTTTTAAAAAATCAGCTTCCCGTACAAAAGATTTCTCCATATTATAGGAAAATAAGGCTTTTTTAAATTAAAGGGATATCAAAGTACTTCCATATCAATGGGCAGAAATCTCACATTTAGTGGTGAGCAACCAAGTAAAATGAGGGACAATGAAATCCCACCCCTGTGCGCACACAGCTGAAAAAACAGCGATCACTTGGATCAGGCATTTGGAAGGACATTGCCCTGAGAAGCATCAAAGGCAGTGGGGCTAATCATCAGAAGCACTCCATAATCCAGAAGGGTGAGAAGAATAATGCAATATATTCAAGCCTATGTGCCTAGGGTGAGAGAGGACTACTTCTAGCCCTGCTAGTGAGATGCCCCTTTCTTTAATGAGGGGAGAATGCACTCTGGAGTTTTGGTCAGGGATTCCTGCTTTACAAAGAAAGCCAGGAAAGCTGTTACTTTGAAAACAGGGGTATGTGCGTGTGTCTTATGGTGCCTGCTTCATCTGATCCCAGCGACGGGCACTTGCTGCTGCTTGCGAATCTTGTTGAACAGTTCCATGTACTGAACCATTGTGTCTGCCGGGCTGTAGATGCTATCGTGCTTGTTGCCAAACACAGATGGGATTCCAGGAGTGTGACTTCCCATGAAGCTTTGCATGAACTCCATTAACAGGTTCCAGCAGTCATTGGCTACCACACATGGGCAGTACTCCACCTGGCAACAGAAACAGAAGCACTGAAGCATGGAACAGCGACAATAACCATGCAGAAGGCAATTAACTTTCCACTCCCCTCCTCTCTACGACAACTATTTATTAACTCTGATGAAGAGTTCCTCAGTCCTTTAGAGACACAGGGGGATGAGATTCTTCTAATATCAGCAAATTAAAAAGGACACGTTATACTGCAACCCAAAGCCATAATACTTAAGCATCCTCCACAAACGCAGTAGCAAAACCCTCAATCATTTACCAAAGGGGGAGAAGGGGAATAAAGGCTGGCAGAGAGCTGCTGTACTTTATTATATCTTTTGCTTCCCCCATCTTCTCGCTGTCCTTTGAACCCAAAGGGTGTCCATAAACAGACTTTTCCAGTCAGGGTGTATAAAGTCAGGACTAAGCAATGCTCAAGCCCATCTAACCCGTATCCAGCAGAAAAACAGGGAAACCAGTCTGGACTATTATTATTTCTTTCTTTATGTAGTGTCAGCAATTATATGAACCCTCAGCACATGTGAGGGCCAAACAGAACTGTCCTCTGCACTATGCAGTTGATCCGATTTTACCCTTGCAGACCAGTAGTGACTAATTCCTGCAGTAGCATGTTTTTTCATGCCTCCTAGAACACCTATGACCAACACCGCCAGCATCACCTTTTAACACAGGCAATTTCAGAAGCTCAGAAAAGAAATTCTCATACTTTTGTCTCTCATCCTCTACCTCCTTCACCTCAGTTATTATTATGTTTTCCTTTCTCAGTTTCCTATACATAGCAGGCATTGTTTTTACTATTTTTGTTAGTGGGAAAAGTATGTAAGAGCTAGATATTAAAGTTTGCCTTCTACCCTGGAGACCTTGATTCAAATGTCAAATCAGGTCATACTAACCACTAGTAAATTCTTGGCCCCAGAGCCAAGTTTGATTTAAATGACACTATTTGCATAGGGAAAACTTGGAAGTTAAATATCAAGGAATCTGCAGCTCTGCCATAAGGTACAGTAGCAAAGGGGTGTGGTGGAACTGTGCACCCATGTGCCATGTTGGGGTACATATGAAAAGAAGACAATTGCTCAAAGCCTGCTAACAAACTAATTTCTTTTTTCAGTTTCGTCATCATAGGCATCGTATTTGCCTATTTAAAAATCAAAACCATCCCTGCAAGCTGGCAAGAATGATCCCCAAACAGGAATTTGATAATTACAACCTCTCAAATGCATGCTGATGAGTGTCAGGATTCATAACCGGGCCAGGAGCCAAATCCATTTTCCCTTCTTCACTGGGATATTATTTTTTGTGCAAGCAGGATTAGGCCTCAAGTATATTTAGAAAATGATTTTACATAAAAAGAAACTGCTATAAAATATGTTTTGTAAAAAGTGAGCTCTTATTAAAGCAAAGATCAAGAGTATTATTGCCCTCTTTATATGTATTGCATTTCTTCTATAGAAATAATACTATTACCTCATCTGTGTTTCCACTAAAACCCTAATCCTGCTCAGACTTACTCACTGCAATTAGTCCACTAAAGCCAATGGAACCGACTGCTCACACATGCACTTAACTTTATGCAGTGTAAGTGCTCGAATGCACATTTACCTCTGTCCATTCACAATGTTAAGCAAATATTTGTAAACAGGATTTAAAGAGATTGATAGGCACTAAAAGCTGTCACCCACTTTTCCAGCCACATCAAAAACAAACTACTTATTTTCATTCTCTTTCCAAACCAAATCCTGCTTATAGGCTCTTGAATTGTCAACCTGGCTCCACTCTACCAACAATCTCATCCTTTTATTACCCATTAGCTTTTCCCCACAAACAACTTTGCAGCTCCTCCCATGCTGTCCACTTAGGGTGAAAATAAACAAAATAATAGCCCACATTAGCAGTCACCAGGTGGGTGTTCACCTATCCGCCTATTAGGTGTTTGCTAGATGTTTCTCCGTACCCACCATGCAATCCCCACTCACGGCATCATCCAAGGACATCACGGGTCCCACCATGCAGGCTAGTGTGTGCTAGTGCATGCTAATGAGCGCTCACACGTCCTGCCTGTCTATTAGGTTCACCTGCAGCCTTACCCGCATTCACATCCAGCAGCACTATAGAGTCACACCTAGCATGGCTGCTAGAGAGTGATCAGCTGTGAAACAACTGCAAGAGGGGAGAAGAAGGAGCTGGGATACAGGAAGGACCTTCTCCTCTTGCCCCTGCTCTCTCTTGAAGCCACTTCCCAGCTGATCACTCTCTCACAGCCACCTGAGCATATTCTCTCCTCTTGCAGCTGCCTCACAGCTGCTCACATGGCTGCAAGAGAGTGATCAGCTGTGAAGCAGCTGCAAGGAGAGAGAGTAGAGAGCGGGGATGCAGGAAGGATCCTCTTCTTTTACAGCTGCCTAAGCATGCGAGCACTGCTGCAAGAGAAGAGCATGATGGAAAGAGGGTCAGGGAAGAAGCCTTCTCTGGCTGTGACAACCCCCCCTTTCCATCAGAGCCAGGGTTGGGGAGAGGGAAAGTGTTGAGTGGCACCACTTGTGACAGCTACCGCCAGCACACGAAACGCACATGGGGGCTGCCTGTTTATTAGCTCTTCACGCTAAACCATGTGAGTGGGGGCTGCACAGACAATACGGACTCCAGCAGGCTACTGGTCTTGTTTATAAACACCCACAGCATATGCAAGGGAAGAGATCTCCGTGAAAGTCTGCAAAGCTGCTACACTGGTCTCCTTCAAAATCCTCTTCACTACTCACCGGTGTGATGTTATTGACAAAATATTCAGTGGTTGTGTAGCTGATATGCAGCGTATGATGCTTTATACATTAATTCTAGTAAACTCAGTAGCTTAGGTTTTGTTCACGTGGCTCAGGACAGGTGGAAGATCTCCCTCACAATCTGTCTGTTTGCAGGCATACTGAAGAGGTAAGGTGTAAGCTACTGTCCCCCATTTTGGCGGGAAAGGAGTACTGGGATATTCAGCATCGCCTTGTCTTCTGGCTACTGAGCATGACCCATCTGTATGGAAGACTGCTAATCTGGCTCATGCCTTGGCATTTAGACGGCATGCCATTACATTTGGGACCATCATGGCAGCCACACACTCTCTCTGGATAAGGTCTTGTATTGCCTCTCAGCTTGTACTTAAACCCTAATCCTGCACTTGTGGTCTCCACAGGTGCAGAAGGCCACAAGGCAGGGTTGGGACCTTTGGTTGTAAGCTCTACACAACAAACACAAGTTTAGCAATACATGTGAAGGGAACAGATATACAGTGATTTCCTATTTATCCTCAGAAGTAAGCCACTTTCACGCGTTACTGAGGAGGCAGGGAAACTTCCGTCAGAACAACTGTGGTTCTGTTCTTGCGGCAATTACCACATGTGGGAATGTGCTATTCTGCTTTTATGACACAAAAACCCTCATGCATGACCGGGTCCCCAAATGTAGCGTTTACAAGGACAGGTGTTCTTGTGGGATAAAAGTGGAATAGCATGTTCCCACATGTGATAACTGCTCCGACAACAGAGCTGCAATTGCTCTGACAGAAGTTTCCCTGCCTCTCCAGTAACATGTAGAAGTGGCTCCAGTCACTTAAAGTGTGCGCCTCATTTCCTTACCTGGGTAAGGGAAAAAATATAAATATTTCACCTCCCAAGGGTGTTGTATGGATAAACTGAGTGGTATTCAGATAGGACAGTAAGGGTGTAGGGGCATGTAAATAGAAGTAAGCTTCTTATCATGGACTGCCAAAAAGTGATAGTCTATAAAGTGAATTAGCGCCTGAATCAGTAAAGCACTTGCTTTGCTGAACTGGAGACTGTAACAAATGGCTCTTTCCAGGCTAAGTGCCTGTAGGATCAGGATCACTATACCTAAAGTTCAAAATGGCACTTACTACAACTCAAAGTGCAAATTAAAGGAAAGCAACACTTGCCCAGAATCCACAGAGTTCTCTCCCTAACAGGCAACTCTTCTGTTCAGCTCTTCCTGTCTTGTAGCTGTTTCCAGGGCATTTCTCCTCCTCTCCAGCCCTTAGATTCTCACTCACAGCTCCCCTCAGGGGCTCTGTGCTGCTGTCTCCACAGCTTCTCTAGCCTAGCCCCCTTAATCTAGAAAGATCCTTCCTTTATAGGACTGGCTGTTGCTATTATTTGGCCATTTACCCTTTAATTAGGGCCCATGTGCTTGTGACTAAGGTGCTGGCAGACTATGGGACTGCTCCTGAAATAACTTATCAACAGTCCCTGCCACAGGGTCTGATGCCATACTCATCATAATCGAACCAGCTTCATTCCTGCCTGTTCCATATTTCAGTGGTTTGAGCAAGCATCCTTACCTCTACGGATATTCCGCGGGCGCTGGGCCCCATGGTAACAGTGCCAACCTTCACCAAGAAATCACAGTATTGGTATCGTGTGCCCCGACTCTCTATCTTGTTTGCCTTGGCATTCTGGAAGAAGCCTTTCAGTTTCACCATAAGGACATCAAAGTTGGCATCTGCTATGAGGCAGGGACCGTTTTCAAAGAGCGCGAAACAGCTGAGGGGATATTCGGAATTATGCATCACATACATTAGCTTGCCAGCTTGCCCTGAAAACAAGAGGGAGTGTTATTTTAGCTGTGAAAATGACTTATTTCCCTCTTAAATTCTTTAAAGAAGAAACATCTGTTCTCTTTCCCTTTGTCCTTTTCCCTCCTCTTCTCCTTTGAGTTTCTTTCAGAACTTCTACATCATTCATTAATATTTACTGTTATACTGGACATGGAATGTATTTTTTTAATTATTATTATTTAAATAAAATCAAACTAGATTTTTATTTTAGAAACAGAACCACTATCAAGCTATAATAACAGTTCTGCATTCCAGAGAACACTCTGGTGTCTTTGAGGTTTCTCAGTGAATTAAAATAATAATTATATATTTTAGTCACAAACCACTTACTCTTGAGTAGTCCCATAGAAACCTTATGAGCTTCAATGGGACTACTCCTGAGAAAGCAGTTTGTAGGTTGCGGCCAGTGTCTAAACAGAATATTTTAGATTGTTTGCCTTCAAACAGCAATGTCTCCATTTATTGGTACATACAAACACACCAAGTACCACCTGCGTGGGAAATGAAATATTTTGCAGTCAGGTGAAAAGTTGTCTACTAAATGGAAGACAGTCTAAATACTATCTAAAGCAAGTGCACACATTTCTTCACTCCCCACTACATTTCATATAAGGAAGATCTCATCTGTAGCAAATTTGAATACTTGGTTAGTAATCTTTCAACATTTCCTACCAATTGTTCCATCTCAACTTCTCAGCAAATTTTCTCCTTAAAGATGCGCCACCAAAACTGGGCTAATTTTTAAAATTATAACAAACAAGCGTTTTACAAAACTTACTACCACTAAAATATTTCCTATACAAAAAATGCATTCAAGTGGAAAATGCTTAATGACAAATAATCCCTGCTCCACATATGAAGTAGGTATAAATAAATCTGTGACAAAGAGAGCAAAACTGACTAGACAAAAATGAATCAGACTTTGATTATTTTCATTGCCCATGATGAGAGGATGTCAAAAGATAGAGTACAAACAGTGACAATAATTTATTTATTTTTATAACATTATTTCCGTTATAACAACCTTGGGTCCATATTGTGAATGTCTTACATTGGTAAACAGTTACTTATATATATTAAAAAAAAAAGGATGAAGCTAACAATGCTACTTCTGTAACTTCTAAAATGTTTTCCCAATATGGTTCTAAAGGATTATTAACAACATAGGATTAGAGAGAGGGTGGTTGCTGTGTTACTCCCAAATGTAAGAGATGGAAGCAGTTCAAATCTGATGCAGACCAGATATGCGTTCCCTATAATGCATTCAAATCATCTGGGAGAGAGTCGTTAGGAAAAAAGCCATTAACATTTCATCAGGGTAGTCATACCATATACTTGCTGTGCTCCCTACACTGTAGTTAAATGTTCTGAAATATTATTATTTATTTATATACTGCGTGCAATGTGCCTGGCAATGTACAATCAATAGTTATAGACAGGCCTCTATCCCAAGAGGCTTACAATGTAAGAAAGATGAGGGGAAACAAAGGAAAGATGAACACAGGCTGAGATAGGGATACATTCACAAAGTTGAGAAGCTGCAGGTGCAAATGATTAACTTAGTTACAGGAAAAAGAAGGATTCTGAGTGAGGGAAAAGAGGAAGCAATTTCCTCCTCATGATGAGCTAGGGAAAGCCTGATGGAAGAGGTTGGTTATTATTATCAGGGATTTGAAGGATGGAAGGGAGGAAGCAAAACAAATGTGTCCAGGGAAGGAGTTCCAGGCATGGGGAGAAGCAAGAGAGAAACGGCAAATATGTTCTGAGCAACAAGGGAGTCGGGAGCAGGCAAGGATGGGGGCAAAGGAGGAGCAAAGCTCCTGGGCAGGAATGTGGCAGGAAACAAGTATGGAGCCAGGGGGGAGCAAGGCCACATTGAGTCTTGAAGGTGAAGACAAGGAGCTTGTGCTGAATACATCAGGGCCAGCCTTAGGAATTGCGGGGACCAGGGCGGGGGAGAAATGTGGGACTCTATTCTTGCGCCGGCAGGCCTAGGGGTGTTCCCTGGCTCAGGAGGTGCTCCCCAGCTCAGTCAGGGGAACGTTACCCAGGCCTGGGCTCAGGGACGGGTGGAGGGGCACTCCCCTCCACCCATCCCCAAAGCCCAGCCATTTCGGGGGCACTTACCCCATCCATCGCTGTGGTGTTGCTGTCCTGGGCCCCGTGCTGGGCCCACTCGCCGGCTCCCTGTGTTGGGCTCGGGTGGGCACAGAGGCAGCAGATTATATCTGCCATCGCACTGTGCGCCGTACCGCCCACTGCCACCGGACGTTGCCAAGGAGTGTGGGAGAGGCGGGGCCTCTGCCTCTCCCTCACTCCTGCTGGCCTCCTCCGCTGACTGTCTCGGACTTGGCCCAGGGAGTGAGAGGCCGAGACTCAGGGGGGGTCCCACGCTCGGGGGCCCCAGCTCCCAGCCACTATCAGCTGGGGGCCTCGAATGCAGGGCTCCCCCAGGAGTGAGGCCCAGGGAAGCCATCCCGAGCCGGCCCGCAGTAAGGCCGGTCCTGGAATACATTCAGGCAGAGGGAGCCAGTGTAGGGTGAAGAAGAGGGTCTGAACATGGTCAAAGCAATGGAGAATTTGGATGACTTTGACAGCAGAGCATGGAACGGAAATGAGGGTGGGACAAGATCAGAGCAGGGGAGACCAGTAAGGAGGAAGTTGCAGTAGTCAAGGCGTGTAAAGGAGAGGAAGAATCAAAGATGAATTCCAGGCTACGTGCCTGAGGGACAGGCTGGATGGTGGTATCCTCAATGGAAATTAGGAAACTGTTGGGAGGGAAGAGGGCAGGGAATACTTTGGGGAAAAGATAAGGAGTTCAGTCTTGGCTATATTAAGCTTGAGTTGGCCATGATACATCTGAGCAGAGATGTCCAAGAGACAGTCTGCAATACGAGACTGGATGGAGGGGGAGAGCGCAAGGCAGAGAGAAAGAGGGAGTTGAGTGTCATCATGCTAACTAGTTTTTTTCCTGGAAACTTTTCCTCTTCCTCACCTCTCTAGTGTTTGCTATTATTCATTTGACTGCTAGTTTCCCCTAATTGTTGTTGGTTTGAGGGTTTTTTTAAAAGACGCTAATGACTCCTCCCCCCCCCCCAAACTCCCTCCAAGGGAGCTTGTATGTAGGGAACATGTGTACCTAGCCTGCATCTATTTTTTCATCTGCGTACTGGTTTCCCCTCATTATATTTAAGAGTTTCAAATGTTTATGGCTTTTTCCCCCCAACAGCTTTCTCCCAACTGATTGTGTCTGTATATACCCATCTTGCAATGCTCAGTCTGTAGTTCTGACTTCCAGATACATGAACAAGGGCCCTGTGTGGCCTGAAAGCTTGCATACACTCACCAAAAGAAGTGGGTCCAATAAAAGAGACCATCTGAACTACTTTATCTCCGTCTCTTGTAAAACAAAAGGCAACTTCTGTTTTTCAAGGTTTTTACAATGTGGGTGGATGGGGAACAAAAATATTGTCAGACCAGTATCTGCAGCCATAATCCTTCCTGCAGGTGGAACTTTGAACCCATATGGAGCTTCACTGAAGTCTGTCGGGGGCACAGGTATGGAGCTATGACATGTAGGATCAGTCCAAAGCATTAATCAGTTAGAAAATCATAATCTTGAAAATTTGGGATGTATTCTAATCCTGATGCATGGGAATTTTGTGCATGTATCCGTTACAGTTAAGCAGAGCTCAGGACAGAAACATAACTAACCGTATAACCTTTATCTCCCAGTGAAAGATAACCTTTCTCTTTTTTTTTAAATGCAGGCTGCAACAAAAACTATATTACAGTTTGCAATTGGTTCACTAAAAGTTGCAGTCTCCAAACCACTTATTCCAGAGAAGTCCCATTGTTTGAGGACTGTAACTTAACTAATTATTAATGATTATTATTATTAAGTATTTATATAGCGCCAGCCATGTACCTGGCGCTTTACAGATGTAACATACCTCTCCTCTTCCATGGAAGGCTTTCTGGGAAATTCAAGGAATGTTACCTGAGGCTTTAGAAATGTGATCTATTCTGTTCTTAGCTGGTTTCTGCAGAGAGGTTTCTCTTCATGTAAAGAATGAAAGCCGACTTCTAATGTTTTTTGTACTTGCACGTAGCTTTAAAACAATTAACACAGACTAAACTGAGGCAATGATTCAAGAAGTACTTGGAGCTGCAGAAACAAGTGCTTACAGAGATTACTGCATAAGAGTGAAGCCAACTAGACCTACAGACAAGACACAGCAGGACAGGCACACAGGCTTGCTGCTGATCTGGAGAGCAAGTGATAATTCACTCGCAAAAAGTATGTAGTAGGAATATCTGCTGTAGCTTGCAATCCACTGGAGCTGAGCCCTAAGAATGGAAATACAGCAAAGGTTTCCATAGTCACTGCAGCTAACCTAGCCAACATCATCTCTCTCTTACTACTAAGACACAGAAGGTGGTGGTGCCACTTTACTTGGTGCTGGTGACACCTCACCTGGTATACTGTGTTCAGTTTGGGCACCACACATGAAGGAGGATGTAGACAAATTGGAGAAGATTCGGAGGAGAGCAACTAAGGGTGTTTTAAAATGAGCAAGGTGATGGCAGGGAGGGGAAGTGGGGAGGACGCGCGACTGCTGAGTGGCCCTGCTGCAGAGCACCCATGCAGGTGGAGTGCATGGGAAGGGTTTCCAACAGGCGGCTCCTGGCATGGCTAACCTGGCCACAGAGAGTCAGCTGCCACTCCCCCTGCCACAGACCACGGGAGAGGAGGGAAGTGCACCAGGCTGCCCTTTGCAAGTGACATGTCCCAGGCGGGAGCGTTGGGAAACCCGGGCTCACCAGCACTCCCGGCCAGTTCCGGTGACTTGCAAATACCATGTCCCCTGCTCACAGTGCCTATGAGCGGCAGACCTGTCTGTTGGTGTGGCTGGCTGCCACAGTTCACACGGGCACCCATTGCCACAGAGATATTTGGCTTGCTCCGCATGGAGCATTCCAGATTTCCCAGCAGTGCTCCATGCATGGGAAGGTGAAATAATGTGGTGCGTTTAGCCTAGTAAAAAGACTAAGGGGAGAACATGATAGTTTCTCCAGAGTTAGTTCCTCTGGAGTAAAAGCTTCAGATGTAGTATGCTCACTGGAATGAATCCTTTTCAAATATCTAAAAGGATGCCACAAAAAGGATGGTGAAGGTTTGTTCTCTACTGTTATAGAAGACAGAGCAAGAGGGAATGGGCTTAAATTGCAGCAATGCAGATTTTGGTTGGATATTAGGAAATATGTCCTAACTATAAGAACTGTTGGGCAATGGAATAAGTTGCCAAGGAAGGTTATGGAATCTCCTTCCTAAGAGGTTTTTAAAACCAGATGGACAAGCATCCATCTGCAATAAATATCAAGACATTCTTATCCTGCTTTAAGGAAAAATACTGATGTAGCTTTAACTACGGCTGCCTGAATGCTCAGCTATAATAATCACTCATTGGCTTGAGTATACTGCCTTACCTTGCTCACTCTGCCATGTTATTTTTCCCATTTGATTTTCTGTAAAGCCTTAACTTTGAAAAACTGTGCCCTGTCAAATCCAAACTTCTAGGGGATGTTCTAGGCACCTATAGCAGAACCCTGCCATTTTTAGTGAACAACAGAAAACATAACATGGCTGTACCCATGAGACCTTTCCACATATCTGTCCTGTCCAGATTCACAGCACCTACTTGTTGCAACCGACAGAACTGGGGCCCGCAAGTTAGCCGCAGAGGGTGGCAGAATGGTTCACTTAGCTCCGATGTCAAAATGTCCACATTTTGCAATGGGAGGGACAACAGGCTAGGCCACTGTCAGAAAGTGAATGATGGAAACAGAAGGTTCCATGGCAGTTGGTCAATATGGGGCATAAACAGTTGAATGACAAGTGATGGTTTGTGTGGGCTGAGCTTTTGCAGTGGGCAGCAAGCTCGAGTTAAGGCTGCATCAACAATTTCGCTTATGATGTGTTCCAATAACACCACCACATCTGGAGTTTTTACTCCAGAAGAACTAACTCTGGAGTAACTACCTCTTTCATCTCCAGTCTCATGAACAGGGGTTAAAATCCTCCCCTGATTTAGCAAGGGAACAATCCTGCAGGAGGGGATGGGTCAGTGAGGCAAAGATGCTGTGTGAGTGCCAACACAAAGGAGGAAGTATTGATGTTTGCTGGGAAAGAAGTGGATTACATGGAGGAAGTTCAACAAAGGAATTTTGTCTGAAATATACAAGTGAGCTTGTCCACTGGAGAAGGAGCTTCTCTTCCCTGCTTTAACTCTGCTCATTTTGAGAGGTAATTACCTTCCTTCCTATTATCTTCACTTTAACCCTTGTGTTCATGTAGAGTTATTTATCTATCTATTCAAATTTATATGCCGCCCTTCCCATTATGGCTCAGGACAGCTTACAATCTATAGAAACATCTTAAAACCTCATTAATCCTCCCACAACCCTGCCCTAACCCCACCCACACCCAACCCTATCTCTGCCTGCCAAACACCTGGCAAGATAGAATGGTCTTGCACTGTTTCCAGAAGATGAGCAAGCTCGGGCTTGACAAACCTCCAAGGGGAGGGAGTTCCATAACTGTGGGGCAGCCACTATGAACACCACTCTGCATGCCCTTGCTGTAGAAACCTCATGGGCAGATGCTGGTTCTGCAGCAGCTGTAGCTTCTGAACAGTCATCAAAGCCAGCCCCACAGAGAGTGCGCTGTAGTAGTTTAGCCTTGAGGTCACGAAGGCATGGACAATGGTGGCCAAATCCAAATTTGATAAAAATGATCACTGCCTTCTCACCAGATGTAATGGGTGAAAAGCACTCCTGTCCACCACCACAACCTGGCAATCCAGGCACAGCAATGGATCAAAGGGCACCCCAAGGCTGAGAACCTGAGTGACCAAAGGAGGCTGGACCCCATCAATAACAGGGGTCCCTATGTCTCCCAGGTCAAAAGGTCAGCCAATCATCATCACTTCAGTCTTGTCTGGATTCAGCTTCAATTGGTTCACCTGCATCCAGTCTACAATGGCAGCCAGGTACTGGGTAAGCACCGAGACTGCAGGACCCAGGTCAGATGAAAAGGAAAGATAGAGTTGGAGTCAGGTGCCATCAGTAGGATGGCAAAAATCTCCATACAGACTCGCCCAGGGGCCTCAGATACACAGAACAGGAGAGGGGACAAATAGAACCCTGCAGTACCGCACAAGGGAGCTCCCAAGGAGATGAAAAACCACCGCTCATCATTACCCTCAGGGTTTTCCCAGCCAGAAATGAACAGAACTACTCAAGAGTAGTCCCAAAACCCCCTGCCAGGACACGCAACCATGCCAACACCACCCCGTGATCAACTGTATCAAAGGCCGCTGATAAATATAACAGAATCAACAGGGTATAATTGCCCTTGTTGATTGCCAAGCGAAGGTCATCAACCAAGGCACAAGGTGCAGTCCCAGTGCCATGTCCATAATGAAATTCTGCCTGAGATGGGTCCAGGAATCAAATTGCATCGAGATGTGCCTGAAGCTGTGAGGCGACCACCCATTCAGTAACCTTCCCTAAAAAGGGAAGATTGGAGATGGAGCGATAACTGGCAGAGGAGTCAATGTCAAGAGATGGTTTTTTCAACAGGGGTCAGATGACTGCAGTTTTAAGGCCATCAGGCACCCTGCCCTCCTGAAGGGAGGCAATGACAACCCCAGCCAGCAATGACCCCAAAATCTCCCGGCTAGCTTTCTCCAGCCAGGATGAGCATGGATCTAATTCACAACTGGTCGCCTGCTCCAGTCCAAGCACACCATCTGCATCAGTGGACAAGACCAGCTGAAGATGATCCAAGCACACTGGAGAAGACTGAGCCTTTCCAACTCCAAACTCTGACTGCACCCAAATTAGCAGTTCCCAAGTCGAGCCAAATAGGAGTGATTTTATCCACAAAGCAGGTGGCAAACTCATCATAGTGGGCAACTAATGACTAACTCCAGATGGGAACAGACAGGATTTAGCAGGCTATTCACCACCTGGAAGAGCTCCACCGGACGACACTTTGCAGATGCTAATTAGGAAGTTTATTTATTTATTTATTTAGCAAATTTCTACCCCGCCCCTCCTGCAACGCAGCTCGGGGCGGCTTCCAACATTAAAAACCATAAAATACAATAAAATCAGTACAAAACAATCAAAAAAAATGCTTACAATATTAAATATTAAATATAAGTATAACTTAACAGGGCTAGACCAAAAACCAAACACAAATGGGTAGGGGACTAAACACCCCCCTCCCCACCCTCCCTCCCAAAGGCCTGGGCAAACAGCCAGGTCTAACAGTTCCGCCAAAATGTTAAAAGGCTTGGGGCCAGGCGAGCTTCCTCCGGAAGGGAGTTCCACAGCCGCGGTCCCACCACCGAGAATGCCCTCTCCATCGTGGCCCCCCGTTTAACACGGGGGACCTCCAGGAGGGCACCCCCGGCAGACCGCAGGAGCCGCTCTGGGGCGCGAAGGGCGAGGCGGTCCCTAAGGTATGAGGGGCCGAGACCGTGTAGGGCTTTATAGATCATCACTAGG
>QEPC01006820.1:2373764-2391234 GCA_003113815.1 Sphenodon punctatus
AAACCTCCCAGTACTCCCCCCGCTCTCACCAGGGGAAGTCCCTGGGTCCACCCCACTTTTTTAACCCCCCCTTACCTACGACCCCCACCCTACCACCCTAGCCCTGTATAAACAGAAGCCCACACAAAAACAAACGATACCCCCCTGCCACACCCCCCCCGCAGCCCCCCAAAAGTGCCCCAAAAGTGCCACGCCCTTGGGCCGCGAGCCTGCGGCTCAGCCACTGTCCCTGGGGCTTTAAGCCCAGCTGCTTCCGGGTGGGGGGGGGAGGGGACAGGTCAGCCCACGTGGCTGGCCTCTGCGTTCCCCCCCTACCCCCACAACTCACTGTCTCTTGCTTCTCCCCACAGGTGCCTGCGGGCAGCGGAGCAGCGGCGGCGATGACGGCAGCAGGGATGGTGTCAATGGCAGCGGTGGCGGCAACAGGAGCAGCACGGAGCACCCCCCTGCTGGCGGCAGAGCCCGAAAGCCCCCCGCACCAGCAGCGAGGCAGGTGAGAATGACAACCCCCCAGCAAGCCCCTGCGGCTCAGCCGCTGTCCCTGGGGCTTTAAGCTTTAAGTTGTTACCATTAAACAAATACTTGTGTGAACAAGCCCTTAAGGTGGGGGAAAGGATGTTTTACATCAGGGGTGGGGAACCTGTGGCCCATGGGCCAACATGGCTGGTTTTTTATTTGTTCCCTTTTGAATTCCTGGATCTAGCCCTTGGATCCAGTCCCTCCCATCAAGCACTGGAAAAGAGAGCTCAGGGGAAGGGAGCAGAGATGTGGTCATGCACTTGAGGACAGAAGATGGATCCATGGTATGGATCTATGATCTGCCTTCCTCCATGCTGAGCTCATCCCTTCAGGACCCCCGCCCCAACTTCTATCTAGTCCGAGGAGCTTATACTAATTTTCAAAGTGAACCACTGCAGATTGGAAGAAACCAAACATTGCAATAAAAACTTAAAAGAAAGCTTGAATTTTAGCCGTGACCCAGTGGTCTTTCCCATTTTAAAGAAAGGCACATTCTAAAAGGTCTGTGTACGATTACTACTGCATTGCAATGTGAAAATTTTCTTTGCCTCCAATCTTTAGGAGTACAGCTTCCAAATTCACCTCGTCCACAGATGCACTCCAACAGAAGCATATCACACTGTTGCTAAACCACTACCATGCTCCCTTCCTCCACTAATCTGCCGTCTTCCTTTTATACTCTAAGAACGGCTTGTCAGTTTCACAGCTGTACAAGTTTTCAACCAAAAGTGTACACAATGAAACTGACCACACTAGAGGCAAGTACATCAGTTTCTCTCTGTTTTCTGCGAGCTTTAGCTATAGTTAAATTTTCTTCTGACTGATGGAAGTGTGTCTGATGTATTTTTCCCTTCTCCCTTGTACATAACACCTGCCCCAGTGCAGAACTCCTCCTGCACGGATGGCCCCACTCTCTCACCCTTAACTCCCAACAAATACTACCAACTGCTCCAAGCTGCCCCTCTTTTGAAACCAGTTACCTATGAAAGTCACTGCACCCCATCTCCAACACAGAGTCTCTCTGATACTGCACATGCCACCTAGAAACAAGGGTGTATAAACTAAATCCATCTCCAAGGTATGCAGAATCCATACAACCTCTTCCTTTACCTCTCTCTTCTCCTGCTTCCTCATACCACTGGGATCAGCATCCTGACACCAGAGTCACTCAGCCACTCGAGCTGCTGGATCTGTTCCTGCTCAGGCGTCTACAGTCTCATAGTCAACTAGCCAAACAAACTAGACTTGCAAGAAAATTGTTATATTTATAAAACTAACATATACTTTTGTTTGGAGATTAACTCCAACTAAGTCTACTAACAGGAATATTTCAGAGCCTGACTTCTGTAGACTGGAGGTGGAGGGGAGTAGAATGAATGGTAAGGAAACTTTAAATCACTGGAACTACTTTACCTACAGCAAAATAGCAATAAACATGAGACAGTCTACTGAAGTAGCATACTGTACGTTCCACTGACCCACAGTAGGACTCCTACTTTGATCAGATATTCAGTTCCTCTCTTTCTTTCCTACGGTTTCTCTACCAATCACAGCACATTTCCCCACCTCTTTCTTATTGTAACACTCTCCAGCATGTCTAATGCCCATACTAAAACCATACCAACAGTTTTATTAACAAATAGTACAAGGAGAAAACAATGTCGCCATCCAAATTCCTAGTACAGATCAAATACACCAAGTGTGAAAAATTATTTTCTCCCATGAACCACTTTGAAAATTAGTGCAAGCTCCACAGACTGTGTGAGTTGGGGGCGGAGTTATTGAAGAGGTATACTCAGGATGCGGGAATGAAGGGAAAGGTCCAGATAATGGACCCCTCTCCTTGAGTGCACACTGTCATCTCCGCTCCTCCCCCTGAGCTCACTCTTTCAATGCTTGAGGGTAGGGACTGGATCCTGGAATCAGAAAGAGGCCAGATAAAAAATGGCCAATAGCGGGGGGGAAATGCTAAATAAATAAATAAATAAATAAACAAACACAAACAAATAAATAAGCTGATTGCTAAGGGTAGTTTACATAGGCTGTGTCCCTTTCCCGAGATGATGTACTGTCTCACATACTGTGCTCACTTCCAATATAAGCTGCATGGACACGCACATGAAATCTTGCAGTTTCTGCGAGATGTGCAGATTCCATAGGGCTATGAAGGAAATCAGTGGGAGTGCATCAGTGTGATGAGACACCAGGGGGCATGTGAAATAATAAGGAAGGCACCAAGAAAAGTGAGTGGAATGTTAGTGTCACGGGGCTGGGGTCCACTACCCCACTTTTCTGGGTTGGGTGACTCAGTTTCCCTCACTTACAGCCCATCTGAATCAGTTCTCTCTCTAGCTGATTCAGTCCTGCAAAGGGGACAACACTTTTGTCACCCAAGCTCCAGAGTCTTCCCGCTCACAGACTCTTTCTCTCTGGGTTCGCAAGTGCTTGAGGGCACAAGATACTCAGACTGTGTTTCCCAGTGTGAGATGACAGAAATCACTTCTTAGTAAAGAAGAAAGTTTATTGATTACATAAACAAAGATAGTTTGGAAGCAGAGTGGCGATTAAAACAAAAGTAAATAACGCAATCTTAGTCTGTACTGGGAAGGTCCCTTGTTAAGATCTTACCCTACAGAAAGTCCATGAGCTTGAATCCATTTCTCAGCCAGATGTAGTGAAGCTGAGCATGGATGATGCCAAAGGCCTGGCTGAGCGGTATTGTGGTTCAATTTTTAAGAAGGGCGACCCCTCTCTCCCTAGGAATTACTGCCCCATCTGCCTCCTTAGTGTGTTAGGGAAGCTTTACACCAGGTTTTTGTTGGGGAAAGTCCTGACCTGAGTGGAGGAGACCGATTTTTTGGAACCCGAACAAGTGGGTTTCCAGACTGGGAAATCCACTCTGGATCAGATATTTGTCCTTTCTCTTTTGGCTAGGAAATATGTAGCTCGGCAGGGCAAATGTTTCCTAGGCTTTATTGATCTCAGCATGGCTTTTGACTCTGTTAACAGGGAAAGGCTATGGCTCAAATTGAGGGCTACTTCAATGGACCCACGCTTAATTTATTTATAAATTAAGGTCCATTGTAATAATCAAATCAGAGTACGCTCTGTCCTCGCCCATCCGCTAACTAAGGCAGTCCTGGTACGTCGTGGTGTTAGGCAGGGTTGTCTCCTGGCCCCGGTATTGTTCAATCTCTTCCTCAATGACATGATCCCCTTTCTGAAGGTAACAGATACACATGCTCCCCGGATCGGCGCCAGGAGGGTCCCGGCTCTGCTATACGTCGATGACACGGTTTTACTTTCTCAGACTCTAGTTGGACTTAGGAGAGCATTCAAATGTTTGGGGGACTACTGCGATAGGGAAGATCTTCGAATTAATTTTAGTAAAACAAAAGTTATGATAGTGGGCACCAGGGTACCCAAAAGATGCACCAATGGAGGATCAGAGATAATATCATTGAGCAAGTCAAAGTATTTAAGTACTTGGGAGTCACCTTTGCTTCTTCCTCGAGCTGGGAACCCCATATGAAGGTGGTGAGATTACAAGCTAGGAGATCCTCGGCCGCCATCCTTGGCTATTTCTTTAAATGTGAGGGGAGACTGGTAATGCAGGCACTGCGGCTCTTCAGAGCCAAAGTTATTGCTGCTCAGTGCCTCTACACCTTCCCCGCTTGGGGTCTTGCTTTTCTTTCTGAACTGGAATCCATTCAGAATCCATCCATTCAGTAGGGGGAAGGGGGGGTAAATGGGGGAGATCAGTGGGGTGGGGAATTTGGGGGAACTGGAGGGTAGGGTTAGGGTTGGGTTTTTAAAAATTATTTTAAAATGTCGGTTTTTAATGTATTTTATTGTTTTATTGTATTGTTAGCTGCCCCAATATGCCATGGGCATGAGGGGGCGGCATAGAAATGCCAAGAAATAATTAAAACAAATAAAAAAATAGAACCAAATGCTGAGCTCGGTTATGGGGCTCCCTAGGGGAACTCCGCAGGGGATTCTGAGGCTCAAATCTTTTAGCCCGTCTATCAGGTCTAGGGCCTTGTTGTTACTTTTGAATTACTGGGTGAAGGTGCATCTGTTCCCGCCTCAGGATAATTCTCTCTTGGCCTTGTCAGTGGCTGAGGGGCTCCATAGTCCCATGGCAGGTTGGATAGAGGCGGAAATTAATCATTTGGGCTTCTCTTGTGATTCTCTGGGGCATGTTGGCCTTGCTGGCTCCTTGACCTTCATACGGAGGCGTCTGTTGACCCTCATACGGCGTCAAAATGAGAGGGCCCTGTTGACCAACCAGAAAATCGTTCCTGAATACCCAGTGGCTGACCCCTCCTGTCCGAGTACCAGCTATCTATTCTCTTGGCTGGACTCAGGACGGAGAAGGGCCTTCACCTGTTTTAGGTGTAACGTCTTCCCTTCAGCCTTGTTAGAAGGGCGATACAATGGAGTCCCGAGACATGAGAGGGTTTGCCAGCTCTGTGAGCTGCAGGAACCGAATTCCTGCAGTCATATCTTTTTTAGATGTGCAGCTCTCAGTGGCCCCAGACGGAAGCTCTTGGGCCGTTTTATTGTAAGTCCTCAGGACTTGGGTGCTTTGTCTAAGACCCTTCTCAATTATACTGACTCTGAAATGTCTAGATTAGTTGCAAAATTTTGCCAGATCTATTTGTGGATTAGGAAAGCACGTTTGGGCTCTACTGTAAGCTGATGCATTTCCTGTTTTGGATGTTATTGTCTTTATTCTCTGTTTTGGATTTTGTGATTATGTTATCTTGTAATAGCCTTTTGGCTTCACAATAAATATATATACATACATAGTGAGGCTGGGCTTCGAGTCCTTAAGCTGGTTAGAAAGCAAAGTCTCTTCTTTCAATACATTGCTTCAACAGGCTAGCTGACAGGCTCCTGCCCTCCAGCTATAATCCGAGACTCAGCGAGTCCTAGATTGATTGAGTTCCCAACTGACTCTGTTCTCTATGGGTCCGAATGTCCCTTATACGTCCTTGGGGGGGGGGGAAACCCTAGTTTCTTCTCCAGTCTTCCAGAAAGTCCTTTTTGTTTTCCCCTCTTCTCTCCTGAACCTGTGGGCTCACTCACGTATGTAGTTTCCTTTCATTTGCATTCTTAAAACTGCTGTTAGAGACGTTCACACCTTTTGAAAAGACCTCTGTTTACATATCAATGCCCTTGGGGGGCTGTGCTGCTCCTATTTCGCAATGTCTCCTCTTTCTCAATGTTACAGTAATGGTTTAACATCTCTCAGCTTGGCATCATTGTCACAGACTGGTTTCTATAACTTAATAGTACATGTTCCTGTCAGTGGGATGGGGGAAATAGGGGAGCAAGGGGCCTCTTTTCCACTCACACGACACAAGCCCTCGTATGCTCTGCACTGGCCCTGAGAGAAGATGTCTGTCAGGATAGAATGGTAGCCCTATACCCCAACAGGGGTAGCGGCCTCTATCATCATTGGGCGCAGAGCGGTGGAAGAAGGGTGTGGCCCAAACGCACACACAGTCATTTAGAGGGGGGCTGGGGAGACAAGTGAGGTGGTGCAGGGGAGTAGCAAGGGCCCACAAGGCAGGGACAAAGGTCTGGGTACAGGGGTTTTCACACTCCAAGGGGAAGGGAGATGGGGGCCCCAGGAGGGGGATCCTTACACCCACGGAGTCACTCACGCTAGGAAAGGGGAGTAGGGGCTACACTCAATCACCCCAGTCTGCACAAGCACTAAACAGTAGGAAAGGCTTAGGAGAGCGGGGGGGAAGCGGGGAGGACAACTAAGGATAGGGGAGGCTAGGACACACAATCTACAATGACAAACCATGGGAAAAACACAAAGGAACTTAGCTCAGGGGTCGCGGTCTCGCACACAATCACAGGGAACTTTCAGCAGCCAGCTTCTCAGCTCTGATTACTGGCGCTGCCCTCTTGGAGGTGCCGGTGTTATAAAGTCCAAGCCCCGCCTGCTTGCATGCCTGCAAGCGTGCGGAGGGGCGTTCTGGTGGGCGGGCTGCTTGCCGCCACGTCGGGTAGTCCCGTGGTCTGATGGCGTCGCGTTGCCAGGGGTGGTCCTGGCAACGGGCGACACTGCCATTAGTGGAGGCGCTGTTGGTGGAGGCGCGGCCGGCACATGGGCTGTCTCTAGGGTCAGAGCTGTGGGGGCGCATGGGTGGGATCCCAACCGCCGCCCCCTACGGCTGACAGTTACAAACTGGTTTCTATAAATTAACAGTGCATGTATGTTCCTTCTGGTCATGTGTGACCCTATGTTCCTTTGTGACAGCTCCCAACTTTAGAGACCATGTCCCGTCAGATGATTAGACTGAAGCATCCCTGTGTGATAGCGCATCTGCTACCACATTCTGTTTACCTTTTACGTGTTCAATTCTCATGTCAAATTCCTGCAAAAACAAGCTCCATCTCAGCAGTTTGGAGTTGGAGTCTTTAACATTATTGAGCCATGTTAGAGGTGAGTGATCAGTGTATACAGTGAATGTCCTACCAAATAAGTAAGGTTTAAGTTTCTTGACAGCCCACACTATGGCTAGACACTCTCTTTCAATGGTTGCCAAATTCTTTTCCCTTGGGAGCAATTTTTTGGTAAGGTACGCAATTGGACGGTCTAGACCATCCTCCCCTTTTTGTGTGAGGTTGCTCCCAGGCCAGTGTTAGAGGCATCAGTCCAGATATGGAATTCCTTCTCATAGTCAGGGCTGATTAACACTGGTGCCTCAGACAGGGCCCTCTTAAGTGTGTCAAACACGTTCTGACACTCTTCTGCCCATTGTACCTTCTCTGGGCAGCGCTTCTTACATTTGTCTGTCAAGGGAATCGCTATGTTACTGAAGTGTGGGACATTGTGGTGGTAGTAAGTAGTCATGCCCATGAACCTCTGGATCTGTTTTTTGGTTGTGAGTGCAGGCGAGGAGCAAATAGCTTCTATTTTGTCTTTTCAAGGATATAATTTGCCATTCCCCACATCGTGCCCTAGGTATGTAACAGTATCCATTGCAACTTTACACTTTGATGGTTTTATTGTCAGTTCTGTCCCCTTAATGCTGTGTAGTACCGGCCTTACGTGTGTCACATGTGTGTCCCATGTGTGGCTGTAAGTCACCAGGTCATCTATATAAGCCAAGGAAAGTCGCGCATCCCTTATAGGACGTGATCCATTGATCTCATGAATGCAGACCCACTATTCTTTAACCCAAAAGGCATCACCGTGAATTCATATAGGCCTTTGTCGGTTATAAAAGCTGTTTTGGGCCGGTCCCCCGGGTCCATTCTAATCTGCCAATAACCCTTGGTCATGTCTAGGGTAGTCCGGTATTTAGCCCCTGCTATCCTTTCTATCATGTCATCTGTTCTGGGCATGGGATACGAGTCTGACACAGTTATGGCATTCAATTTACAATAATCAACACAGAACCTTATGGAGGCATCAGGTTTGGAAACTAAAACTACTGGGCTTGCCCATGGACTTTTTGAGACCTGTATTGAGACCCAGTTGCAACATTTCCTCGATCTTCTGGTGAATCTGTGTTTGAATCTTCCCATTTGTGCGAAAGGGACTGGACCCTGAGTCTCTGTGCCTATGGTGTGTACCATTACATCGGTCTTCCCTGGTCTGTTTGAAAAGAGCTCTTTGTGTTCCTCCAGGAGGGTCATTATCTCCTGCCTTTGGGAGCTGTTGAGCTCTGTGGAAATGCAAATTTCCTCCAGAGACTCAGTTCCCTGGCTCTCATTACTAGCATGGTGTCCCCTGGGTTATAAGTTCTGTCTTTGGCTTTCTTGTCATATTTTAACTTTGGGGCCTCTTGGCTGCTGGCCAGGTTATCTTGGGCCTCCTGTAACATGGAGTTTATGCTAGGTCTGAATTGCTGGATGAATCTAGTTATCGGTTGTCCTTCAATTTCCTCTGAGTTTTCCCAGAAGTCCCTTACTAGATCCAGGGGACCCCGCACATTCCTTCCAAATAGCAATTAAAACGGAGAGCATCCTGTGGCTTACTGGGGTACTTCCCTATATGCAAATAGGAGGTAAGGCAACAGTTTGTCCCAATCATTTGCTCTGTTGGTCATAAGGTTAGCTAGCATTTTCTTCAGTGCCCCATTAAATCTTTCAACTAACCCATCCATTTGGGGGTGATATGGAGCTGCCTTTATGTGCTTCACATTGCATAACTTACAGAGTTGTTGGAAGATATTGGAGAGCAAATTCGCCCCTCTATCTCTTATGACCTGTTTGGGAAAACCCACCCTACTGAAAATTTCCAGTAATGCATCTGCTATACTAGCAGTGTCAACCTTCCTAAGGGCTATAGCTTCAGGATACCTAGTGGTGTAATCTACCATCACTAGTAGGTATTGTTTGCCAGACCTGGAGGGTTATTTCATGAGATCTACAATATCCATCCCCACCCTGTAGAAAGGCACTTCGATTATGGGTAGGGGGTATAGGGGCACTTTTTTTGGATCGTTCCCTTTCTTGTTCCTCTGACAGTAGTCACACACCTGGCAGAATGCTCTAACGTCTCCTTTCATGTCTGGCCATTCAAAATTTAATTGTAGCCTTTGCAGTTTTCTCTTTACTCCTAGGTGTCCAAGCAAAGGGAGAGGAATGTGCCAGGTTAAGCAAGTCCTCTCTAACGTTTTGGGCACCACCAGTTTCCTGAGCTGATCCTCCCCCTTCCCATCACTCCCCTGGGATAGGCTCTTGTAAAGTAACCTGTGTTCCCATGAGTATTTCACCCCTGGTGATTCAGTTGGGGCTCCTTTATCAGCTGCTTCCCTGATCCCCTGTAAAGTCACATCATTTGTTAGTTCTGCTCTGAAATCAGTTTGTGTTGCATTTAAGTTTTTACTTGTGAATTCTAACCTTGGGTCTGTGTCTTGTTCATCCCCATGGTGGGTCAGAGCTCCCCAGGTCCCCTTATGGGTCTGTCCCGGACACATCTGCTGGCTGGGTCTGGGACTCAGTTTGGGCCTGGGCCCTAGTGGAGTTCAGGGTTTGAGGTGCAACCTGTTTGAGGCTCTCAGAGCCTTGCTGCTCCTCTCCCTCTCCTTCCGGGTCGCTCTCTGGCTCCCCACGTTCTTGGGATTGAGCTTTTCTCACCCTCTCATTCAACACCCATTTGTTTATTGCATTCCCCACCAGCATCTAATATTTTGCGGTTCTGGGGAGCATGGCCACCTTGATTTGTCCCTTCACCCCCTCTCATTCCAACTCCACCTCAGCTGTGAGGGTTTCAATTTCTTGTCCCGTGACGTTAGTGATGGAGACCTTGTGAGGAGTGTAACATGATTTTGGGATCAAATCCTCTCTGACCATGACCATGTCAGCCCCATTATCAACTCGCCCCACACAGGACAGGTCGTTTATTTTGGCTGGCCTGAAGAGGTGTGCGTTTTCTGTGGGTGGTTCGTGGAGTGTGTACAGATATAATCTTTCTTCACTGAGGCCAAGTTAGCGTCAATCTTAGATCTGGTTTGGTCCTCAGTTTTCCCTGACTTGGGGCAATATCTTGCTGTGTGTCCTGGCTGGTTACATGAAAAACAGTTTCTGGAATTGGTCTGTGGACTGTGGGGAGTGTGTGCTGTTTGGGGTCTGGGGGATCCCTGGCTCCCCCCACCCATGTTCTCATTTGGTTTGTTCTGGGTCGGGTTACCCTTCTCAGAGTGGGGAGGTCTATACCCATTCTGCTTGTGGTAAAACCCTTGTTTGGGCTTTTCCCCATTATTTGGCTTCTTTTCCCCATAAGCTGCGATAGCATTTGCAGAAAATTTGTCTGCCCTCCTCCCTGCCTCCTTGATATTTGTGATCCTATGATTAAGCAAGTGTGATTTTAGGTTAGGGCTGCAAACATTAAAAAATTGTTCTAGTACTACAAGATCAATGATTTGGTCCCCAGTAGCATTCCCTCGTGCATCTAACCATTTCACCCCATACTGTTTCAACGTATTACAAACATCGGAATAAGACATACCATCTCCTTTTTTAAAGTTGCGTAGTTTCTGGTGAAAGGTTTCTGGGGTGATCATGTACGCCTCAAGAACTGCGTTTTTGAAGTCATCGAAAGTCAATGCTTGGTTTCCCTCTGCTTTTGCGTTGTACACGCTTCTTGCTTTCGCTGAGATCTTAGGTAACAATTACTGGATGCACAAGTCGTTGGGAATCTTTTCTTGTTGAAATATGTATTGTGTGGTAGTGAAAAAGTCATTGATGCGCACTCTGTCATCATACTGAGGTATGAGGGGTGCGTAGTCTCGAATCCTGCATCTCCTGTCACTGTCAGTGTTGCCTCCTGAAGGGAGTTGAGGTTCCAATCCTAGGTCCTTCTGTATCTTCAGGAGTTCAAGTTGATGTAGCCTCTGCTTCTCGTTCTCCTGCTGTTTTAGTCTTTCCAGTTCAATTTCATTTGCTCTAGTCTGAGTTCATGCTCCATTTTCAGTCTGGCCAGCTTAACTTCTGTGTTTGAGCCATGTCCCTGGTTGTCTCCAGGTCCTCCATCCCGATTTTGGTCCATCCCCTCAAATTCTAGTATAAGCTGCTTAAGTTGCTGTTTAGTTTTTCCCTCTGTTTGGAGCTGTCTGTCTTGTGCCTCCTTTATCAATTCTGCCTTCAGGAGCCTGGAGAAATCCTTTGGCAGCCCTATTTTGATAACTGGCCCTGACACCCGAAATGAAAACCAAAACAACAAACACTGCACACACTGGTCAAAGATTTGCTTATTCCACTCTTAAGAGTTGAGTTCCAGATGGTGCTGGCAACTCACTCTCTCCAGATAAGGGATTTGCTCCCCTCAGACGATACCACTTACTTTTGGTTATCCCCCTTTGCTTATTTAACTCTCTGAGTTGAGTTCCAGAAGGCGCTGGCAACTCACTCTCTTCAGATTTGGGATTTACTCCCTTCAGAGGATGCCACTTACTTCTGGTTATCCCCCTTTGCTTTTCTACACATTGGTACACCAGTCTGAGCATAACCCTTCTCGTTGGGCGCCACTGTCATGGGGTTGGGGTCCACTACCCCACTTTTCTGGGTTGGGTGACTCAGTTTCACTCACTTGCAGCCCATCCGAATCAGTTCTCTCTCTAGCTGATTCAGTCCTGCAAAGGGGACAACACTTTTGTCACCCAAGCTCCAGAGTCTTCCCGCTCACAGACTCTTTCTCTCTGGGTTCGCACGTGCTTGAGGGCACAAGATACTCAAACTGTGTTTCCCAGTGTGAGATGACAGAAAGCACTTCTTAGTAAAGAAGAAAGGTTATTGATTGCATAAACAAAGATAGTTTGGATGCAGAGTGGCGATTAAAACAAAAGTAAATAACGCAATCTTAGTCTGTACTGGGACGGTCCCTTGTTAAGATCTTACCCTATAGAAAGTCCATGCACTTGAATCCATTTCTCAGGCAGATGTAGTGAGGCTGGGCTTTGAGTCCTTAAGCTGGTTAGAAAGCAAAGTCTCTTCTCTCAATACATTGCTTCAACAGGCTAGGTGACAGGCTCCTGCCCTCCAGCTATAATCCGAGACTCAGAGAGTGCTAGGTTGATTGAGTTCCCAACTGACTCTGTTCTCTATAGGTCCGAATGTCCCTTATACGTCCTTTGGGGGGGGGGGGGAACCCTAGTTTCTTCTCGAGTCTTCCAGAAAGTCCTTTTTGTTTTCCCCTCTTCTCTCCTGAACCTGTGGGCTCACCCACGTATGCAGTTTCCTTTCATTTGCATTCTTAAAACTGCTGTTAGAGATGTTCACACCTTTTGGAAAGACCTCTGTTTACATAACTATGCCCTTGGGGGGCTGTGCTGCTCCTATTTCGCAATGTCTCCTCTTTCACAATGTTACAGTAATGCTTTAACATCTCTCAGCTTGGCATCATTGTCACAGATTGGTTTCTATAAATTAATAGTACATGTTACAAACTGGTTTCTATAAATTAACAGTGCATGTATGTTCCTTCTGGTCATGTGTGACCCTATGTTCCTTTGTGACAATTAGCACTGTTTTTTATATGATTCTTTCAGTTTTGTGAATCACTTCTCTCAAGGCGAATGTTGTTGTTTTACTGGGCTGTTGTAACATGGCTCCTGTCATTCTACAGACTTCCTTGCTGATGCATTTGATCCTTGCTCCTCCCTGTCCATTCCATGTTATTAATTCCCATTTTTATCTAAATGAACATTCTAATTAAGTATTTAGATACCTGTATCTCTTCTTCATTGTTGCTTCTGATCTGCAGAAGAGGAGGATTGGGGCTGAGAAAACAAGGACCAAGGAGGCACTGCACACTCCCTGTGATTGGGAATGGTACGAAGGTGTATGTGAAATAATAAGGAAGTCACCAATGAAACTGAATGGAATAAGGATGATGGATTAGGTACCAAAGAACCCGAGTGCAATGACAGGGAGGAGCAAGGAAGTGGCTGGAATAACAGGAGGAGGACAAAGTTCCCCTTGGAACAGTGCTTTACAAAAGTGAAAGGATCACATGAAAAGCAGTCATGATATTCCACCACGTTCCTGCCTCTTAGAAGTTCCACTGCCTCTCTCCTCCTTCCCTGAAATTCAAGCAGAACCACAATATGCAAAACTGTACAATGTCTTTACTGCTTAAATGGCAAGGAAGTTAAGGCAGGAACCTTAATTTACAATTCCCATGCTTTTTGTTGCATGATTGAATGTGCAATCACCTTAATGTCTTCCTTAAGTTTTTTTATTTGTCAATTTCACTGGTTTGTGAGGGATACAATTCAATGAAAAAAAATTGCTAATAATACTGCCACAGTATGAGGCTGCTTTCCCACAAGCAGCCTTTGGTACCACGGAAGCATGCGCTATTCAAATCTAGCACAGCTCCCGTCTTGTGGGAATGGAGGAAGTGCGGCTCTCCTGATGGCAAATTCGTGCATCGGACAGGGTAGTGAAATCCTACCCTGACAGATGCGTGATCTTGCCAGCGGGAGAGCTACGCTTCTTCCATTCCCACAAGATGGGAGCTGCGCTAGATTTGAATAGCGCATGCTCTCACGGCACCAAAGCAGCACATGGGGAAGCAGCCTAAGGCTGAGCACCGTAACCATTCTGCGAAATTAAAGGTAAGGGAATATATACAATGTACATGTGCTGGTGTGTGTGTATGTGTGTGCCTACATGTCTCCTTCACCCTCTCTTTCTTTCCACTACCCTCTGTTGACCCCCACCCTCTCCTACCTTCCCCTGGCTTCCCTCTAGTCCCTGTTTAGCCCCTCTTCTCCTTCTCCTTACTCCCCTTCACCCCTCACTGTTTCTTGATGTCCCCATAGTCCCCCTTTCCCCCTGCACCCTCTCCTCCTTCCGCCTAACCCCCATTCATCCCCCCACCCTCTTCTCCATTTTCCCTTACCCACCATTCAGCCCTCCCACCTTCTCCTTCCCCCTAAACCCCATTCACTCACCATCCTCTCCACTTGCCAGGTCAAGCGAGCAGGAGATTAGTGTAAAGGGGAACGGAGAGAAGGGCTGCTCCGATCGCCTCTCTACGGAGGCTGAAGCCAGAGCCTTTCAGTGGCAGTTCCAGTGGGTTCTGCCCCTCTGCTAGTTGGATCAAGCGGCGAGCACACAGGTGGGAGGGGCCAAGTCCACCCAACTGCTTTGGGTCCCTGCCAAAACCTGCCGCTCATCTAGGCGGGTTGAAACCCCGTAGTTCCCTGTCGGAGGAATGCGCCGGTGTCTATGGTTTTAACCCCACTGGCTCGTGTGAGATGAACGTGCCTGGATAAAGGGTGGGTGGGTTTTTTGGCTGGCGGTGGGGCAGAAACCCAGGCTGGGTGGGTGGCCTTGTCCCCTCCCACCTGCATGTTCCCCGCTCGATCCAGGGGGCTGAGGGGCGGTCCCCAGCAGGGCTGTCAGTGTAAGGCTCTGGCTAAAGCCTCCATTCTGCAATATCTTGTTTCCTGTATTCTCCATACAGAACTGTTGTTTTCTATGGAAATAATCTTCAATAATAAATAATACTATTTTCATCTATGATGTCAAGCTAAGATGCATTATTGTAGGTTTTCACTTAGTATTGTGAAGGAGTTGGGTTTTACTTAAATTTAAAGTGAATTTAAATGTCCTGAAGGATTGGTATTTGGGAATATTAAACTTGTGGACCTATTGCCTTGGTTGTTTGTACTGCTTATATTGTATTGCAACTGCTTGCAATGGTATTGCTTATTTTTCTTACACATACTCACAGCCTACCCAAACCTCTCCCAAACACACACGCGCGGCAACCATGCAGCTGTACAGTAGGGAACTGTGAGACGAGGGGATTTGAAACCGACCAGGCCTGGCCTGACTGTTGAGCACTGGGGCAGGGGGCTCAGGCAGGGCTCTGGGATCCAGACCACAGTTGGGGCACCTGGGTGGCCTCACACACCCATGTATGCTCTCAATTGGCTCCAGGTGGCTGCAGGGGGCAGGGAAGTGGTCCCCAATGGGGCTGTCATTCAAAGGCTCTGGCTGCAGCCTCCGTGGAGAGGTGACTTCAACAGCCCTTCTCTCCGTTCTCCTTTTCCCTTCTCTTCTGCTTCTGGGGCCTTCCCTTCTCTTCTGGGGCCGGTAAGCAGTGACAGCCATTTAAACCTCCCCCAGCCTCCTGGGGAAAGGGAGAATGGAGAGAAGGGCTGCTCTAATCGCCTCTCGAGGGAGGCTGCAGCCACAGACTTTCAGTGACATCCCCGCTGGGGAGCACTTCCCTGCTGCCTGGATCCAGCGGGGAGCATACAGGCGGGAAGGGGTACTTCAAACGGCCGATGCCGATTCACAGTCCCCATGCATCCCGGGGTGGGTTCCACTGGGGCACAAAACCCAGTTAAAACGAGCCCTACCCCCCTCTTCCATTGGACCCACTGACACCTCCCCTCACCTGCACCATCATAGCCATCCAACCACCATTACTAGCCTCAGAATGCTCGTCATAACTATTTCTCCAGAGACCAAAATGGCATATCCTAGGGCATATGCTCCCTAATACAACACAGTAAAGCAACAGTAGAACACACCAGATCATAATACACACTCTCCTTTAATTTTTCATGACAGTCACAGTAACATACACCCTCCCAAAACTGAGGAGAGCCCTGCAACAACAGTGGTTGCCAACCCAGAAGTAAATTACCTCAAAACTCCAATGGAAGTGAATAGCTGGCATTCCATTAGAGATCCCACCTGCCTTAACCGTAGAACCACTCCTGCGGCTGTATAATACATAACATAAAGTAAAGTTGCTATATGATTTACAGTGCTTCTGCCCAACAAGCATGGAAATATAGTTCAGGCCAACAGACACACTTGTCATAAACCATCCTCTAAAGTCTGTTATTCATACACCAGATACTGTGCTGTAATTGTAAGTCGCACACTGTGCAATCCTGGACCCAGTGAAGTCAATGGCAAAACTGCTTGGTGTCTGATCACTTTTAAGTCTCGAGCTCAGCCTATACAAACAAGAAAGCATGAGGCTCTTTAATGTATCCACTTTCTTCTCAAGATCTCAAGATTAATTTAATTGAATCACCCAACACCAGTCAAGGTATTTTTACTTCCATTTGACATATGGCAGGAAATACACAGAATGGAAGTCACTTGTCCAGAGTTCCAAAGTGAATCTGTAGGGCAGAATTCAGAAAAGAAGCCAGGAATATAGACTACCTTTCCTTGCTCTCCTTTCCCCCCACCCCTCTCCACTACAGCCACTCAAGGGGTTAATTCAGGTTCTATACATTGGCCTGGAAAACCAATGGAAAGAAGAAATGCAGAAAAATCCCACTGAGAATGAAATCCTGTGCCACAAAAAATGCAAGAACAAAAATAAATAAATAACCGTATCAGTTATTTTTCTGAGTTGAATCAGCCAGCCACCAGCAATTCTCGCAGATGTAAGGATCTCCGCAGAATACTTCAGCCCCACTATAAACCAAAACACTGACCTTGGTTGCCCATTGTAGAGGCAGCCATGTGGTAGGTCTCGCAGTCCACGCAAAAAGTCCCTTGTTTCTCTGATCCCAAAAGTTCCAGCTTCCTTGTTAGAATCTCAACTGTCTGCTGGACACTTTTCCCTTCTGCCACTGGCATCTGAGACACACTTGTGAGGAAAAAAGACAGGAAGCTCTCAATAGTCACCTACGCAGACACACACTGGCAGAGTCAGAGGCCCTTTTCAAACAGGTGCGGGTGCGTGGGGGAATGGGTGGGCGGCGCAGTAGGTGGGTGGTGCATAGGGGTGCGTTCCCACACCCCCACCCATCTCCACCCATCTCCATGCATGGAGCATCCATGATGCTCACCCATCTCCCCGCACCTGCTGCAGCATTCAAACGGACACCACCCCACCTGCGTCCATTTGAAAAGGGCCAGAATCAGTCAAATAGATCATCCATTCAGGGGTCCCTGCATAGTATGCCCATCTGCTATGCATACACTATTATTTCTTTTTTTTTCTACTCCAAAGTTATTTCTAACTTTTTCTAATTATTTCTACTCAAGGGGCCCCATAAGTTGGGTTACCACAGGACCTCCATAGGCTCGGACTCCTCATGTTTGAGGCTTTGTGGGCCTGTATTCTACACCATTGCTTCTCACACTGATGTTGTCATCCCAAGTTTATTCACAGCGTCCATGGCCACTTTTACACGGACGCCACCCAGCCACGAACACCTGGAAACACCCATCGGATGGGTGGAAGAGCGTCCGTGTAAATGTCCACGAGTGAGTGGGGGCACGTGCCTGACCCACCCACTAACACCCACGGAGCAGCCGCGAGGGAGCCGGCACCCTCCGTGGGTGGAGATGGGTGCCCAACACCCAAGCGGCCGTGTAAAAGCGAAAACACCCACACCCATGCAGACCGGAGCAGCGGAGCCCCACTGCGCTGGCACCACGGGGTGTGCACACGCCGTCATGCAGACACGCCCACGGGGGGGGGGGG
>QEPC01006820.1:2393403-2472311 GCA_003113815.1 Sphenodon punctatus
GGGGGCATGCAACCACAGCCAGCAGGGCCCAACAGGGGCGGAGGTGTGGGGGGCAGGCGGGAGGGACGGGTGGTCCCACAGCGGCTCCCATGGCACACCTGACCGTCAAGGGCCCCTCTCGCAGCAATCAGCTGCCGGGGGGTCATCCCACGACAGGTCAGGGCTGGGGGACCCCACAGGGGAGGGATGGGGGGAGCAGCCACACTAGGAGGGCCGCCCCACCAGGCACCCCGGGGTCAGGCAGTAGCGGGCAGCGGGGCACACAGACTGGATGCAATAACGATGTGTTCAAACTCTCGTTCACAGACCAGACGCCCGCTCGCGTGAGGGGAGCAGCTGCCGGCAGCATGGAGCGGAACCGGGAGATGCGGGCCAGGAACTGACGTCAGAGGGAGGATCTCGGCAGGGAGCTGCTGGAGGAGTCGCAACAGTTAGCCAAGGTGCACTCCCGGGAGCTCGCGCTCACCAGGGAGCTCATCAGAGGGGAGGGGGGAAGGGACTGGGAGAACCTGGCCGCCATGATGGCCCGGTCCCGCACTGAGCACCTCTGGGACAGGCGCCAGGCTGCCGCTTTCCAACGCAAGCAGCGGTGCGCCTGTGACGGGCTGGAGGGTCAGGCCGCACAGCTCACAGACCTCATGGGGGAGGTCATGGAGGCCCTGCGGCGTGACCCCCAGCGTGACAGGCCCCGCCATGCTGCAGAAGGAGGGTTGGCAGTCGACCAACACCATGGCGGCTTCCCACATGTGCAGGTACCCCCCCTGCACCTCGGCCACCTGTGGTTCCCCCAGCAGCAACCCTATCCGGGCCTGGTACACAGGGTCCCCCTCCCACACATAGGGCAACCGGACCTGCTTGCGGGGCCACCCTTCCAGCCCGCGCCCCCCGTGGTCCTACCCCCGCTGCCACCCCGACCCCTCCACTGGGAGGCGACCCACCCCACCCCAGGACGACCAACCACCCATGGTGGCCACCCCATCCCCTCCGGTAAGGCTGCAGCACCCCGGGCCCCTGGGGGTAGGGGGTGCAACACTGGGGGGTGGGGTGGGGAATCCGGGGACTTGCACGAGGCAGGACCCCGGTAGGGAGCACATTGTAGAACCCACTCCAAGCACACGCACTACATGAGCTGCGGAGCAACAGCCATTGCCAGAGGCACGAGTACCCGCTCTGTGACTCTGTACTGGAAGGGGCATGTGCCATACTACCAATGGTGGCCAGGCCAGGGGCTCGCACCAACAGGGATCGCCCTATGGCACATGTGATGCTCGTGTGGGGGGTAGGGGGCTCCCTGGATGACCACGGGGCACCTAGTGGCCCGGACCCTGACATGGGACAGAGATGAGTGCACACGAGGATCCCTTACCCCATTCTTGTTTCTCCATGCAGGGACCGTCAGCGGGTTTCAGTGTGGAGTGACCAGTGGCTGACAGGCCGGCCTGCAAGTGCTGCATTCAGCTACAGCCAGGGCACGCCGGCCTGCGAGCCCCGGTGGTGTGGCCAAGAGGGGAAGAGGGCACCGCAGACGTTAACCCCCACTCTCCTTCCATTGTACAGTTCCCCCTCCAATAAATGTGTTGTACCTCTACCTTGCAGTCGCTTCATCTGTCTCAGGTCATGTGGCCGGAGGGGGAGGGGGTTGCAGTGTGCAGGGGGGCACCAGCATGTTGGGGGCTCTGTACACTCCCTGCCCAGCCGACGGGGCCGGGAGCCAGCTCAGTGAGGCCTCATGCAGTGGAGGTGGCTGCAACAGGTGTACATTGAACCTGCACAGGCGAGTCGGCGAGTGTTGGCCAGTAGGACTTTGCGAGGGCTGCGCACCCCACGGCCGACAGCGAGAGGAGGGCGCTCACACCCAGGCAACCCACGGGACCCATTCTTGGGACACCCCCAGCCCACACATGGAATAGAGACACTGTTGCAGGTATAAGGTAGTACCCAGCTTTATTGAAGGGGTTCACAGGCCTATGGACATGGATGTGGATCAGGCGCTGCCCGGCATTCGGCTGCCTGGGCAACAATGAGGTGGCAGATGACGGCCCTGTTCTCCTCTGAGATGCACTGGAACGCCCCTCCCTGGGCATGTTGGTACAGGGGCACTGGGTCGGCCCTGTGCCCCGGTGGTGGGTTTTCAACAGTAGCGCCTCCTGTCTCGCATACACTGTGCAGGATGCACGCTGCCAGGACAAGGATGGGAGTGTGGTCCAGGTCGAACTGGCTCCTGTTCATCCCAAAGGCCCGCTACACCACGCTGTGTGCTGACGACAGGCGCTCATTGAACAGGCGGTGATTCGGGTTGGGCGCCACTGGATTGGCCTGCATGAGCCACTGGCTAAGCGGGTAGGCGGGGTCCCCTATCACAACAGGGGCCATGGAAACCCCCTCTATCACGCGGTACAGGTTGGGGGCAATCTCCCCGTCGAACATGCATGCATAGAAGGGGGAGGCACGCACGATACGCGCATCAAGACTCCGCCCCGACTGTCCTGTGTACACATCTATGAACAGGCTCCTATGATCCACTACGGCCTGCAGATTGATGGAGAAGGCCTGTTTTCGGTTCATGTAGTCAATCTTTGCATGAGGGGGGCATATGATGGGGATGTGGGTGCTGTCAATGGCCCCGATGCAATGTGGGAACCCCAGTTCCTCGAACCCACGCATCACCTCCATGGTGTCACGGAGCTGGATGACCTGCTCCAAGAGGAGCTCCACGAGCAGGTCGCACACATCATGGAGGGCCCTGTTCACTGTGGCGGGGCCCACCCTGAACTGCTCCCCCACGCTCCTACAGGAGTCAGGGGTGGTCAGCCACCACACCGCCATGGCCACGCGCATCCTGGGTGGCAGCGGGAAGCACATGTTCGTCTCCCGCCTCCGGAGGTGGGGGTTGAGGAGCTCCTCCAAGCGGGTCAGGAGGGAGCGGGAAGTGGTCCGATCATTCCCCATCCGTCCAGGTGGCCAACATGGTTTCCCACCAGTCGTTGGTGCAGGAGCATGTCCAGTGCCGCCGCAGGGTCGGTAGGGTCATGTGGCGGGCGTACACATGGCGGGCGTACAGGGTCCTTGGGGCCAGGACGAGCTGGCCTTGCTGGGACACCGCGGAGCCCAACCGGGCACGCCATCGAACGGCTGTCCCCCTCGCCCATCGGACGATCACCGCCCTCCTGAGGTTTGCTGCCCTCCACCACCGTGCCCCCAGGAGGACAGACCGTCGGCCCAGCAGGCGGAGCAGGGCTATCTGCTGTAGCAGCATGTGCAGCAGCAGGAGCGCTGTGCCCAGGAGGTATAGCAGCACATCCCTGGGCTGTGGGTCCTCGTCCCCTGGCAGCATGTTTCTGCAGCTCCCCAATCCAAGCCACCCTCCGCTGGCACGTGCCGTGGCCGCAGCGTGCTTCGCTGTATGGCCTGTGCCCACGGCCCACTCCCCCCTGGTATTGCGGGAGCTCCGCTGTGTCCACCCAGCCTGCGGTCGCCGCTCTCTGTGTGCTGCATGATCCTGTGCTACAGCCCCTCCGCCCCACCACCTGCAGCGGGTCCCTTATGTACTGTGTAAGGCGGTGTGGGCAGGGCACCGATTGGTGATGCACTGGGGGTGTGCTGGGGCAGCAACTGGGTGCCGGGCCCAGCTGAGCATCCCCGTGAGTGCGCCGNCCGTGCCCCCAGGAGGACAGACCGTCGGCCCAGCGGGTCCCTTATGTACTGTGTAAGGCGGTGTGGGCAGGGCACCGATTGGTGATGCACTGGGGGTGTGCTGGGGCAGCAACTGGGTGCCGGGCCCAGCTGAGCATCCCCGTGAGTGCGCCGGCCGCATGCCCGCTGTAGAGGGATGGGACCGTGCGCACCCCAGGGTAACCCTGCCTCCGCAACCGCACTACCATCCCCCCAGTCAGGCTCAATCTTTGCCTGCTGCAGCTGTGCACAGTGTGGATACAATGCCTGGCTCAGCTCCTTGGCCTGGCGCAGTGCCCGCCCGTGGCCTCCTTCCTCTCCCAGCACCTGTGCTGCATCCCTTCTGCCCTGTGTGTGGGTTACAGTGCCCAGTCCCCAGCGGGCCGGGCTATCTCTGGCATGCAAGGCCGCCTGTGGGCGAGGGTAGCCGTTCGTACTGTGCTTGTCCCAGTCGCGGCAGCCCTCCGTCTCCCGCCTGTTACTTCACCGGAGCGGGTGCCACTCCTGCCATGGCCGGTTGTTCTGCAGGCCCTCAGCTGGGGGTGTAGGGGAGGGGTGGTCGCCCTGTGCGGACATGCTGTTGGCGGCCCTCTGGCTGAGCCCCGACGTGCAGCTGTTGGTGGGTGACCCCCTGTCGGCAGGGGATGGCTTCCGGCTCCTGTCGCGGTACGTGGACGATGGGTCACCAGGTCAGGGCCCCAGCATGCTGGGGCCATTCCCTCGAGCTCGGCTTCACCCCCCTCTGCCTGCCTCCTTGGGGGCACCCGCCTGCCGTTGTCATACCGTGGACCGCTGGGGAGGTAAAGGCGGCTCGCCTGCTGACGGAGCTACCCGTGTTTGGCCTCGTCCTGCTGTCTGGGGGTGCATGCCCGCGGCATCCTGCGCGCGCCCTCGGATGTGGGAGTCCTCCTGTAGGACCTGGGTTTGCTGTCCCCCGATGTTGGTGGCCCGCTCCGGATCGGGGACCCCACCACTGCGGAGCTCGCTGCCCTTCAATTGGTGAGGGACCTTCCAGCTGTGCAGGCTGCAGCCGCCGGAGAGGACCTCCTCCTGCCTCGCTTCCTGGTGGATGCTCATATGCGCTCCCGAGGCTTCTGAAGGGGCCTGTTCATGTGGGAGGGTCTAGCGCCAGGGTCGCCGCCCCGGGAGCGCTCACCGGATCGTCCATGAGCAGCCCCTCACTGCCACCCACCCCAGTGCCCTGACCGGTGCATTGCCTGCCCCCCCACCCCCCCGTGCCTCCAATCAGGCTGTGTGCTGCCGTCTGCATCGCTGCTGGCTGCCACCTGGTTCCCTGGACCCCATCGCCCCCTCTGTGTGACAGCTGCTCCTTCCCGCTGGGGTTGCCCTGGTACCCTCGCCTGCTCTGCGCAGGCGCTCCTGTGACCTCCTGTTGTACATCTCTTGCCCGGCCATGGGTCCACCTGTGCCCCACTGCTCTGCCTCTCTGTGCTTGGGCGACCCTGTTCCCCCGATGCCAATAAAATGCTGTTATGCAATGTTCTGTCCTGCCTTGTTTCTGTTGCTGCTGTGGCGGCTGGGTGCCCCTTCCCCTTGGCGGCCCTCCTGCCTCCATCTGTGTGGTTGTGTGCAGGGGGTGTGCTTGGTGTGTACTGGAGGGCTCCAGGCCTGTGAGGTGTGTGCCGGGTGTGTGGTGTGTGTTCCCCTGGCAGCTTCCCTGCTGGGCGCTGCTGCCTAGGGCGTTCCCCATTGTCCTGTCCCTTCTTTCCTGCAGCTACTGTTGTCATGCTGCTGGCTATCTTGTGCCTGGGCGCGATGGTCCTGCAGCTGGAGCGGGCGGTGTGGGACATGCGGGTGGCAGGGCAGCTGTTCGATGGCATCCGTGAGTGTGCTGCCCGTTTGCTGGGCCCTGTGCCTGTGTCCCTCCGTGGGAGGTTCTGTTCCTTGGTGCCCGGGGCTGGCTCTGATGACTGTCTCCTCTCCCCCTGTCCCATTCAGTGCAAGCCATGATCGCGGAGCGGACTCGGGAGCAGGGGGAGTTGCTGGAGCTCCTCCTGCACGTCCTGGAGCGGCTGCACCAGCTGGACTGTGCGTAGGCTGAGCACTGGCGCCGGGTCGCTGGCCCTACTGACCGGGTGTTGTCCCGGGCCTGCCGCTGCTGACGTTGTCCCACCCCTTCAGTTGCCCCGTCCCCCTCCCTGCCCCGTTGTTGTTGCCCCCTGTTGCAGTTTCCCCATTTTATTAAAGGCTTTTGTGTTCCTTCCCGGTGTATCCGTGTTGTGTTTTGCTGTGACCTCTCCCCTTGTGCAGGTGCCTCTGCGGGGGGTGTTGGGGTGTTGCCTTGGTGCCTCCCCCCCAGCCCCCGTGTGCCCGTCCCTGTGTGCTTCTGTTGCCTGCTGTGTGTGCGCCGCTCTGCTGTGTGTTTATGGGGGGCGGGGGCTGGCGCTGGGCTGTCCGGGCTCTGTGCTGAGGCTGTGTGGAGCCGGCTCCTTTGTAGCGGCTGTCATCCCCTCTTCCCTCCCGCCCCGTCCGCGTGGGTCCTGGAAGCTCAGGGGCAGGGCCGTGTTGCACAGCTTCGGTTGCCCTTGGTCGGCCATTTTGTGCCGTCGCTGTACCAGGCGGTGCTTCCCCGCCGGCCCCGGCTGTCCGTGTACTTGCACGGGTGTTTGCCAGGTGCTATCCGGGATGGGTGTTTGCCGGCCCCTCCCCTTTCCTTCCCACATCCCCCTGCGGCGCTGTCCATGTAAATGTCTCCCTGCTCGGTGCCGCCGGCTGTTCGCTGGGTGTGCTCACCCACCCATCGGCGCTGCCGCACCGCCGTGTAAAAAAGGCCCATGTCCTGGGGGCTCTCCAACACACCCTGTGCAGTTGCAGAGTGTGCACTTGCCTGGATCCAGTCCCAGATGCACCAGATACGGACTACTGTTGGAGACAGAACGGTCCACTAGACTGACCACAGGTCTGAGCTAACCTGGCAGTGCCTATAACAGGGTTGGCCTACACTCATATTGTATAAGTTTAACCATGTCGAGAGAGAAATGGGCATAGTTATGCCAGTATAAACTGTCCAGCATAGGCACAGTTATACTGGCAGGAAACTTTGGATTAAGGAGATTAAGCAATACTAATGCACGCAGAATCCTCTCTATGCTCTGTTCCAGCTGCATATTATTACCAGCTGCAAGTCTGACAGGCTGGATCACAACCTCCAACCCTAGGCTACATCAACCCAGTTCCCTCTTTGCATCCTCTCAATAGCCCCCTTTCTCTCTACCCTTCATCCCCCTACAGACAGGTCAGGCTTCACACATATTCCTCTCTGATCAGTGCTCTCCCCCAAGATCTCTTCCTGGACCCTTAGGACAATGATTAAGGCAGCACAAATCAATGAAGCAGCAGCAACCCCCAAACTGTCCCTCACTCCCAGTGCAATGATGCTCAGTGGCCAGTGACAGATTTAGAGGGCAAGTTAAGGGGTCTGTAGCTCCCCCGCCAAAAAAGAAAATTCATAGGCATCAACTACAGGGGAGATCTGGGGCCCCTGAAATGCTCAGGGCCACAGAGAGCTCACCAAAACAAAACCAGACTGCGAGAGCATGCTGGAAGCCAGGAGAGGGAACACTGGGCAACCCCCCTTGCCTGTGGGTTAATTGATTTAATCTGCAGAACAAAGGAGTTTGGCAACAGGGCATGAAGGGCACAATCCAGCAACTATTAACATCAATGGCTAAAGTAGGATTTCACCCTAAAAGTACAATTTTGTCCCCACTGAAGTCAATGCCTCAGCTTCCACTGACTTTAACAGGAAAGGATTGTCATCTGAGGCTAGGAATCTTTATACTTCTTGGAAGCAAACTGAAGGCTTGGGGGTACTGGTGACACTCTCCCAAAGAGAAATCCTGACCAGCCCCAGAACACAGAGTGCTGAATCAGGGTCTCAGGGTTCAATACCCAGTATTAGTTTAAAGGGTGTCTTTTTTTACATTTCAGCTTTCCTGCACTAACCTGACTTGTGTAAACAACCTTGCAAAACAACTATGTGACTTCTGTCTGTCTTTTTTAAAACTTTAAGCAGTACAGAATTGACTTCAAAGATTGGGGAAACTAAGCCACACTGTTTGGGTACCTTAAGAAATAAAGATACTGCCAAGAGGAAACAGAAGGAATCTGAGGGGGGGAAAAGCTGTTCCCGGGACTGCCCTGTGTGTGATTTCTGAGCAAACTTGAGCTCTGATTGGCCACCAAGCATAAATTTGAAGTGTGTGTGTTATTAGTTTATCCACTGTAGCAAACAGAATAGACAGAGAACATGAAAACACTGAAATAATAAACCATTTCACAACAATGAATTTCTTTTACAGTTTCAAACATCCCAGAGTTTAGTTTTCAAATTATTTCAGTGTTGTTGGGGGCTTCTGGGTCAGGCATCTCTAGGGCAGGGGCAGATCCAGCATCCTCACCACCTCGGTCTCCAACATTTAGCCTAAAGTTACACCACTGTGAGAAGGTGCCTGCCTTGCTGTTTGTAGCCTATCCAGGTACTGAGGTTCTCTGGGAAGAGTACACAGAAGGAAATAAACTCACTGACATACTTAGAAAAAGAGAAGGCAAGCTGCATTCTCTGTCCTTCTGGGTAGCTCTCAAGGGTCCTACATTCCCGGCCCAGAGGGTAGCACTCAAGAGTCCTGCATTGTTGTGATTTCCTTTCAGTCTTTCTTTGCTTAACTTAAAAAATGACTACAATGAAATTCTGCCCAGTCTCAATGTTAGGCAATGGACTATGAGAGAATCCACACAACCTCATCAGAGAAACCATGCAGAAGGCAAAGGGTGAAAACAGACAAAACGCTAACCACCCTTTAACCACCCTTGGTGGTCATTTATGCATGTTTCAGGGCTGCATAGGGCACAAATACAGCCCTGCAACATGCATAAATAACCACCAAGGGTGGTTAAAGGGTGGTTAGCGTCATGTCTGTTTTCACCCAAAGTGTCGGAAGTCTGGGAAAAGCTTTACTGTCAGAAGAAGGGTTGTGTGCATACATGGTCACGCTTACTGGGGTGGGGGTTGTGGTAAAGCTCCAACAAAGACGGGAGAGAACAAGAGTTCAAGGCTGGCATATGAGTGAGGTCATATGTTCATGCAATTCCTTTCATTTCTTAAAACTAATTTATTTTTAAACAGTTTATATTTTCAGTCCAGCCTCAGTTAGGTAATGGTTCACTTTAAATTTTCATAACTGTACACAAATCTATGCAAATGATGACCCACATTCTAAAATGTCACGACCCTCATTTCAGTTTTATTGTCCCTGGTTTCAGAATCCAAGGGTAGAGAGGTATGCTCAGGGGAGAATGAGGCTAAAGAGAGCGTGGCTGGCAGGTGGTGGTGAGAGAGGAGGCCATGCAGGGAGAATAACAGGGTTATCCTGCAGGGTTTGAGTTGTAGCATGTCCTGCCCACCCCCTAAGTCCCAGCTATCTCCAGGGGTCTGGCCATGTATGGGGTGTGTTTCCTCCATTGCATACTTGAGCGTGCACTAGCAAAAATGAACAACACTGACTTAGATTTGTTTGTTCTTATTTCCTATTTGACTAGAGAAATCTTTTACTGAATTTGTTTTTAAACATGCTAGATAATTTATGCAGGTCTTTAGATTCAGGATTATGCAATTTGTACAGCAGCAAATTCATTACAAGCAGAGGTCAATTAAAATAAGATTTTGATTTTAAATATATTAAAATCAGATGCATACATTTATAATATTAATTTAATAATTGAAAAGATATGGTTTTAAGTACACTCTCAACAATGCAGTCAGTTTTTTTGCATTTGTATGGAACCTTTATTTTGTACGCACACTATCATTATGCCACCTTCTGACTTCCTCCCGCTCCCCGCCCATCCCTCCTGGAGCCGCCCCTGCCGAGGAATCAGCCGGTTCTCTTCCCCAGTACAATTATTTTAGCCTACTGCAGCTATTCCAGCTGCTACACCCTCCTCCCCTGCTATGAACCCGGGTGCAGCAGTCCTGGCACCGGTGCAGAGCTCAACCCGCTGTACCTCACAATGCACCCGCCCTTTGCAGGGATGCTGCTGCTGTAGCAGAGCTGCTCCTGCTAGGTACGTGTCTGTCTACACCCTATATTGCAAATAATAAGACACCCCCCCCGCGCGCGCGGATTTCCTTAGCCACCACCCAACAGAGAGCGCCTACCAGGTTACTCCCATGTTTGCTAGCCACGTGGGGCTGGATTGGTCCCGGGAGTGGAGCAAGATCAAGCGATACTCTAGTCCTCTTCCTGCATTTACAGGAGTTTCGTGTAAATCCCGATGTCTCCCAACTGGACAGGAAGCAGATTCCCCAAACCCCGTCCTGGCTTTGCTACAGCACCACAGTGGGAAAGAGCAGGAAGTGATGTGAGGAGGGAGGACGCATAGCTAGATCGGGAAGAGCAGTGCCGCCTGGTGGCTGTTACAAAGCTGACGCCAAAGGGGAGCTGTGGATTTCAAGGAAGATAAAATGTGATTTTAAAAGCCTTCTTTGGCACACATTTAAAGTGTGTGTGTACATAAGTAACGCCATTTGGGTCAGACCAATGATCCATCGAGCCAGGCATCCTGTCTCCGACAGTGGCCAGTCTCGGTTGCTTGGATGAAGTACCTGACAGGTTACAATGGGGCAATCCATTCTCTGTTGTTCACTCCCAGGCCCAGCTCCTGAGAGTAAGAGGTTACATTCCCCAAACCTACCTGACTAATAGCTGCTAATGGACCGATCCTCTAGAAACTTGTTCAACCCTTTCTTAAACACAGCTACAGCACTGGCCTTGAACACATCTCTGGCAACAAATGCCACAACTTAACTGCATATTGAGTTTAAAAATACTTTCTTGTATATGTTTTAAATCTGCTACATGACAGTTTCATGGTGTGTTTGCTACTTCTAGTACTATCTGAGAGGGTAAATAACCATTCCCTAGTAACTTGTTCCACACCACTCAGGATTTTATAACCTTCTATCATATCCCCGCTCAGTCGTCCCTCTCCAAGCTGAAGAGCTCCAAACTATCCAGCCTCTCTTTCATAGGGGAGTTGTTCCATACCCCTGATAATTTTTGTTGCCCTTCTCTGTACTTTTTTTATTTCTACTATATATTTTGTGAGATGGGGTCACTGGGGGTGGGGGGGGTGGGAGATGAAGGAAGGGGAACAGAGGGAGAGACGAGGAGTGTAACATTCACGAAGATGCGAGGTCCCAGGTGCACGAGCTTGGCTTGGTTACATCTGCCATTTAGTTATTACTGTAACTGATACCAGGTATGTACAGGGATACTGGACTTAAGCAAATCAGGGTGTTGCTAATGGCCCTTTAATGAGCCATTGAGGCACCAGCCTGGCAGCCCAGGGCCATCGAAACCCCATTCATGGACAATTGGGAAACAGTAAAAGTGACAATACCCTGCATGCCTTTCCCCATGACATCCTGGACTGTTACTAGAGTGGGGGGGGGTGTTAAAAAGGAACCTTACTGACCTGCGAGAGAGACTCTTTTGGACCGCCTCCCCGGACTGCTGCTGGACTCTAAGCAAGCGTCCTGTCACCCGGCTGGGAGACAAAGAAGGGACACTAACCCATGAAGCCAGGCTACTAACCTGACTGGGTGAAGGCTAGTCAGGGAACTCAATGTTTAGCTGGCTTTGCGTTTGTTTTACCTTTATTCTCTTGCTGCTCACTCTGTACTTGCTCTGTGCCTTTTGGCTTACCCCTTTTATATATAAAGCTTCCGGTTTAACTCCAAATGTGGTCTCCTTGTGTTCGCTGCACCCAAAGCATTGAGCAGGGCAGGAGTTCTCGGCCAACCCCAAGACGAGCCTAACCCAGCTGTGAATTTCTGAAACCCGTGAGACTGCTAGGAGCACAGGAACGGGCTGGAGACAACTCAGAGTGAATGGGAACCCCGACAGCCTCCAGGTGATAATCACCTCACTCCCCTTTCCAGATCATTCATGAATACATTAAACAACACCAGTCCCAGTACAGATCCCTGGGGCACTCCACTATTTACTTCTCTCCACTGTGAAAACTGATCATTTACTCCTACTCTTTGGCCCTTTTTACACGAGATGCACCCAAGCATGTCCACACGGGTTGGCTGCATGGGCATGCGTGGGTGCCTCCCGTGTGAATGCCACAGCGGGTGGGTGGGCGTGCGTGCATGCTCCCACAACCCACCCACCTCTGCCCATCACCCACGCATGGAGCAATTGGCCAAAACAGTGATTGCTCTGTCCATGGAGGTGGGTGGAGATGGGTGTGTGTCCATGTACACACACACACACACCTGCGCCATCCCTGCATTTGCACACACACCAATCCCTCCTGCAGCCATGGCCCATTTTAAAGGGCCTTTGTTTCCTGTCCTTTAAACAGTAACCAATCCACAATAGGACACTGCCTCCTATCCCATGATTTCTTTAATTTCCTCAAGAGTCTTTCATGAAAGGCCTTACTTTCTGAAAATCCAGATACACCATATCGACCAGCTCCCCCTTATCCACGTGCTCCTTCACACCCTAAAAAAATTCCAATAGATTAGTGAGACGCAACTTCCCCTTTCTAAATCCATGTTAACTCTTCCCCATTAAGCCATGTTTATCAATATGCCCCGTAATTCTGTTTTAAATAATAGTTTCCACCATTTTGCCTGGTACAGGTGTCAGGTTCACCAGTCTGTAGTTTCCAGGATCACCTCTGGAGCCCTTTTTAAATATTGGCATTAAATTTGCTACCCTCCAGTTCTCAGGCATGGTGGCAGATTTTAGCAATAGCTTACAAATTACCAGTAGTAGGTTTGCAATTTCATATTTAATAAAATTATATTTCATATTTGAGTTCCTTCAGAACTCTGGGTGTACATCCTATGGTCCCAGTGATTTGTTACTATTTAGTTTGTCAATTTGCTATAGAACCTCTTCCAGAGTCACGTTGATCTGTGACAGCTCTTCCAGTTAATCACCTACAAAGAACAGTTCTGGTGCGGGTATCTCCCCAACAGCCTCTTTAGTGAAGATCAAAGCAAATAATTAATTCAGCTTCTCTACAATCACTTTATGTTCCGCCAGCGCCCCTTTTATCCCCTGGTCATCTAATGACCCATCTGTTGATGTACTTTTAAAAGTTTTTATTATTAGTTTTTGCCTCTTTAGCAAGTTTCTTTTCAAATTCTCTCTTGGCCTGCCTTATTAACATTTTACATCTAATTTGCCAGTGCTTATGCTCTTTCTTATTTTCCTCATTAGAACTAGCTTTCTATTTTTTAAAGGATGCTTTTTGGCTCTGATAGCCTCCTTCACCTCACCGTTTAGCCATACTGGCAGGTGTTTGGTCCCCTTGCGACCTTTTTTTAACCTGTGGAATACATTTAATTTGGGCTTCCAAGATGGTGTTTTTAAATAGTCTCCACACTTCTTACAGACATTTAACCTTCACCACTGTTCCTTTTATCTTCCTTCTAACTAGTTTCCTCATTTTAAACTAGTTCCCCCATAAAGTTAATTTTTATTGCAATAGTTTTATTTACCATTCTCTCCCCAGTAATTATGTCAAATCTGATTATATTATTATCACTATTGCCAAGCGGCTGTACCACCATTACCCCTTGCACCAGGTCCTGTGCTCTGCTTAGAAGTCCGAACTAGATCCCAAGTAGCTCCTCCTCTCATTGATTCTAGGATCAGCTGCTCCAAGAAGCAGTAATTTTTGTCATCTAGAAACTTTACCTCCATATCAGGCTCGGAGGAGACATTCACCCAGTCAATATAAGGATTATTGAAATCACCCATTATTATTATGGGTGATAATTATTATAATGGCTGTTACCAACTTCAGTAGCGTGTCTAATCTCAGATAGCATTTCATAGTCAGTCTCACCACCCTGGTCAGGGGGGCGATAGTATAGCCTCACTGCTATACATTTCCCCGTTACACATGGAATTTCTGTTCATAGAGATTCCAGAGTACAGTTCCCTTCTTGTAAAATTTTAATCCTACTTGACTCAGTGCTGTCTCTAACATATAAAGCCACCCCACCACCAGCTCGATCTACTCTGTCATTTCGATATATTTTGTACCCCGGTATTACCGTGTCCCATTGGTTATCCTCATTCCACCAAGTTTCTGAGATGCCTATTATGTCTAGATCTTCATTTAGTGCTAAAAACTCTAATTCTCCGATCTTGATTTTTAGACTTCTAGCATTCGCATATAGACACTTAAATGTATTATTTTTATTTTTATTCTTAGTCTAATGAACTGAATTTTTATTCAGCTCATTATAAGTAACTGTTTCAGATATTTTGGAATCATTTATACTTGTCTGTTCTGCACTGATTTCCACCTGTGCTCCCTCAGCTTTTTTCCTATCCTCTGTATTAGGATATTCTAATTTCCCTGAATTAACAGCATCCTTTGTAGATACCTTGGTTCGAAGCACGTGCTCCTCCACACCTGCCAACTTTCCCAAAGATTCTAGTTTAAAAGCTGCTCTAACTCCTTTTTAATGTTTAACACCAGCAGCCGGGTTCTGTTCTAGTTAGGGTGGAGTCCATCCCATCAGTATAGGGGTGGAGCCCATCCCTTCCCCAAAAGGTACCCTAGTTCCTTATGAATCTAAAGCCTTCTTGCCTGCACCATTGTCCCATCCATGCACTGAGACTCTAAAGCTCAGACTGCCTCTGGGTCCTGTGCATGGAACAGGGAGCATTTCTGAGAATGCTACCCTGAGAGCTTCCAAACTTCAGTCTTCTACCTAGAAGCCTAAATTTAGCCTCCTGGACCTCCCTCCTATGTCTTCCTATGTCATTGGTACCCGCATGCATCATGAAAGCCAGCTCCTCCCCAGCCCTCTCTAAAATTCTGTCTAGGTGCCGTGTGAGGTCCGCAACCTTCGTAGCAGGCAGGCAATTTACCATGCGGTCCTCATGGCCACCATCAACTCAGCTATCTATAATTCTAATAATTGAATCACCAACTACCATGGCCATCCTACTCTCACACCCCTGGAGATGTATCCTCAGTGCAAAAGGATAACACATTGCCTGGAAGGCAGGTGCCAGCTACAGGATCACTTCCCAAAGTTCCCACCATTCCAGTCTGATGCTCTCCTTCCTGGAGGCCTTGCTCCTCCAAGACAGCACAGAGGCTGCCAGAGTGGAGGTGGGACTTCTCTACTATGTCCCTGAAGGACTCCTCTATATACCTCTCTGTCTGCCTCAGCTCCTCCAGCTCTGCCACTCTAGCCTCCAGAGACCGCACACGTTCTCTGAGAGCTAGGAGCTTCTCCCCAACAGAAAGATAATCATACATTACACTTGGCGCAAAAGACTGGATAGCCCCCATCCCGACGATGCTGGACTGCTGTCTGCATCTTTTTTCTTTCTTTCTTTTCTAGTTTTGTACCTAGTTAAGACAAGAAAGAGTTAATCTTCCAGAGCTGCTAAACTCTGCGGCCTTTTAGGTTAGGAATTTAGTTAACAGGGATAAAGGGCACTTTCTGCACGGTCGTGCAGCTTCTGTCTTGTGAGAAGGGCAGAAGTACAGATATTTGCTGGCAAACATGCACATCCAGAAGAGTACCTTTTTGCTGCTCTGCTGGATGTGCATGTTTGCCGGCAAAGGTCTGCATTTCTGCCCTTCGCACGAGATGGAAGCTGCACATCATTTGAGTCCCAGACTTCCCTGTGGTGCCGACAGGTGCATATTAACAAACATGAGAAAGCAGCCTCTGGGGTTAGGGATTTAGGTAAGGAATTTAGTCAACTGGGGTCAAATGCTACCTCCTTGCTTCAGGACTAAGTACCACAGTACTTTTCAAGGGTTATACAACTAAAGAGGGTCTCTAGTTTGATCTAGAACAGCTAGGTATGTCAACGAGCAGAGTGGGGTCTTACCCAAGCTCACATCAAGCCTCCCTTGCAGGCTTCCTCCCTCCCATGGCTAACTCCCGTTTCCTTCCTCTCCTCATCTTGTGTGTTCTATACCAATGAGGCACTTCCAGGCCAGTGTTGAGAGATTTGCTGGCCCCTTTACAACAGAAGAGAGAAGACCTCTTGTGTCAGTGCTCTCAGATGTCCAAGGACAGAAGAGCAGGACAGAGGAAAACATGTATTTTGCAAGCTCCTTATTTGAAAAGGGATTGTTGAAAACCCAAGCTGCCTCAATTAGAGAGACATTAATATCCAGGGGAGTTCATTAACTACCAGACAGAGGGCACACTCTTCCACCATTACAGTCAATGGGGGTAACTTTTATCAATGGGAGAAGTATTGAGCCCAGAGTGATCTGCTACACGTTCCATGTGTCACGACTGATTGCCCATCCCTGCAGTTCCGCCTTTCTGGCTCAGCGCTGCTATAAAGAGGCTCTTGGAAGCGGAAGAGTAAAATAGGGCTTCCTGCGCCTTTAAGACGTGAGGGAAGTAGTATCGATTGTACTGTGTTACCGGTTTGGAACGTCCGGTGTCGCAAAGTTCCACGGGGCGCATGCGCCTTAGAGTTTGTAGTCTCCACGTGTGAGGCGCGTTCACCTGAGATTATGCCTAAAGTTAAGAGGCCCAGGGGCTCCGGGGGAGTTGGGGAGGCAGCTAGGAATGTTCCGCTCGCCGATCAGATAATACAGGGGGACTCGGTGAGGCCCGTCACACGGGTAAAGCGGCGAGAAAAGGCGGACGCGAGGAAGAGGATGAGTATGTGGACGAGAAGCTGTCCCGGAGGATCCTGGAGCAGGCTCGGATCCAGCAAGAGGAGCTGGAGGCTGAGCATTGTCTCGGCAAAGGAACTGAGCCCAAGAGAGAGAAGACCACGGTGCTGGGTGTGTGTGAGCAGAATAACGGATCCCAGGCAGGGGTGAGGGTGCGTGGTTTGGAATAGACTGGGTTCGACTCCTTTTGTTTGGTTTGGTTTTGGGGGGTGCGTGTGTTAGTTTCTCATTTATTTAAAAATAATCTTAATTTGGAGAACGGTTACGGCTCTAGCGGGGAACTCGGAGACCTGGGGTCAATTCTCCGTTCTTTCTGTGCGAAGGGATGCGCCCTTTAGGAGCTATAGGTTTGGAAGAGACCTTACGGGTCATCGAGCCCAGAGCCCCCTACACTAGTAAAGGATTCACTGCCTGTAACTAAAAAAATCTGCTACAAGTAGAGATCGGGAATGACCAGACCACACCAATCCCTTAAATAACAGGAAGAATCTTAGAGTTGGAAGGTATCTCGAGGATCATCCAGTCCAGCCCCCTGCTTGGATGCAGGATGACTTGACAACATCCCAAAAGATGGTTGTGTAGCCTTTTTAAAATTATTTTAAACCTACAGTGATGACAGCCTACAAGCGATCTTAAAAAGCCTACAAAGACTTGATGCATGTGCCCACTGTATGCTTTGTGCTGCTGGCTGCAGTGGGGCTGCTTACAATGCATAAGTGGGACCGCCTGTACCTGTGCACCCTTTGAGATCATCCAGGGGAGCCTTTTTGGAGGTTCCCTGGGCTAGGTGGGTGGCCACCGATGTTAGATCTTTTTCGGTGGCTGCCTGTGTAATGTGGAATTCGCTCCTGGAGGAGGCTCGGTTGGCTCCCACTCTCCTGTCATTTCAACGTTTATGTAAGACCTGGCTGTTCCGCCAGACTTTTGGCGAGGGGGGTTGGGGGGGGGGGTGTTTTTCCCTGCATATAAGAAATGTTTAACTTTCTAAATTGTTTTGTTCTTTTATCCTTGTTGTTTGCTGCCCCGTGGGCAGGAGGGGTGGGATAAAAAAATGTATATAAATAAATAAAGGTCAAGCACTTTCATAAATCTTGGTTGGTTTGGGGATTCAGGGTGGGAGTGGACAGCAGTAGTGTTAGTGCACAGTTTGGGTGGGAGTTCTGTGGGCTTTATGCCCACGTTAAGGGGTAGTGCCAGCACTGTAGGATTGTGCTGTTACTCTCCCAGTTGCTTTATTGTGCCTTTTGTACAATGGGATAGAATACTGCCTTGCTTCACAAGGGTGGTATGAAAATATGTATTATTATGATGATGATGAATTTGTATCCCACCCTTTTTCAGAAGGACTTAAGGAGGGTTATAATAAGTTGAAAGACAATACCAAAATACAAATAAGCTTAATCCCCTATAGACAAACACCTTGGAACATCACTTTCTGCCACTCCATAATACAAAACTCAAGCAATTATCATATTCATCATTCCCAACCACTCCCACACTGCTCACCCAAGGGAGTCCCTACCCTGCACCTGAACATACCTCCTCAGTTCTCCCTATGCTCTTCCAGTCCCCCCTGGTAGGTTGTTTCCCCTTCCCACTCCCCCCAGCCTGAAGCCCACATTCCCTTATTTTTCCCCTTAAATCCCCAGGATTTTCTGGAGCTTAGATACAGCAATAATGAGGGCCAGACTTGCAAAGGATGAACCCTGATTCTTTGAATTCTTACATCCATCTATATACACCACACACACACTAGTCACCTTGTCTTCTCTAAATCCCCACCCTTTACTGCCCTTTTATATACTGCCCTGTATTTGCTCTGTGTGTGTGTGTGTGTGTGTGTGTGTGTGTGTGTGTGTGTATATATATAATATATATATATTTATATTTTGATTGACTGGCTATACTACATGCCTGAGGAAGGGTCCTGTATGGCCTGAAAGCTTGCTTGCTTCCACCAACAGCAGTTGGCCCAATAAAATATAGCATTTGAACCCCTTTGATTCCCTCCTATGTCTATGTTGTCCTGTTGAAATTAGTGGGACTATGTAACCATCTTCAAGATGGGCATGGCTTAACCTTAATGAATTTAAGGTATTCAAGCACACACAAGGGACTTGCACCTTTACAACTCTGGTTCTAAATCTACCTAAGCTGATGCAGTTTTCTCGGGTAAACAAGCCATCAGTCTGTTTTATAATTTTCTAACCGCTTTAGCTTCATGAGGGTGGTTTGAAAAAATGCTTCAGAGTACTGTTGTGCAGTTTGGGTTCACTCTATCTGGCAGATACTTCCACTTGAATAGAAATGTAGGGTACTTCATGGTCTTGTATTATTCGTGGCCAAATGTTTTCCCAGGAATGTGTATTATACAGTGGAAGGCCCTACAGCATAGGACACTGCCCCATTATAATCACCAGTGTTCTGTTGGTTATAAAATTGGAACCAAACAAGCTGTTGGTTTTAATTTTGGTATGTGTGCTGCAATCTATCCAAACTTAGGTGAAAATCCGTTAAAGAATGCTGGAGTTATAAGTGATCAAAGTTTTGTGAAGCATATTACCTTTTTCCACTGGCAAAGTTTTTACTCCTGTATAAAAAGTTCTCTTATTGAGTTTGCCTGCTTATGTCACTCGTGTTGGATCATCCAGTCCTGTTTCATGACTTCTATAATATCTATTACTAATGTTGATTTTACACTACTGTGTGTGATGGTTTGTAGAGATCACATTGATACCCAACATTGCTGTAATTCATACATGCACTTTGGAAATACAGAAATGTTGCTTTTTACAGAGAACATGGAGTAACCTTGTTTTCATAGTTATGTCCTATTCAGAACTCGTAACATATTGCCACAGGTACTCCATACATACTTGCTCATGACTGTAGTAGCTCAGAAAGCTAACCTCGGGTTTAGGTAGAAATTCAACTGACTCCTTCTGATAGGGTCCTGGAAATTTTTTAATGCCCTTTGAACATTTAACTGGTGTTTGGTTAGTCTCAGAAAGGTGCTTCACCTTGTTCTATCGCTCCGCTTTCAACACCCTGGTCTTGAATGTAATCAGAGTTGAGAGGACCAGGTGTGTGTGAGCAGGCATGTTGCGTACCCCACTGAATATCTAACTGTGCATCCATCTTCTCAGGGTCTACCTCAAAAGATGGCGATTCTGACGCAGAGGACAATGAGTGGCCATCGCTGGAGAAGGCTGCTTCGATGGGCAAGGATGATTACTCTGAAGAGGTAACTGTGAACCCAGAGGATGAGAGAGCCATCGAAATGTTCATGAACAAGAACCCACCACTAAGGTAGGAAGCAGACTTCGGGTGTAAATTCTGGGCATTGCTGCCTCCTGCAGTGACTTTTATAATGTTGTCAAGTTCTTCACAGAGCTTTTCCAAACATTAAATCTCCATGATCTTGGGGGTGGAATTTGTTAAAGCCTTGTCCTCCTGTTGCATTAGTAAAACTGAGGGGCAGAGGTGAAGTCATTCACCCAGGTTCATAGGGAGGTGTCCGTGTTTGCGGTGTGTTTCCCCATTGGCGGCAGTGGAGAAAATGTAGTGAACACGGGTCCCTGCTCATAGGTAAAGATTGCAGCAGATCTGGGACTGGAACCCTGACTGCCCCTACCTTGTTCTCTGCCCTGCCTGCGCCCCTTCTGCAATATGCAGGCCTTTACCCCCATGGAGTTTGCCTCCTCTCTTATCTCCCCTCAGTTTTCTCCTCCTCCTCCCCTGTCATCTCTACTCTCGCCGCCCTCTCTTCCCGCCTCAACTCCATCCTTGTCCTCCTTGACCTCTCTGCTGCCTTTGACACTGTCGACCACTCGCTCCTATTGGACTCCCTTTACTCCTTGGGCTTCCGTGGCTCTGTTCTTGACTGGTTCTCCTCCTACCTCTCTGACCACTCCTTTAAAGTCTTGCTCCCCGAGTCGAGCTACTCCTCTCGCCCCCTTTCAGTTGGGGTCCCCCAAAGCTCTGTCCTTGGCCTTCTCCTCGTCTCTATTTACACCCTGTCCCTTGGCAAAATTATTCCTCCCACGGATTCCAAGACCATCTCTACGCTGATGACACCCAACTCTATCTTTCTGTCTGCTCACGCCTCATCAACTGCCTCTCTGATATCTCCGCCTGGATGTCTTGACGTCAACTCAAGCTCAACATGGCCAAGACAGAACTCCTCATTTTTCCTCCCTCCACTTCCTCTCCCTCTAACCTGCCCATCTGCATCGATGGAGTCACCATCCATCCTGTTCTCCAAGCCTGTAGCTTGGGCTTCATCTTCGCCACACACCTCTCTTTTAAACCTTACATTGACTCTGTTGCCAAATCCTGCCGATTCGCCCTCCATAACATTGCTCGGATCCGCCCCTTTCTCTCTACCTCCTCGGCCAAAACCCTTGTTCATGCCATGGTTATCTCTCGTCTCGATTATTGCAACCTCCTCCTTGCTGGCCTCTCTCGCTCTCACCTGTCCCACCCCCTTATTGCAATCCCAAACTCCGCTGCTAGGGTCATTCACTCTGCCCGTCGCTTCGACCATGTGCAGCCTCTCCTCTTCTCTCTTCACTGACTTCCCCTTCCTGAACGTATCCTGTTCAAACTCCTGGTATTCACGTTCAAAACACTCCACAACCAAGCTCCTCCCTACCTCAGACCTAATCTCCCTACGCACTCCTGCATGTGCTCTTCCTCTGTCCCCTCCCTCACTCTCCCTCGTTTCTCCTGCTCACCTAACCGCCTTCGACCCTTCTCCCTCGTTGCCCCCCATGCCTGGAACTCCCTCCCTGCCCACATCTGCCTTGCTCCCTCCCTCCGCTCCTTCAAATCCCTCCTCAAGACCCACTTTTTCCTCGCTGCCTTTCCCAGTGCCTGCTAGTCGTTCCCATATACCTACTGTCTGCCCTCCTCTGCAGACTGCTGCAACCAACCTGACTGTAACCAAGCCAAGTACACGCACCTGAGACTTCACATCCGCTTGAACGTTTGTTTGTCTTCTCCCCTCCCTGTCTCCCCCTCCTTGTCTTTTAGATTGTAAGCCACAGGCAGGGACCACATCTATTTCTATGTTTTGTGCAGCACCAGGTCTCACACCTGGCGCTATATAAATGTTTATAATAAATAGACAATGCTTCAACTCTGGGATGGGGAACCGTTTCCCTCCCAGGGCCCCTTTGGAAGTTAGTACAAGCCCTGTCAGCCAGAGAAGAGTTGGCCGTGCTTCAAGAGTGTGCTCGGAATGGGGAAGGAAGAGAAGGTTCCAGATCATGGATCCATGTTACAGATTTATCCCCTGGAGTGCATGTCCTCATCTCTGCTCTTTTTCTCCTGAACTCTTTCTGTACTTGAGACTGTATCCAAAGCCAGGTACTGGAAAGGGACCAAATAAGAAACAAGCATGGGCCAGATTTGATCCATGGGCCAGTTTCCCTACCCCTACTTTAGCTTCTGTATGTGGTCTATTTAATACAGTTAACCCTTAATTTTTTTTGGTGGCATCCTGGGGCATTGACCGCAATTGGAGCCTCTTGGGACTAAGTGCTGTACATAGATCTACAAAGAGAAAACGTTTCCCCCAAGACCTGGCAGAGTTAGTAGACCAGACCAGCGATGTGGGTTTTCTGGAAAATTTTGAACTGGGAAACTTTCTAATGCAAATTTTCTGGAAAATTTTCCAATGTCCTATATCGATTGGGATTTGATTTACCATGTTTATTTGACTTGTACTTAGTAAACAAAACTCAAAAAGTACACCATGTTCATTTTATGTGGTGACTAAATATCTCAAAAGTTTTTACAATAGCCAAAAGTAGTTAAACTGAAATAAACTGGGGGGGAAATCAATGAAGTGCAATTAATGTGGTTTAAATGTTCAAATAAATGCAAAGCTGTACCTGGAAATTATTTTTATTGAAATTAGGTATTGGTATCCATTCATTATGTTACTAATTCATTTTATGAAACAATGCATTTTTAGAACCAGAAAAAGTTCTGGAAAAATATAGCGGAAAATTTTCCATTACAGAAAATTTTCTGTCCCACATCATTGGACAAGAGACAGGGAAAACTGAGAGGCAGCGAGTGGAAGTGATGTGCCCATGTTCCTGTGACAGCTGGGGCTAGAATCCCTGTCTCTTTGCTCCCAGTCCCATGCCCTCTGCAGGCCATTGTTCCACCCGGGCCCCCATTCTACTTTTTCCTTCCTGTGTCTGTCAGGCGCACTCTAGCTGATATCATCATGGAGAAGATCACAGAAAAGCAGACTGAGGTGGAGACAGTGATGTCTGAAGTATCTGGTTGCCCCATGCCCCAGCTTGATCCCCGAGTGCTGGAAGTCTACAAAGGTGTCAAAGAAGTAAGAGCAATAGCATTGAGAGAGCCCTGTATTTCAGATTGAACCCAGCTGTTGTTGTGCCTGGTATTCATTGCTCTTTTGCTGTAAACCCGTTCAACCCAGAGGTGAAACACAGCAGCTACCATTTCAGTGTAACTAGCAGATTGTAAAACAGGGTCCCAGCATTGGGCTTGCCATTTTGATGTGGCCAACAAAGAGATTGGTTAGGGCCCTGATCTACATCCATTTGCTCTCGGGTAAGAGCTATTGCTCTCACTGGCATGTTGGAGGGTGTTTTCCCAGCTGAGCAGTATTAAGGAAGTAAGGTAATGAGCTGCTTTCTCAATTTTCTTACGTTCAGGAGCCCCGAGTGGGCTTTGAGCAATATACGTAAGCTTGAAAGCATGGGGTGGGTACGTTTAATTGTGGATTGGGCTGGGGGGGAGGGGTCGGCCCCCTTGGTGTGAGGGAGGAGTGCAACCCTTTTGAGAGGGAGGGGTATCCTCCAGTGGCAGTGGAGGATGGGGGCGATATTGGAGGGTGGGGATCTCCCTCAGGGGACTGGCGGGACAGCCTCTGGGGGGTGGACCAGGAGGGGGTCTGAAGTCATAGGGGTTGTGATAGGTCAGGGAACTGGTCCTTGGAGGTGAGTTAGATCTGTGTTGACAGAGGCCATCAACTGTGTGGCTCCCAGGCATCCACTCCTGAATCCCTGACAATGCAGGTCCTCATGGTATGTGGAGGAGCTGTGGCGGATGAAGCAAGAAGGGCAGCGGTTAGAGTGACGATGGCGTCGTTCTCATAAGGAAGTTGACCGATTGCGACCTAGAGTCGGGTTACATACCTATGCCATGGCGGTGCAGACAGCAAAGAAGAATTCCTTTGCTGCCCTCATTGCATCCGCTAAGTTCCGTTCGGCTGAGCTTTTCCGGGTGGTGAGGGGACTGGTCAGTCCTGCCTCCCTCCGCCTGGACCCGGAGTTATCAAATGTTCGCTGTGACTTGTTTGTGAACTTCTTTGCAGATAAAATCGCTCCAATCCATCACAGTTTTTTGACACAGCACTCTCAATAGTGGGTAAGCCAGAGGCAGTTAAAGCCCTGTCTTATCCTGTTTTATGGGATGAATTTCAAGACGTGTCACCCTCGGATGCGGGGGATGCTCTTGGGACTGTTTGAGCCACTTACTGTGAATTAGATCCATGCCCGTCTCCCAGCTGGCCTTAACCAGCCAAGACATAAGAGCCGTTGCTGGCTGGGATAGTCAACCCCTCCCTCAGGGAGGGCAGGGTGCCGGACTGCCTCAAGGAGGCGATGGTGCAGCCCCTGCTCAAGAAGCCATCATTGGACATTGAAGTCCTGGCCAGTTACCGGCCGATCTCTAATCTCCCCTTTTTTAGGGAAGGTTATTGAACGGGTGGTGGCTCAACAGCTTGAGGAGCATCTGGACCAGGTCAGTTTCCTTGATCCCTTGCAGTCTGGCTTTCATCTGGGTTATGACATGGAGACTGCACTTGTGGCTTTGGTCGACAACCTCTCCTGAGAGTTGGACCAGGGTCATTCGACCCTGTCGATTTTGTTAGATCTCTTGGCTGCGTTTGATACCGTTGAACATGAGTTGTTGGTGACTCGGCTATGGCACCGGGCAGGGATGAACAGGACTGTTTTTGAATGGTTCTGCTCTTTCCTGGTCAGGAGAACTCCGCGTGTGGTGCTGGGTGATTCTTCATCTTCTCCCCAGGGCCTCACGTGTGGAGTTCCGCAAGGTTTTATCTTATCCCCGCTCCTGTTCAATGTGTATACACAGCCTTTGGGGGAGGTTGTCCAAGAGTTTGGTGTAAGGTATCATGTTGAGGACACCCAGTTATATCTCTTTTTCATCAGGCCCAGGTCTGGCAATCTCGGTGCTTACCCCATGTTTGGTGGCTGTGGGAGACTGAATATTTATTTATTTTTATTTTATTTCATTATACTTATATGCTGTCCCCCATGCCTACGGCATCACGGGGCGGCTTCCAGCATAGTACAAAACAATTTTTAAACATAAAAAATCTACAATATCATCATGAAAACAGATTTAAAACACCCCCCACAAAAATTAACACACCCTCCCCTCCGAAGGCCTGGGCGAACAGCCGGGTCTTACAGACACGTCGAAAGGCCAACAGGGGTGAGGGTGTGCTGCTTGAAGTTAAATCCTGACAAAGCAGAGGTGATGGTTGTGGGGAAAGCTGGGGGAGTGATGGCCGCCTGTCATTGATGGAGTCTGTCCTCCCCTGGTATCTCAGGTCCATAATCTGGGGGTGCTCCTAGATCCACACCTCTGCCTGGATGCCCAAGTAGCGGCTGTGGCGAAGGGTGCATTTTGCCAACTACATCTGGTATGTAGACTTAGGCCGTATGTTTCGAACTCGGCCACGATCATCCATGCTTTTATTATCTCAAGATTAGACTACTGTAATGCACTCTGTGGGGCTACCCTTTGGGATGGTCCGGAGACTGCAGCTGGTGCAGAATGCGGCGTCTTGTTTCCTGAAGGGGACGGGCCGACACGAGCACATTACTCCAGTGCTCCGCTCTCTGCGCTGACTGCTGATAAGTCTGCCGGGCCCAATTCAAGGTGTTGGTTTTGACCATTAAAGCCCTAAACGGCCTGGGTCCCACCTACCTGAAGGACCGCCTCACCCTCCGGATCTTGGATAGGCCTCTGCGGTCGGCTGGGGCGCCCTCCTTAAGGTTCCCAGGTGTCGACCATGAGGAGGGTGTTCTCGGTGGCCGCACCGCGGCTGTAGAACTTCCTCCTGTTGGAGGTCCACCTGGCCATTGACCTCCCCTCTTTCTGTAGACTGTGTAAGACCTGACTGTTCTGCCGGGCCTTTGCCAAGGGAGGTGGGTTGGGTTAGGGTGCGGTTTTAGTGTTTACTGTGGGGTTAAAAATGTCGATTTTAATTGATTTTATTATATGTTTTAAAATGTTGTTAGCTGCCCCGAGATGCCTGTAGCAGGAGGGGGTGGCATACAAATATAATTATAAATAAATTGTATAGTTAGTGAACAGCAGAGGTTCTAGCAGGTATGTCTTCTGTCCAGGTAACACAAAGCATTTTCATTCACTTGGTACTTGAGCCCTTTCCAAATAACCAAGCTAGAGACCCATTTTAGAGATGGATAGACAGGCCACGCACACACTAGGGGAAAGGTGCAAGCCTTCACTCAGCTGGCCTAATCACTGGCCTCTTAGCGGGCAAGAACTAGCAAGGCTTCTGCTCCTACTAAAGCTGAGCACTGTCCCCAAGGCCACCAGTGCTTGCACCTCTCTTTAGTGGCCACTGTGGCATGGTTCTCCTTCATACGTAACGCCAGCACCTCTTACCCGGTGTTACCTGTTGCCCTGCTACACTCTTGTCTATGCTAGGATTTTAATCCTGGTCCTATGAATTCAATACTGCTGCAATTACAGCAATTTTGGTAGAATTTGGGGTTTGACAAAACTCTAGGAATTCTCTGGCAGAATGGAATTATAATCTGAATGGGGAGCACTGAGCTAGCCAGTGTGGTGCTGACACCCTGCTTCAGTGGGGTGCAGCCCATGGCCTTACTCCTCTTCTGCTCCCACCACCAAGAAGTCTATGGCATTTGTGTGCTTAAGATGAGATGTTCAAAACTGATGGCATTACACGCTGGAAAATTCTTCTGCATTCAGAATTTGCATAATTTACACAATGTAGCTATTATTTAGTCTGTTACAGAAATGGGATTATCTGCTCCTAGAACTTTTCCAGTTGTAGAATTTGGAAACTGTTTTGCAGAATACACAAGGCCCTGATTTTAATTCTAGCACATTGTTTCAAGTTTGGCCATCTTTACATTAGGGAAAGAGAGGTTAAGTGCCCTACACAGATTGAATGTTATGCATCACTTCTGTAGCATTTTCAGTGTTACGGTGCTTTACAATCCTTGCTTAGTTCACCCTCTCAAAAGCCCTGTCGGGTACATCATTATGATTTGTATTTTATAGATGGGGGACTGAGATGAGTGACTTGCCCAAGGCCACCCAATAAGTTCATGGCTAAATAGGGGCTTGAACCCTGATCTCCCAGGTTCAATTCCCAACACCTTAGCCACTAGGTTACATTGGGTTGTAGCTGTCCTGCCTCCCAGCTCCCTGTTCTAACCGTTAGGCAACATTCTGTTTTCTAGGTGCTGTCTAAATACAGAAGTGGCAAGCTCCCCAAAGCCTTTAAGATCATCCCAGCACTATCTAACTGGGAGCAGGTTCTTTATATCACAGAGCCGGAAACCTGGACGGCAGCTGCCATGTATCAAGCAACCAGGTGGGGCAATCGCTGTGGCTTTGCAGGGGATGATGGAGTAAGGCCACACGAGACGTTAACGTCCGCATTGCCACATTAGCCTGTGATGCAGCTGGCCGTCAGGCTGGCGGCTGCCAGATGTTCACCAGCTTCCACCCTGGAGTGGGCTCCCAGCTGCTACGCGATGTGTCCACCAGAGAAGGCCAGTGATGCATCGCGGGCTACTGTTGCCCCACGCAGGCCAACATGGGGTAACGGGCTGCCTCCCATCAGGCTGGTTCTGTGAAGCCCCGCTCCATGGTAAGGTCCACTGGCACCATAGAGCCAAGGGTGTAGTTCACCATTCCTGTGCATCTATGTCATGGCAGCAGGTGGGATCGCAGGCAGGCGAGGGGGTGGTGTAGGGCCAGGTGCCCGCCCATGTGGTGTCGTGGGACTTGTGACAGCAGCCCACTTGCCTGGCTTCCCTGTGGGTCAAGGGGGAACAGATCATTTGGACTGCCCTCCCTGCTGGCCCAAAGTGTGGATCTGGCCGGCCCTGTCTCGTGTGGCTTTACCCATTGTTATATTTCCCCCTATTTCTCTGACATCCAATACATGTTTTATTGTCTCCTCCCCTAAGAAGCGCCTGGTTCTCATTATTTACCATTTCCATGGTGCTTTCATGTTCAGAATGCTTACAGTCCTTACCTAGATCACCCTCGCAACCACCTTGTGCTCCATTTATTATTCCCATTTTATAGATGGGGAACTGAGACTGAAAAATGGTGACTTAGCCATGAACTTCCACCAGCAGGAGTGAAATCTTACGATGGCATCATGTGGGAGGAACTTATGAATTATGTGAAGTTTCTGGAGGAATGATGCCCAGGAGCCTATGTTCTATTGGCAGGAGACTTTAATGCTAGATTAGGACAAAATAACATGGAATTATTTCAGTTTGGAAATTTCTGCCTGGACAATGAATGCCCCTTGTTAATTGAAAGAATCTCTCAAGAGATATAGGGCTAAATAAAAGTGGGATATTTTTTGCTAGACTACTGTACCATGCAAATCTCTCTCTTAAATGGTAGATGCCCTAGCGATCAACCTGGTGAGCTGACTTTCTCTTTGACGTTATGAAATAGCACAGTTGATTATGGCCCTCTCCCTAAATTTAGAGACCATTTGTGCAGGATTTTTCTATAGATGTAGAGCCAGATAGTGATCATCTGCCTGTGCAATTAAGATCAGCACTCCCTCAAGATGCTCAAAAATTAGGGCAGGCCAGTGGCGATGATTTTGAAATAAAACTGAAATGTGGACCTGTTAGGAAAAAATGAGAGAAGGAAATTGAGGAAGGATTGCAAGTGGCTTTGAGTTCAGAACAGGGGCCACAGTACAAAACGAATGTCACCGATTGATCAACCTGAATTGGTCGTAAGAAATTATGGAAGGCTGGTGGAATGGTTGCTCCCCCCTCCTAAGCAGGCAAGCTGATACCTTAGGAAAGAACCAACAGGTCAGGCAGATAGGGTGGTTTGATAAGGAGTGTAACACTAGAAGGAGGGAGCTTCGAGCCCTCCTACGTATCTCTAGAAGATCAAACACTCCACAGACTGTAATACATTTTGTTAAGGCTAGAAGCTCTGATAAAGTATTGCTGATTAAAAATAAAAACAAAAAAGGATATCCGAGGGAAGAATGGAATAGATTATTAGAGTGTAGTGGACCAGGACTCAGCTCTTTTTTGGAGTATGATTAAGAGTCCAAATCTGGGGGGCAGGCTATATATGTAACTCCCTTAGTCCCACAGATTAAATGGGAAGAGCATTTTTCAGCTCTTTATGTGGCAGCTGCACACACCCCTGAGCATATGACCTCTTTTGTCATAGATATATCTAGCGAATGGCCACCGGTTGATGCGGATGAGATTGTGGATCTGATCTCGCATATTAAAAACAAAAAGGCTACAAGTGGAGACTTTATACCACCAGAATTTTTGAAGTCTTTCAAAAATTGGTGGGCCCCGGTGTTGGCATCTTTATTTACAGCAATTAACACCTCGGGCAGAGTTCCAGCTGAGTGGAATAGAGCTATAGTGGTGCCCATACATACGAAGGAAGATAGATCCTCCCCAAATAACTTTCGGCCTATTTGCCTACTTAGTGTTGTAGGGAAACTCTGCTTGATATTTATATATTAAGCTAATATGGATTGAGGAGGGGAAGGTGATCCCAGAGGAACAAAATGTCTTTAGAGCTGGCCGGACAACAGTAGACCATTGTATGGTTATTTCCTACTTAATTACCAAATATGTACCTGTTAATAGAGGCCTTTTTGTTGCATTTGTTGATCTTAGGTCCGCTTTTGATTTAAATCCAAGGGAAATGCTATGGAATAAGCTGGCTGCTTTATTGATGGAACCAAGACTGTTAAATCTGATTCGTATGCTACATGAAAATTCTTCTCTTAGAGTGAGAATGGATCTAGAGGGTTCATTGTCCGATGAAGTCAGGACGGAGAGGGGTGTGCGACAAGGATGTATTCTGGCCCCAATACTTTTAAATTCATTCCTGAGTGATCTTCCAGCTTTTCTCCGCTCTCCTGCTAACCATCCGACCAAAGTAGGGGGATGCCCTGTTGCGTGTCTGCTGTATGCAGTTGACACAGCACTACTTTCTACTACACAAGTGGGGCTCCACAGGCTGTTTAAAGCTTTCTCTGAGTATTGCCTTTCAAATCAGTTGGGCATAAATTATGACAAAACTCAGGTAGTTTTTTCAAGACGCAGAAGAGTTTATCATTGGAAAATTGATGATCAAGATCTAAAGCAAGTCAAGTCTTATAAATATTTGGGAATCTTGTTTCAGTCAATCATGTCTTGGTCGATGCAAGCTCAAGCAGCAAATGAGAAAACTAATCAGTCAGCATCAGCTATAACAAAAAAATTTAGATCTGGAGGGGAGACATCTTATGACACCGGCCCTGAGGGTATTTGAGGCTAAAACCGTTGCCCAACTCTTATACGGGGCAGCAGCTTGGGCCATAGATAAGACCTTGGACTTTGAACCAGTTCAGTCCAAATTCCTTAGGAAGTTGCTTGCCGTGCCTTGCTGCGTGGCTAACAACGTCTTAAGAACGGAATGTGGAGTTCCTACAGTGGCTGCCAGACTGACAATTGGAATTATTTCTTACTGGCTTAAATGCCTCTTTCAGGTGACCCCTGCTCTGGTACAACTAGCCTTCTCAGAGAAGGGTGTTAACTTATGGAGAACCAAAGTGGAGTGGAAGTTCGCAGGTTGGTATTTTCTGTGGAGGCAATCCTCCCTTTGGGATATAAGACAGCTAGGGGCCTGCTGAAACCAAAGATATTGGATGTTGAGTGCCAATCAGATATAGCAGGGATTAGATCAGAGTACTACCTGCGATTGGCAAATCAGTTTCTTAGACCTATGCCTTAGAATCTGAATGATAGGGATCAAAGGAGATCGTTGGCATGTGCCAGGTTTAATGCCCTACCTTCAACTCTACTGACAGGGCGTTTCGAGGGGGTGCCCTTGGAGCAGTGTATATGTATTTGCAATAGTAATGAAATTGACTCAGTAATGCATAGCTTACTGGAATGCAAACTGCAAGAGTGCACGGAAGCAATGGATATATCCTTTAATCTGTACCTTTTTTAGGAAGAACAAGTAAGTCTGGACGATAAGCTTCCAAATACATCTAAAGTGGTGGCCAAATTCCTTAAGATCAGTATTAATAAAAGGCAGCTTTGTGATCAGGGACTGCCACAAATGTCTTGATAACCCTGTGCAGACAGCTCTGAGGCCTGGAATAGAGGGATTTATGAAGTGGTGATTGTATGAATGTGTACTTCACCTGATACATATTGGAGTAGGGTTCTAGTTGGATTCTGTGTTCCATGTTATGTGATTGCAGTTCTCAGGGGTCAGGGACTGCCCACCCACACCCCAAGAAGGGCCAGGCATTTATATATTGGGTTTTGAGTGCTGCAGGGGTCAAGAGTTGCTAGTGCAAGCCCCAAGAAGGGCAAGGCTTTTGCACTCCTGATTTTGTGTCCTGTGATGGCTCCTTGGTCTCAGAAATGGCAAGCCACAATTTAGAGTTGACCCTCCTCAGGAAATGACTGTACTCTAGGTGCCTGTCCGTGGGTGAAATGTTTTCGGCTGCTCCAGTTTAGGGATAATGGTTTTTTATGTTTGTATTTTAAACCCAGTGATTTAATTATTATGTAATGTTTTGTTTTGTCTTATGTACAATATATGTATGCGTTTTAATTTCAAAATGGCTGTGGCATAAGCTAATGCCTAAATAAACTTATACTACTAGTAGCCATGAACTCTCTGCATGGCCTTGGGCAAGGTGGGATTTGAACCCTTGTCTCGTAGGTCTAAATCCAACACCTGGTCCACATGACCTCTTTTGAACTTGGCTCTGATCTTGCCTGCATTCAGGATAACTGCTCTAGCTTGTAAAGTCTCCACTTCCTGTTGTGTGTGCAATGCTGGCTACTGGGGTTGCCACTTCTCATGGTTTTTTGACCTTGAAACTCCAAGTTTGGTCCATGGGAGTCTTGGGGTTAACCCTGTTAGCTGTGATCCACAAGTTGCCTACTCTGGAGTAGTCCCATTAAAGCCCTGCCTCAAAATACTTACAATCAAAATGTAAGATGGGCAGCGGTACATGGAGACAGCAGGCAGACAGGGAGTACACGGAAACAATGAGACTATTCTGATCAACAGGTCAGACTCTGTCTACTCAAACTTCTCTCTCTCCTTTTTCCCTGCTCCTTTTCTCCTCCTAGGATCTTTTCCTCCAACCTCAAGGAGAGGATGGCCCAGCGCTTCTATAACCTGGTGCTTCTCCCTCGAGTTAGGGATGATATCGCTGAATACAAGCGCCTCAATTTCCACCTCTACATGGCGTTGAAGAAGGCCTTGTTCAAGCCTGGAGCTTGGTTCAAAGGTAAGAACAAAGCTGGTGGTAGGAGGGGGGAAGGCTGGCTTGCAGCAAGGCTCTAGTGGGAGGAAGCACTAGCTAGGTTATCCCAGTGGCTGGCTTCTTCCACAGCCACCTCATGAGCTGCTAAATGGAGGAAGAACTCCGTCTTGGACATGGAAGGTCTTCTGCTGAGGGTGAAGATTAGAGACCAACTGGCAGCAGAAGCTCCTTGGTCAGTTAGACGGTGCAGCAGAGAGAACATGGGAGTGGAGATGCCTTGTTGCTCGCTCCTTCCCAAGACCTGGGTGGCTGTTGGGAATCTTGCCGTGCTACTTCCCTTGTTGCTGGAGGTTGACGAGAGCTCAGTGCTTGCTGTTTCCTCTGGCTTTCCAGCAATCTTCATCATTTAAGACTTAGTGGCCTGACTTCCTATGGCAAGAAGCCACTGCCCTGTTGGTGTGTGCACGTCTGAGACCTCTTAGTAAGTTGGAACTCCTTCATGCTGATTTCAGTTAACTTTGGTAGAGGTGCAGAAGGTCCAAAGGTTGGTAGGGCCTTAAGGTTTCACAACAGTGGGTACATCTGAAGGGGAGAGATGGTCCCTTTTGTAGTCGGGGTGTGGGGGAGGACTCCATTGACTTTGTCTCCCTTCTCCACCTCCCCAAAAGGAAATCAGGTTTCATCAGTTTGGATGCGTGGAAATACTCCTATAGCAAGCCTCCTTCGTGCAAACAGTCTGCACAGTGCCCTTCCAGAATGATGGTTTTGCACAGGAAAGGAGATGAGGGATCTGTGGAGGCCTTTTAAAAATAGGCTAGACAGGCATGTCTCTGGGATGATGTCGATACTGTGGATCCTGCTTAATGGCAGGGGCTGGACTAGTTAACCCTTGGGATTCCTTCCAGCTTTGTGGTTCTATGAGATCTGACAAGACAAAGTGGGGAGCGAGAAGGAAGCTGTTGAACGATCAGCAGCTGTCTTGCGGGATACTGAGATGAAGTGACTGCTTGAAACCTCTGTCAGCACAGAGTAATGGTTGCTGGCACTGCTGGTACCCGAACCCTGCCCTCCCAGTTTGTGGGGTATTTTTCCCCTGTAGCTCTCTCCTTCCTCAGGCATGGAGGTTCAGTTTTTCTGGCTGGGTACATGGCGCTGCCAGGCAGCTTTGACTCTGTTAGAGGCTCTTGGTCACAGAACTTCCCTTGGTGGTGTAGTTTCTGGGTGGGCCTTTCTGCCGCTCAGCTATGAGCTCTGCCTGCCTGACAGAGCTGGAGGAGCCATCGGGAGCAGGGAAAGTAGTAGGAAATGGGAGTGGAGGAGGACCCTCTGTACCTCTACTGCCTCTATGCCACCCCATGCAATGAGGTTGTTGCTAGTTTAATGATAGAGAGTGGAAATTAGAGCCCTGCTTGGGCCAGAGATTTGTGCCCTAGCCCTTCATCATTGTGCCCAACGGGACCAGTGCATCTGTGTCCTTCTAAGCCTGGTGCCTCATGGGTCTGGGTAGCCCTCACAAAATACCATGACCTCTTGGTGGTCCATGATGGGGGGGTGCCAGGTCAGAAAAGGGGTGGGGCTAAAGCATTCACCACCCCTTTCCAATGTAGCCACGCCCTCAGCAACGTGCCGTGATGGCATAGGGTTCAAGAGGGCTCGGGGCTTTCTGCAGCTAGAGAGTCTAACCCAATCGGAGGGTCTTGGACTGAGTGCACCCTGGTTCTGTTGAGCCATTAGTGGGTTGGGGAAGGATTAAAGCTCGGAATGTGGAGTTAGCTGCTGCTGTTTAATTATCTCCCCATATTTCTCCAGGGATCCTGATCCCCTTGTGTGAGTCGGGGACGTGCACGCTGCGAGAAGCCGTCATCACGGGCAGCATCCTCACTAAGTGCTCCATCCCTGTCCTCCACTCCAGGTAATGAGGGCTGGCTTGGGAGCTGCCAGGAAAGAAGCTGGAAGGTGAACAGAGAGTCGGCTATCAGTGTCCTAGATTTGTGTTAGAAACTGCAATGCTTCAGAAGAACTCCTGGTTCCACCAGCTCCATCCTGCCCCAGTGCTGTGACATTGCTTCCTGTGTCAGGTTATCTGCGACGGTCCTTGTTGCATCAGTTGTGGGGCTATGATAGAAGCACAGCGAGGGCCAACAACTCCGTGACCCTCAGCCCCACAGGTCCCCACTCCCAAGTAATGGGGCTTCTCCCCCATTCACCTAAGAGAGACGGTTCCCACTTTCCTCATTAGTTAAGGGTATTTTTAAGCCGAGAGAGACCAGTTCAGCACCAGCCACAGCCTCTTGGTTTCTGGGAGTTCCCATTCTGGGTTGCAGCACAGTCTGGGCTGATACGCTCTGTCTTTGCTGTTGCTTCTCATTTGGTATCTGACCCAGTGAGAAGCTGAGTGGGCTCTTCCCCCTTGCAGCACATGGGGGACGAGGGGCAGGAGGGCTTGCTTTTGTCCCTTTAGCGTTCAGAGTGGCGCAGAGCTGGCCGGTTGTGCAGAGAGGCTGCTAGTACCCTAGAACAGGCTTGGGCATTTCGATCATCGGGGGTGTGTGTGTGTGCTCTGAAAGGGAAGGAGGTGGGTGCTGCCCACTCCTCTAAGAGCCCCATGACCGTGTTACTCCATGCATTGTGGGGGCAAGGGGTGTTAGTGAGTGACATCCACAATGGAAGTGGGGTGGTTCATTTACCCTAGAAAAGGAAGAATGAAGGAGCTTAAGGCAGCAGGGAAGGGAATGCCTGCAGCAAAGCTTGTCCTTTCTGTGGGCACAGTTGGCAGGGAACTTGCTGGACATTGGGGATTAAAGTTGCAGGGTGCCTGCATTCCCAGTGGAGTGAGCTCTGCTCTATTCACAGCATAATGGACAGGTGCCTGCAGTGAGCCCTGCTCACATTCCACCCCTTTACTTCCCCCTGCAGTGCTGCCATGCTGAAGATCGCCGAGATGGAGTACAGCGGGGCCAACAGCATCTTCCTGCGCCTCCTCATTGACAAGAAGTACGCCTTGCCCTTCCGCGTGGTGGATGCCCTGGTCTTCCATTTCTTGGCCTTCCGCACAGACCAGCGCACCTTGCCTGTGCTGTGGCACCAGTGCCTTCTCACTTTCACCCAGCGCTACAAGGAGGATCTGGCCTCTGAGCAGAAGGAGGCCTTGCTGGAGCTGCTTAAGTTCCACAGCCATCCGCAGATATCTCCTGAGATCCGCAGAGAGTTGGTCAACTCCAAGTGCCGGGATGTGGAGGGGGTGCAGCCAGCAGTGATGGAGTGAATAGGGGGGAGGCAGAGACTCCCCCCAGCAAGGAGGAGCCATGCAGGGCAGAACAGCTGCACTCCCCATGCTTTGTTGGGAACTTGCTTTGGCCTGGGGGTTTCTTGCTGGAAGAGGACAAGCTGTTTGTGGCATGTGGGGATAGACGGTGCTCTCCTGCAGGAGTCCAGCAACTCTGCCTGCTTGTGCAGGGGTTGGAGCCGCTGTCTCGAAACTGTGGAGTGTTAGCTTGACACCAAGCTGTGCTGTTGTGGGAGCATGTGGGATATTTCATAGCTCTGAAATAAAATCCTTCCCTGCTACCTACAGAACATGCCCACGGGTCTCTTCAAAAGGATGCAGTTGCTGCGAGCCAGCTCTTTCCCACTTGTCGCAGCTGCATGGTATGTAGCAGGGTGCTAACATGCATCAGGACTAGTCCCCTTCCTTATCCTGCTCTCCCTTCTCCTAGTTCCTTGCAGGGATGCTGCTCCCGTATTACCTCTATATGGTTTCACTCAGTTACTACTGTTGTTTGTCTCTCTTTCACTGAGAATACATTTCAAAGTCTCTGATCCTGGCAGGGAGAGAGTGCCTGAACCCACGGGCAGGATTCACACGTGCATTCACACTCCCTGGCATTTGTTTACCAAGTGGCATCAATCACTCTGTCCAAGGCACAGTCAGCTGAGGTGTTGCTCCTGCAGCCACCAGCCAGGGAAAATAATGCATTCAAAAGAGCTTTCTCCTGGAAGCATAGGGGAGGGGCCGAGCTACCACTACAAGCAGCAGGTCCCTCAGGCAACCGCTTGCTAGTGTGGAGATTACTAAACAATTTTCTGCAGTCCCATTTATATGCTTGGCAATGTTTTGCTGGGGTGGTCAGAAGGGAAGCAGTTACTCTGCCCCCCAGCTGATGCCCCCTAGCTGATACCTGCTGCATGTTGGAGCAGTCCAGCACCCTCGGGGAAAGGGAGCTCTTGGAATAAGTGATGAATAACTACCTGGCAGCAAGAGGTGACGAGAGAGGAGTGAAACTGAGCAGCAGTCACAGTTCTGCATTTCAGACTGGAAGTGGCTTGGAGTAAGCTGCAGAGCAGAGGAGCCAATGACAGATCTGATGTCCTCAGCTTATTGGACCATCCACCTTAACAATTTATCTCTTCCCTCCATCAGAGCATTCCTCAGCTACTTTGTCAGTAGGTGGGACGGGACACTGCTGGCTCTTGGGGGTGAAGGGTTCAGAAGATCAAGAGGTAGAGACATGTGATGAGCATGGGAGAGGATTATGGGTACAGAACAACTTTTGCGTGAGGAGAGGCTCAATAGGTTAGGGCTTTTCAGCTTAGAAAGATAACCAACGGAGCTGACAAAATCATGAATAGTGCAGAGCAAGTAAAGTGTTGTTTACCCCTTCTGGGACACCCTGTGAAATAAACTGGAGGTTGGGGAGGATGATTAGAAGCAAAAGGCATTACTAGTTTGGTCAATGCACAGTCAACCCATGGAACTCATTGCTTGGGCTGTTGTAAAGGCCCATAGCAGCCTTGATTCAAAAAAGGATTGAATAAATTGTTAGACTAGGTCCCTCAATAGCTGTTAGTGAAGTCAGTCAGTGTGAGACCTTTGACTCTCGGGAGCTGGGCGTGAACAGCATGGAATGGAGCATCCTTTTATGAACTGTTGTGCCCTTTTCTGAAGCTGCTGCTGTTGGAGACTGGGGAGGAGGATGGTGCCACTTATTGACTGAAGGGGAAGAGATGCCCTGATGTCATTTTTCTTTGTCCTTTTAACCACAATGACACTAGCACGAGGAAGTGGCAGTGTTACTCTTTGACTGCAGGACACAGCTGTTCAGACCAAACAAGCTTCAGCGCTAGATCAGAAGCTCCCCCCACCCCCAGTCATTTAAGGCCTTACTTGAATAAGCTTTTTGAGCTAGTAGCTGTTCATTCAGAATAAGGCACTGTTAGCCTTTGTAGCAATGGGCTCCTCCTGGTCCAGCAGTTACTGTCTGATTTCGCAGCCGCTGAGAGAGGAGGTGCAGAAAGAGATGCCCAGGCAGGCTGAATTCAGCCTGAGTGTGTAAAGGTCCAAAATGATCTTGCCTTGAAGCTGCCCTCTCCTATCTGATTGCTCAGGACTGCATTGAGGCAGATGCCCCAAATCTGACTGGCTCTGTGACCTGTTTCCTATCTGGGCAGTGAGCCACCCAGCCATCCTGTTAGAGGGGTTTAAAGCCAGAGCTCAGAAACTGAGCAACTGTCCTTCAAATATTCTGTGATCCCTTGTTATTGTTAAGATGGGGCTGCAGTCTTTAGGGCCCTGTGGTCAGGCCCTGATCCAGGGCCTCTGCAGTGGCAGCAGAGGTGCCCTGGGAGTGGTGTCCTTGCCCTGTGGAAGCAGTGGCAGGGCAAGTGCTTCTGGTAGGGTCCTAATGCTGTGTTGCTCCACCCTACCCCCAGTGACCCTTTCCATCCCCCCTGCCTTGGCATCCAAGGCCTGCATATTCTAGGGCTTGCCCTAGGCATCCTAAAAAGATGAGATGTTACACTGGGTCAGGGCAATGGTCCATCTCCTCCTGTGTGCTGTCTGATAGTGGCCAGCACTAGAAGCTTCAAAGAAAATATTAAAGACAGCAGTTTCCCCCTACCACCTTGCCTTCTAACCATTGATTGGCTCATTGCTCCCATGAGTTTACTCAATCCTTTTTTAAAAAAAATTAAAAATCCAGGGCTAACGCCTAGCTTCTGTGCAGCTGAAACGATCTCTGCTACTAGGCTCTTTCTACACCAGACTTGCAAGGAGGATGTCAGTCTCCCAGCAGGTGGCAGAGTGGTTTAGGCCAAGCATTTCCAAAGCGATTGAAGAGTTCCAAGTCCGAGGGCCTGCCTCCTGTTGTTCCTTGCATGCATGGATACGTACCCACAACCCTACTAGCCAGCCAACCCTCTCCCTTCAGCCATGAGAGTTTCTACGTGGTAGTGTAGCCCCTTGTATTCCCATGCTTGTGTACAGTTTGTTACACACACACACATACATGAATGGTTACTTGTTAAACCCAGGCCTGCAGAGCCACATAGGAAATGGTGCATGTAGCTCCTCTGCTCTGGGGGTGAGAGGAAGAGACTAGCATCCTGCACCTTGGCTTGCCTACGGTGATCCAGGAGAGGCAGGGGTGTCCCAGGCTGCTGGCAGCATCTTCAGTCTCTTCCCAGCTGAAGGGTGCTACTGATAAGCTGGGAGTGCTTGCCTGACCCCAGCCCAAGAAATAAAAAACCTAGGGATCATGTTAGTAGAGTTGTGGGTGCAGCTTCATGTCTTGTAGCACTTGTGACCTAGATGTACTGTACAGCCTTCTTAGAGGGATGGAGAACCTCTGTGCCATCTCCCCTTGCAAAGAGCCGTACTCCAGCCAAGCCAGTCAGAATCTCAGTGCAGATTCCCCTGCAGCAGGAGAGGAGCCGGACGTGGCTGCGTAAGGAGCCTCCTTCGCTGGAGGTCTTCAGGCAGAGGCTGGACGGCCATCCGAGATGCTGTCGCTGCGGCTTTCCTGCACTGAGTAGGGGGTTGGACTAGATGGCCTCAGAGATCCCTTCCAACTCTGTGGTTCTATGAGTAGGGGAACCAGGCTCAGAGCTACGAGAGAAGCTGCAGCAGGAAAGAGCACGATGCCTTTGCCCTTGTCTGCTCGCTGGTGGAGGAGAAAGCTGGTTTGCCCACTGCCTGGGCCCAGGGGAGAAGGAAGGCTGGTCCCTGTGACACTGATTTAGCAGCTGCCCTCCACTTCCCACACTTTTTGGTGGGTGGTTCCAACATGACCAGACAGGATGGGGCTCTGTGCCGCCCCCCCGGTTACATAACCTTAGTCCCAGGCAGCTACTTAAGGACACAGCTCTGTGTTCGGAGCTGTTCATCAGGGCCCCATCTCAGAGGAGGTGGTGGGAGGAAGGATGCAGGGCAGCTCTGCCCATGCGGCTTGAAGAGGGACTTATCCATAAGCTAGTAGGTGCTCCATGCAGCCTCAAGCAAGTCTAGGAGAGGTCCCTACCATTCTCTGAGGGGCATGTTCAGACAGTTAAGCTGATTTAATAAACCTTTAACTCAATTTAACTTCTGTACTGTTCACACAAACAGTGCTTTGAACTGAAGCTATTCAGGAGGAAAGAGTATGTACTCCTGAAAAATAAGGACTACATATTCCCCATTGATTTTAAATCAATTGTACTGTTTGTCTGAACTTTGGGGCTTTAGGGACACAGAGAGCTCAATCTCAGCTCCCCCTGGGTAGCCTGTTTAGTGCAGGAATGGCAGATTGGGAGTAGTTATTTCAGTTTAGCTCTTCAGCTGAACACTTCAGCTTAATAGAACCAATTTAATAACTTCTGTTTAACCCTGTTCACCTGAAGGTGCCCTGATTCTTAAGTCAGTTGGCTGCTTCAGTAATGTAGCCATTAAGGTTTCATTCATCTTTGCAAAGTGACTGATGTGCTGATACCTGGTCATGCACCTCTTGACTTGTACCCACCTGCTTTTAGAGCCTACCCTCCCTGACCTAAAGAATGGTTCCATGGGGCATCAGAGCTGAGATGGCAGGGGGCCCTCTCCAGGACAGTAGGTGCCTGGCTTCCTTGCCACACTTGAAGGCGGTCTCAGCTGCTCTAAGGGCTATTTATGGGGACTGGTTCCTCCTGTCTCTTGTGGGTTTCCTGAGGGTGGGGCTGTGATAGGCAGGGAGGAAGCCTCGGTGCCAGCCTCCGAGGAACCCTTTTGCTTGGGTAGCAAGAACCCTAGCCTGCCTGCAGCTGCTGTGGGGCTCACACCTCAGTGGAAAATGTGCCCAACGGCTCCCCATGGGGAGAATGTGCAAGAAAGCCACTCGCCTGAGTCAGCAGCTTTAAGACAGGGGGGTGGCCCGGACTTGGGGCCTGAACGGGGCTCCAGACTGACTCATACTGAGAGGGGAGCTTAGCAGTTGCTTAACAGCTACTTCTCAGTCAGTTTTTCAGAGCAGAATGGCACTTAAGGAGCTGAAGTTGTCATTTGTCAGGAGCTGGCCAGCCTGCCTGCAGCTGTGCCCAGTGGACAGGCAGAAACATTCCCAATTTTAATCCCTTTCCTTTAAAGGCTTCAGGAGCTGATTGGATGGAGTGATGTCTCTGTTCTCTAGCGTACATGCTCTGCTTAACACTTCAAGCTGCATTTGCCTTGCCCAAGGATGGTCCCATGAGTGGAGTCTTAAGCTAGGACTTAAGATGTGGGTTCAAAACCCTACTGTGCCACAGACTCAACTAGACAACCCTGGCCAATTTACTCGGGAATTAGAAGTTCAGAGACTAAGTGACCAGCCCAAAATGACAGAAGGCAGCACCCATATCCCATGTCAGCTTCCTAACAAGGGTTGCTGGCTTTCCTAAATCACTGACCCAGAGACAGCAGGTCTGTACTGAATGGTGTGGGGCAAAGGGACTCCCCCAACCCCCTTCTGACTTGACCATACCCCATTCAGAGCATCAGGACATCATAGTGCTCCATAGAGGGTGGGGTATCAGGAAGGGGGTGGAAGAGCCTGCTGTGGTCCTGCCTCCATTTCCCCCTTTAAAAATTCCAGCAGTGTCCCAGATAACCTGGGGAAATAAGGGCTTTAACTAGAGATGAAACCCAGAGGAGGACATAACCCTAGGATCTTCATCCCATAGCCAAATCCTTCCTTTCGACGACTCTTCCTTGGAAGCCTTTCAAAAATAGCCTTCCCCGTGGATAACGACACTACTACCCAATCCATTGCTGAGGACCCAATCTACATCTAGCTTCCTCTGCCATCTTGAGGTTACCTGCAACTAATTAGGCAGTCAAGTCTTGGGGCGGGGTGAGACGCAGAAAGGAAGAGGCCGGTATTGGCTTATGATTATAGTGTTCTGTCTAGCAGTGGGTACACATATAGCAGGGGTGGCCAAAGACCTGGGTGACCAGATATGTACCTTTTAGAGGACACTTATGAGATAAACAGTTTACAGGGCTGTCTTGGGATCTTGGTCCTCTGAAGATTTTGGTACGTGTCCTCTAAGATGTGTATATCTGGCCACCCTACCAAACGTGGCGTACCAAAGTCTTCATAGGACCAAGAGCCCCAAGACACACACACACACGTCTCTCCTGCTTTGTGATTGGATGGTGGAGCCCATGCTCTGCACGCCTGGCTGCTGAGATTTTGAGGAGCAGCTGGGATTCAGCTGCTGAGATTTGGTGGCAACGACGTAAGAGACAGAACCATTGAGGCAGCGTGGAACCCCAGGACAAGCCCTGGCTGTCCAAGAGCCACATGCAGTTCCTGAGCCACAGCACGGCCACCCGTGCCATGTATCAAGCAGATCTTGGTACAGCCACATGCCCAACTCCCATGCTCAATGTAATTAAGAAACAAACCATTTCATTTTTTAAAAATGCTTTATTGCAACATTGTAAAGTATCAGATTTCCCTAGTTCTTGGGATTTCTGTACGTGACGTATTTAATTAATTAAAACTAATATTGATCTGTATCCCACTCCCTCCAGCCTGAGGTGAGTTCTACCCATTCATGCATTTGCTGGCTAGCCACAGTGCTAGTAGCACTTAGTTTTGGCAAATCAGGTGTAATGGGAGGCAGGTGGGAAAAGAAAAAGCAACCCACGCTTTTTCCACCTGACAAACAGGGCAGCTTGTGGTGGCATCGGAGGGTGCTTTCAGACAGCACAGATGCACAGCTGCAGAAAACACCATTGTTGGAACAACCCATGGAGCTATTCTACATCTGAACTCTTGCCATCCCCCGATAACTAGAGAAGAGCACCTAGGATAAGAATGAATGCATTTCCCAATAGGATTATGGGTTTACCATATGGTGGAAGAAGTTGCTAAGTCTCTGGGGTAACCCATCACACTATTGCTACAGGGGTGCTTTCTGCAACTCTTACAGCCTCTAGAATAGGGGTAGAAAGCTTCCAGCTTACATCTGGGCCAAAGACTCCCGGGGGGGGCAGGGGGGAGTTGCAGGATGCACTGCAGTGACAAGGTGGGGCCCACCAGAACAAGTGTGGGGTTTTCTGAGCCCTGTCTCCCTGCCCCATTCTTGCCTCAGTGTACCTTGCCCCATGGAGCCCACCCCTTTTAAAAAGGCAATGTCTGAAAGCACCTTTGAAGGAATTTTCCTTCCTTTCCTGTTCTCCCCACCGAAGGGCGGGCAACAGAGTGGAAAACCACCAAGCTTCCAAAGTCCAGGTGAGCAGCAAAGTTATAACCTTCCATCTCTGCAAACCCCTCTTGCTGTTTCCAAAAATGCTTCTCTAAAAGCACCATTTAAAATTTAAAAACAAAATTAACCAGGAGTCAACGAACAGGAACAAACCAAACTCCTTAACTTCAGTGTAGCCTGCAGCTCATTCTCCTGTAAACTCTATAGGGACCAAGACATTGTCTGGTAGGCCTTATCATCTGCACATATAAATTATATATATTTCATCCTCTCTCCCACCTCCGCTGTAGCTCTCCTGCTCCTTTGGCAGCTGGAGCCAAGAGGGATTTCATAGACATTTACAACTATAGCAGCACATTCAATGTATACGGTACGTCCAATAAAAACTAACTAACCTCTAAAGGAGAGGGCCCCAATGGCAGGGAGGGGGTAAAGAAGCACACTAAAGGCACTGTTTTTAGGGGAGGGAAGAATCCATATTCTCGGCCAAGCCTCACCCCATTTTTTTTAAATTTTGTTTTAGCAATTAAACAATAAGCAGTTTGTGTCTCTGTAATAACAGGCAGCAGCGGCAATTTATGAGTGATTTCTGCCGGCAGGGAAAGCAGCCTCTGAAAACCTCAGAATATGCCCACGTGGTAGAATCATGTCATGGACCAGCATGGACATTTTGCAACAGCTCCACTCTTGTACCATGTGGAGGCCTGCTGAGAAGTTCCCTCAGATAAAGTTTCCAGGGGGAGTTCTCAACAAGTTACAACCTGGCACAAAACCTCTCTGCTGACCCATCTCATCATTACCATGGGGGAGTGAAGGACTTTCTGGAGCTTTCATAGACCCCCTTGGTGACAGTACTCCTAAGAGAGTTCAGTTGCACCCACTAGAATCTGCCCTCTCCAACCCAATAGATCTCCCACCCAGGGAATCCTTAATACAAGAGCTTTGACCTAGGCTGCCAGCCCTTAAAATATATTCCCCATCAAAAGCAGGGGGTGGGTGCTTACACAAAGCAAGCAAGGAAGACTCTCTTCTGTGACAGGATGTTTGTACTGCTACCCCCTCTCCTCAAGGAAGAACCACATCTTGCTTTGTGATTTGCAAGCAGGGCAGGGACTTTGTGTGCTTAACCAACGTTAAGCCCCCTTACTGAGCCCCTTTCCCATCAGACTAAACCAGCACAAAGCTCCTTCAGGTGGGTGTTTCTTTGTCTCAGAAGCCAAGGTTCAAACCAAAGCACACTCTCAATGTGAGTGCAACAGGCACCATGGCAAGGGCTGGGCATCCGCCTTGGAATGAAGTGAACGCTGTCTCAACAGCAACGTGAACTCAAACAGAAAAAGCTTAGGAACTGATGCCAAACTCTTTCAGCCCCTCCCCACCCCCATCCTGGAGAAGCAAATTAGCAGCATAGAAATTCCTACTGCAAGAGGTCAAGCCACCTACTAGACCCACTTGACTCTCCTCCGTCTCTCCTCCTGAGCCCCCTCAATGAGGTCTTCTGGCTGGGCTAATGGACCAGGCAGGATCCTCTCCATCTCCCATCAAATTTCAGATGGACAAGGTGGATAAGCAGCAAATTCCAGCGTGAGGGCTCTACTCTCCGGGGGCAGCGGGGAAAGGGTGGGTCACAGGTTGATGTCTGTGACATCTGTTGGCGTGCTGGTCAAGGCGACTTCCTGGCTGGCTGGGTAAGCTGTGCCCTTGGAGGAGACATATGGCGGCTGAGGCTGTGCTGCTTGCTTCAAGCTCTCTGCTAAGGTGGCCTCAATCTGCTCCTGGCAAGCTTTCAGACAGTCCTGAGAGAGGAACAAAGCAAGCGACATCAGCACTGTCCTATCCACCTCAGGCACTTCTTGCACCTGTTCCCAATGTACCCGAGCACTTCCCCATCTTTAAAAAGCATTCATCCTCCCACCAGCCGTGTCAGGTAGAAGCACAAATGGAAACCGAGGCAAAGAGAGGCTAAGTGGCTTGCCCAAAGCTAAACAGGGAATCTGTGGCGGACCAGAGCATTAAATCCAGCTCTCCTGAATCCCAGACTAGCATCCTAGCCAGGGAGCTATTCTTTCTTCCTTTGCTCTCCAAGGCAGAAGAGTTCCCGGACAACAGTTCTGGTTTTCTAAACAAGCAGAAGGCCTTGTAGCATCTCCAACTTGCTTGGTTTGTTTCGGTTTCTTCTTTGGATCCCTTCTGAAAAGGCCACGCTCTGCAGCTGCTCCCTCACCCCCATTCATTTAAATGTCTTGTTTTCTTTGTGGGAAGGAGAGGAACTTCAGGAATGACTGTCCTAGCATGTCTAGGGAGGTTACTGGAATGGTAGCTCTCCCCATAAACAACACAGGACTTTGCCAGAACAGTATCCCAGCCACTCCTACTCTATTTCCACAGCCACTGAGCGCTATTTCCATTGAGCACCCTTAGATTGTAAGCCCACTGGGCATTCTCTGGGCTTTCAGAATGGTGCACGGAGAGCAGCAGCCGGTTTTTACCTGCGACAGATCTCGGCTGTTCCAAGGCAGCTGGAACAGTAGGACAGCGCCACTTTACACACGAGCAAAACTCAAACAATGCCCATCCTCCTACTGTCCTAGCCTTCAGGTTTCCTCCTCCCTTGTAACTAAGCGAAGCACATGCATCCGCGCCCTCCCTTCTCCGTCTTAGATGGCAAGCTGCCCTGGGGCAGGGGCCTGCTTCTAACTGAATGACTGCTCAGTGCCAGGGACATTGTTGGCACAGTATCAAATAAACTAATAATAATGAATGGCTCTACAAGCCAATCCAGATCTCCACTGAAACAGGGACCGGTTCCTGGCCAGTCTCTGTTCTGACAGACTTGGATTGTAGTGGGTGGATCCACTGGAGATAGAGCCACCTGCTAAAATCCATTTCAGCTCTTTGTCCTGTAGCAATGCGTTTGTACAGTTGCTTATTTCGCTGTGTTTCAATGGCCCACCTCTTGTATCACGTGGCAAAGAACAAGGGGTCATCCAGGAGCTCAGGAAGGGGTAAGGACCTCACACAACACTCCGAATGTGGGTTTGGGCTGCTAAAAATAATCATCTGTGTATGAGCCCAAAATTCTTGGCCCTATAGAATGGCTTCTGGGAACCACTACTACCCATGTCTATAGCGCCACTAAGAGCACACAACGCTTTACAGGCACAGATTTTTGGAGACAGGTTCCTGCCCAGTGGGCTTACAGTCTAAGATGGACACAGGCGAGGGGACCAGAGGGAGAGGCAGACATACATTTCCATTTTTTTACAGATGGGGAACAGAGGCTGAGAGGTTATGACTTGCCCCACACCACCCACTGAATTCATGACTAGGGCAGGATTTGAACCCTGGCTTCCCAAGACCAAAGCAGCACGTTATCCACTACACCTCAGTAGCTCTCTAGGTTATGAAGTTGTAACTTGCCCAAGGCCACCCAGTTAGTACATGGCTAGGGTGGGAAAACGGGACTTTAACCATCCAATGGCAAAAGTCTTATGAAAAGCTACCAGCGTCTGCAGAGGAAGGAAATGCTAATATGGAGGTGTTTCACACTGTGGACCAGGCTCCTTACAAAGCTCTTAGGCAAAATTCTCATGAGACAAACAAACCCCACCAAACCCAGTTTCCCTCCGGGGAGGGATTTAATCATGTGAATAGATTAGGTCACCGGATGCCATGTCAAATAACCTGCAAGCGTCAGGGCAAAATAACAATATCCACCTATTTCCAACATGGGAAAGGACACTTCCCACTTTCAAACCATCAGCCTCATAGAGACAGGGGACGGCTGCGTAACATCGTGGGACTGCTAGCAGCAGCACGTGCATTACCAGAGGCAGAACCGAAAGCGGGAAAGCAGCATCGACAGAGAGGGAAACAATTTGTAAAAAAGGATACGGCACAATAGTTATGAGAGACTTGTATGAATGTGCCCTTAGACCAGAGGTTGTGGCCCATAGGCAAAATACAGCCTGTGGCCCCTGACGCCAGCACCTACCAAAGGAAAGCGTGGCCCCAAGGCAATGGCTGACCATGGGGTCGTGTACAGCAGTGGCTGCCCCGGTCTCTTGGAGATGAGGAAATCTCTCTAGCATAAGACTAATTCTGCAGTGACTCGCTGGTGCTGCAAGCTAGCCAGCAGTGTGGGAAGCCTCCTCACTCTTCTAAAGGGCAGGGGCTCACCCCACTTCGCGGTGAGGGAAGGTGACATTGTGTGTCCGCTGGGGCTGGGCTTACGATGGACTCCCTGTGGCTATGTCAGCTGGCGGGATTTTGTCACACATAGAACATCTTACCAGGAATCCACAAATGGTTCTTAGAAACTGTCAAGAGGATGTGGCAAGCAAAAAATAGCAACACCCACCTCCCTTTCTCTAGCCATTTCCAGTAAGCAGGGCCTCGAACCTTCTAGCCACAGCCACAAGGGCCCTGATGGGGCCGATCCAATCCAACTCCCGGCCACCTCCCTGCTGCACTTGGGGGAAAGAAATGAGACACAAGCCAGGAGGAAGGAGAACGAGACTCCAGTCAGAATCCTGTTCCTGGACTGGGAGTTGCCTCCCCCGAGATTTGGCATGATAGGGCTACTAGGAATGGAGAGTCTGATCAGTGAAGGCCTGACGGGATGTCTCTCCCCCCTCCGGAGAGCTTTCTCCACATCGCTGGGGCTACTCTGCCCCGCTGGACCTGTTCTGCAAAGGAGCTCTGACTTCACAGCCTTTGCTTCCCCTCACACCTCCAACAGGGCTGTTAAGTCAAGCACTAGAGACAGGAGCACTCGCAGTCTTAACCAGGAGGAATATCCCCATTTTACAAAGGGGAAATGGAGGCACTAAGTCAAGAAGAGAGTCTGTGATAGAGCAAGAAATTGAAGCCAAATCTCCCACGTTGCAGGCTAGCACCTTACTCACCAGGCCATCCTTCCAGGGGCAGGCACACATTGGAAGGGTGGGATATGGTCTCTCAACACCAGGGAAAAGCCAAGGGAAGGGAGCGAGGACAGAAGGAAACAGAGGCGCAATCAAGCCTAACACAGAGGAGGAGGAACTTGGTGAGAAGGAAGCATAAGATCCTAACATTAGCAGAATGAATGGTCTTGGTTGATTAATGACACCCTGCAACTCCAAAAAAACGGTACCATGTGCCCAGGGTGGCAGAGGTATGTGGCCTTTCTGCATAAGGCAGCACTGGATGTCCTTGAAGACGTCCTACATAAACAAACTGAGCCAAAGCATTAGCTTCCATTTAACACCCAGGGAAACAGGCACAGGGAATTAGCTGCTCAGAATTCCTGCCCCCTGCTCCAAGCTCCTTCTCACCCTGGAAAAGATGGTAAGAAGAACTTCCTCTGCTGGTTGAGGGGCAAGACTTAAATCCAGGAGACCAGAGACAGGAGAAGTGGGGAGCAAGCCAAGGGGAGGGGGCAGTGAAGGCTCCCTTTGGCAGCACAAGCTGCCAGGGCTACATGAGGGCAGGGCACAGCCGGCTAGCAGCTTCAGGCCCCTGGCAGCTCTGATCGCCTTTAATCTTCCCTTTGTGCAGCTCCCCCCTTTGTAATCCTCTCTGCCTCCCACCTGTTCTCAGCTGGCTTCAATTAACAGTGCTCACAGGGCTGCATTCACCCTGTGCTCCATTCACGGCGGCAGCTTGCGAGCAGCTGGCTGCAGGCGATTCAAAGTGGCTTGGACAAAAAGCCAAGCGATCCCAGAGAAACGGCCTCCTCCCCTCCCAATAATGCCAAGCTCTGACTACTCCCCCTCTCCCAGCACCAGTACAATTCTGGGCCCACTCCCCAGCTCCCCGCAGCTGGCATCGGGCGCACCCACGTTCAAGCATTCAGTGCTAGGGCTGATGAATAGATCAAAGGGGCTGGGGCAGGAGGGGAACAGAGACAAGAGGGGCTCGGAAGGGATGGCAGAACAAACCGTTCCAGTTAGAGTACCCCTCCCCCGCTGAGTTAGAAAGGAGCCTATCTCTCCCCCTCCCTTTCACGTCCAGCTACAAGCAAGAGTCCTGAAATGCCAAGTGAGCCTCTCCTGGCTCCCCTCTCCTGCCCACCCTAGGAATCCAACCTTGGGCCAAGGCAGCAGATGCAGAGCCTGCTACAACCCCTTGGTCAACCCGATCCCATTAACACCTGTCCGCTCAGGTGAACAGACGCCTTCTTTTGTGCCCACTTTTCAAAGACCTCCTGCCCGCAAAGCACAAAAGCAGCAACCAACCCAGGCCATCACACAACCAGGCAGTGGAGGAGCTGGCCTTGGCGTGCAGCAGCCACGCACCGTGCCACGAGCCAGGAGCTGGCATGGCACACAGGGGCTCCTGTGGTTATGTCCTAGGAAGAGGCAGATGAGGAAGGGGCACTTTCACCACCCACCTCCATGGCATCCTTGCCAATCAATGAAGAGTCACAGCCTCTCAGTCCCAGCTGTTAAGGCTAATGCCGGCTAGAAGGGCAATGCAGCAAAGACAGGACAGAGGATGGGGTAGGGGGCTGTGCTAAGCAAAGGAAAGGCAGCAAGGGGGATCAACAGCCTCCCAGCTCAGTGTCAGGCAGAAGACAATAGAGACAGGGGCATTTCTATGTCTGGGGCAAGCAGACACCGGAGCAGAGACCTGCCGAGGCAGGGCCACATTAGAAAAGGGGTGGGGCTACGGCATTTCCCCCTCCCTTTCCAACATGGTCACACCCCCTAAGGAGTGCCATGATGTCAATGGGGCAGGGCCTCATGAAGCTAGGGAGCCTGGGCCCAGCCCAAACTTGAAGGGGTAGGGCAGAGAGTGACTGGGCTTGGGGCGGGTCACAGGCCTCTCAACTGGACCTTAGAGAAAGGTAAGCAACTCCCAGCACGGACCTCTTTCGCTCTGCTCTGTCTGACTCTTTATCCTGCTGAGCCACTATTCCTATACCTACGATCGGTTTACCCTTATCCTTGCAACATGGACCTGCCTGCTGTCATTCTCATCGTAACCAAGCCAAGTACGTGCACTTGAGACCTCGCATCTTCATGAATGTTAGACCCCTTGTCTCTCCCTCTGTTCCCCTTCCTAAGTCTCTCCCCCAGCTCCTGTCTCTCAGATTGTAAGCCCTAGGGGCAGGGACCGTGTCTATTTTATTACTTTGTAAAGTGCCAGGTACACTGCTGGCGCTATACAAATGTTTGTTAATAATAATAATAAAGGTTGTCATCCATTTCCAAACTGCTGAGTCCAAGCCAGGACCCAGGAACATCCAGTGCAGGGCCACTGGGAGCTAGGGAGAAACCCAGGGGCTGCCTGCATCGAGCAGCTTTAGGAAAACCCTGCCCTGGCTCCTCTGTCACGGGGAACAATATGGAGGCTCCCACCACTGGCAGCACCTATTCTTTACACAAGAAAGTAAAGGGAACCCAGCTCCCAAACGTTAGCAAGAGAGAGAATCAGCCACCCTAGAATCAAACCTATGACCAGAAGCGAGGCAGGGTAGCCTAGTGGTTTGAGCACTGGCCTCAGGTTATAACAAGGGGAGCTGGGATCAATTCCCTGCTTTGCCTCAGATTTCCTGGGTGGCCTTGGACAATTCACACACTCTCGGTTCCCTATCTGTACAGTGAGGATAATGGCACTGTCCTGTCCCCAGGGACCTGTGATGCCTATGTGGAAAATGCAATAAACGCAGGTCCCTGCCTGCCCCCACAGGGGGAGGGTGGGAGGATCGAGGTATTAAGAAGAATGTGAGTTGCTCCAATTACAGCCCTTCTCAGAAATTTTCCAGAAATTTGGGCCGAATCAGACTGCACTGGACCCAACGCAGCTGGACTCTTTTGTGCCCAGGCCTGATGTGTCTGAGCCCCTTTTCACACAGACCCTCTAACACTGATAAAATGGGTGTTACATTTTATTATACATGTTGTAGGGCACCCACAGAACACACCTGCAGCATATATAATAAAATGTAAGATCATTTTATCAGTGTTAGAGGGTCTGTGTGAAAAGGGCCTGAGTGGTCTCAACCCTGACCGAGTCATGGTGCTCTGCAAGGGGCAGGGCTAAGGTGTTTCCACCACCCCTTTCCAATATGCCACACACCGCATGGAGTTCTGTGATCTGTCACAGCATTTTGGAGGAGAACTCTTGCATCTAGGGAACCCACCCCAGCCTGAGGGAAACAGAGTGCACATGACCTGATCCCAGCCCATGAGTCCTGTCAGGCTTGAGTCAGGTTGCAGGCCTCTAGCTTGGGGCCGGATAAGCACCTTGCATACCAAGATGGAGGCTTCAGTTCTGCTTTCTGCAGCCCTCTCAGTTCTTAGCAGATGAGCTACAAAGGCACCTACTACGGCAGCTCCCAATGGCAAAAGGCTTCTCTCCCGGCACATGGTCCCTCCTCTGCCTGCCCACCTCTGCCGGCAGGAAAGGCACACGTTCCAGGGCCTCCTTGCTTAGTGCTGATATTCAGCATGGGGACTGGCAGACACACTGCCATCTGACACCAGTCATGGACATTCCACTGTTAACCTCCACAACAGAGGCCCGATCTACCATTTCTCTGTATTGTAGTGGTTGGACAGCGATACTTGGCATTATGAGACACCTTCCACTGAAGGCTCTCCAGGCACTTTGTAAAAGGTGACCAAACATCACTCTCCCTGTTTTAGAGATGGGGAGACAGAGAAAGTCACATCATTAATGGCAGCCCTGTCTCCTGACTCCCAGGCCACTACACCATGCTGCCACCAAGCATGTACTCACCACCTCTGTGCCAGTTATGCTGGCCAGCAGCTCTGTAAGTGCCTCAAAGGGAGATTCATTAGCATTGCGGAGGCCTTCAATCGCCGCTCCGATGCTTCCTGTGGCGATCATGGATGGTGGGTACAAAGCGAAGGTGTACTCTGCAAATCCCAGAGGGGGGGAAACATTAGCAAGAGGGATCATAAATTGTTACTGCAGCTACGAAGGATTTGATGTGTAAGGAGAGAAGAAGAACTGCTACTATGGGTAGTGGGAGAATTATAGGGCTCCAATGGGTACAACTGAAGCACAAAACTAAGCAAAGGAAAATGCAGCTGAACAGTTACTGTTTTTGCAGAAACCCAGGCGCCCAGGACTCTTTGAAAGTCAATGGGATTTAAGCATCTGGACCGTCAATGAGATTTAGGAACCTCGGTCACTTAGCAACTTTCCCCAATCTCAAGATGGCACCAGTAGCCAATCAGTCCCTAGAAGCCTCCCCACAAGGGAAGTGTTGGTTGCTTAACTGTTTGCCTGGGTCATCTAGGATGCTGAAAAGGACAGCAGGGACTTGCCCTCTGCTGGGCAGAGAAAGCCAAAAGGACTGGAAGCCTCAAGCCTGGGTATTGCATCTAGGAGACGAGAACTCTGGACTTGGTCACAACCACAAGGTTAACTTGTGGCAACTAAGTTGAGAACCACCCAAAGCCTCTGGCCATGCAGTGCCTGCATCAGGCCTGCCTCTAGGCCATGCAATCATTTTCTCACTGATGCTGCACAGAACCTTCTAGCGGAGGGGTTTTGAAAACAATGGATGCATTCAGCTTCCCAATCTGCAAGTACGCTTCCCCCCTGCTCTGCAGATAGGGAAGCCAAACCACAGTGGAAATCTCCTTCTTTGGATGTTTTCAAAGACCGTCTGGATAAGGATCTATCTGTGATGTTGTAGCTCCAGGGGTGGGGAACCTCCGGCCTGTGGTCCTCATCTGGCTGGCGACACCCCTTCATCTGGCCCTGGAAGCTCCCTCAAATGTACACTGCCTGCGGCCCGCCTGCAGACGTCTAGAAAGGAGGAAGCCTCTGGGTGCTGGATGAAATGATGACCCTTGAGGTCCCTTCCAACCCTATGGTTAAGAACCTTATTATCAAGATGGGGGTCTTGATATTAATGAGGGATGTGGGAGCTCAAAACGAGATCCTAAATGACTTGCCCAGGGCCTAACAAGAAGTCACTTTGGCAGAACTGGGAATCGAAGCTAGGTTGCCCTGCTACCCACTCTGAGGTTTAGTCACTAGCCCAGTCTCCCTGCCAGCTAGAGCAATCAGTGCAAAGAACAGGCCCACACCTGTAGCACACAAGGCAATGAAGGTATGTGCATGCTTCTTCACCATCACCATCCTGTCCGGGGGAACAGAGAGCCGGTAGAGGATGTGCGCCAGGAAGTCGTTAGGGGTCACGGACATCAAGTCCCACCTAAGTTTCTGTAGCACTAAAACCTCCCAGTCCTGAATGAAGGAGAGAAAGAGAGTTTCAAAAACAGACCAGAGTTTGTCATGCAGAATAGAGTTCACCACTAGGATATTATTATTACTTGTTATTCATATAACATTAGCGTTGTGCCTGGCACTGAACAACCATTCATCAGAGACAGGTCCCTGCCCTGAGGGGATTTTCAATCTAGATGGACAAGGGAGAGGAACAGAGGGAAACATTAATGAAGTTGTAGTGTCACAAGTTGCAGGGGAGAAGGGGATTACTATTCTGAAGGAAAGGACAGAGCAATCTGTGAGGGTGAGGAGCTAGGGAAAGCCTGATGAAAGAGATAGGGTTTGAATGGAAGGAGGGAGGGAGCAGAGCATGTGTATTCAGGAAAGGAGTTCCAGACATAGGGGACAGCATGAGAGAAGGAGCAAGGACAGTTTTGGAAGCAGGAAACTTTGGGGTGGTTGAGGGTAGTGGCAGAGGAGAAGCAAAATTCCCAGAGATTAGACTGGATGAGGAAGGTCCAACCACATGTAAGCATGGAACCTGGGAAGACATGGCAGACTAGCAAATGCTGCAACAGCTGCTCAACAATGCTTGAGGCAGAAAGAAGGGAAAACAAGCTTTTGCCAAAGTCCCCTCCCTGCATCAATGCAAGGATCAAGAGAGGAGGCAATTCATCTCCTCTTGAGGGGCTAGATCAGCCTCTGGGTTGGTCAGAGCATCTGACTCTACCCTACCTTGCAAGCCTCCTAGCTGAGATGTATGCAAGCCCCCTTAATTTCCAGAATGCCTTCTGCATCAGGGGTCTGTACAGGATGGACACAACTAGCTAGATCAGAGCTACACCGGCTGGAGATGCTCCACCACAGTCCCTGCATAGGCTTTAGGGCTATACCAAAAGACCTGAAGAATTTCACACTGAAGAATTCCTGAAACAGACTCAACAAGATGTGCCTCAGTGTGGTCCCTAAGCATTAGAGCAATGGGTACAGTGTAATAACTAAAACAGACACAGAAATAGAGCCACATGAATTCTGTGTTGTTATTTTAGCAGAATTTTGCATTTGGCCGAATCACTGCAGTAATTGCCTCTGGCAGCATGGAATAACAGCCTGAGTGAGGAGCACCATGAGCTAGCCAATAGGGTGCTGGCACTGTGAGCTGCTCGTATATATTCTGGGTCCAGAGAACCCTGTTCTGCAGCTCCTGAAGAGGAGCAGCTCATGAGCCCGCAAGGTGAGAAAAGCCCCCTCCCTGCCCACTGATAGGTCCATGTTGTACCTTGTGAGTTTTTCAAAAATACAAGATGTTCAGAACTGATAGAATGGCATGCTGGAAAATGTGCATTAAAATTGCATAATCTGCAGGATTTAGATAATTTGCATAATTCTTCTTGTAGAAACTGGATTTTATGATCACAGAAAATGGATTTCCTGGTTGCAGAACGTGGGGGGAAATGCAGAATACAGGTCCTGGTTAATAGACTGTGCCACCTAAACCGAGCTATTATATAGGCCAAATCTCACAGTCTTTGCTGTATCACAACTTCCACCGAGATGAAACTCGAGGGGAGCATCTACCATAGGACTCACTCTGTAGGGCCACATCATTTACCCAGGGATTATATATCAACCCCAACCTCCACCATCCCAAAGCACTTTATGGATGAACTATATGCAGTATTTACTCCACCTCTTACGAAATTGCACCCACCCCCCACCCCTAGGGAGGAATGGAGAAGCTGTCCCATAACAGAAATGCAACATAACATACAGCTAGATTTTAAAAGGAGATGAGAATAAATAACAAGAAGAACATGGAGTCTGGTGACTGTGTTCCATCAGAGCAGTGTTAACATTCGCTATGGCTGGTGAACAAGGATCTTCAGTGATGAAGAGTGGACAGGACCTTCATTTAAAATCTCATTAAAAAGGATGCACATCCACCAGCACAGCATCCCCTAGCCCCCAGCAGTATTGAGTCAGAAGAAAGAACCAGACCCATGCCATTTCCTGCCATACCTTTCTATAGCGGAGCCTCTTAGCCAAATTAAATGGCCCAGTTTGGGTCAGGAGCCCGAATGAAGGATGGCTTCAGGTCATGCTAGAAAATGAACTCCCGGTGCCAAACAGCAGATTCAAATGTTAACACCGCCCTTTCAAACAATGCTGCAGAGATGGCCCATATGAGCTCTCTCTTCATCCGCTGGGGCCTTTATTCTGCCATGAGTTTAATAAAAATGATGGATAGCCAATATTTGTGTGATGAGGAGAGACAAGGACTCTACCATCTTTGCTCACCAAAATTGTTTCCCCTTGTGTGCTGCCACCCTAGTGTCACTGGGTGTGGCCAAAGCTGCTTTCAATGAGTGAGGGACTAGATAGCTGCTAAAATGGTAGCTCCTTGAAGCATGAACACAGGCCATTTCTACAGCACCTTCCATTAGCTGATGCTGGAGCACCCTTTAGTGTTAGGGTCTGCTTCTGAAGAAACACTGAACACCTGCCAGTTCTATTGACTTATGGATCACCAGGCTTTCAGTACCCTCTGGCCAAGCCAAGTAAGCCTCTAGAGAACCCTGTGAGCTGGCCAGTGGCCACTGTCCCCATTTCAGAGGAGGAAACTGAAGCAGAGAGAGAGATCAATCACCTTGGCCAGGATCACACATCAAAGATATTCTCTTTTGATTAAGAACATTGCTTCCTCATTGTAAGGCCACTGTAAGATCACTTCCATCAGGAGACATAGCTTAAGAGAAATTTGGGGCCTCAGTAGATTCTGGAAGCTAAAGAGCTTCTTACATCAGTTTTGAAATCAGTTCAAATCTTATTGCCTTTTTAAAGGGGAAGCATGCTAGTGGAATGGAGGCAGGCGCCTAGATCTTTCCGTTTCTGGAGATCATAGTGGCACTTTATTAGCGCCTATGTTTCTTGCAATTATTATTTTACTTATATTTTAGAAAGAAAATACTCGTAGTTTATTGGGAGGGGGCTGATCCTGGGGCCCCAGTACAATCATACCCCTATTCCTCATCTGCTGGTTCCCAACATTCCCATCCCTTGGCCTTGACTAGGTGACTGAGCCTCAGAGGCCAGTTCCAATTCGAGGGAGTTCTATTTATCAGTAGATGACAAAGCTAGAGCCCTGCACAGGCTCAAAAACTGGACTGAGCCTGATCTGAATCCAGCTTTGAGAGGACTGGCTAATGCCCATCCCAACGCAGACAGGCTCAGTTGTGCACAATTTGTTCCAAGGGTGGCCCCGCCCCTGCCAAGCGCCGTGAGGCTGTGCGGCAGTGGTGGGACCAAGTCAGGAAAGGAGTAGGGAAATGCCTTTCCTTGTCCTTTTCCAGATGCGTCTCCCCTCCATGCCAAGTGTTGGAATGTCACAGCATTCGGCAGGAATAGGGGCTGTTGCCCAGAGAGTTCAACCCAGCCCATGTCTTATGAGGGGCTCAGTCTGGTCTCCTGGGCTCTAGAGGACGTTGCTCCTGCCTGCAGACAAACTCCAAGGGGCAGCCAAGACACAAGATTGATTTTCAAAACAATCTGTCCACGCCCATCTTCTCTTACACAACAATCCCAGTTCCCCTTGCTTGCTTAACATGACAGCATTGCTCAACCCCAATAGGCAGAGTGTCATCACTGACCACCAGACCCATTCATAGTACCTCTACGCTTCTACCCGGCCCATGGTATCCAAGGGGATTGTACAGATGTCTTCCCTGGTCGGCTAAACTAATTAGCCTGCTTTGTATATGGCCTATAAGACATGGGCAGGGGATCAGGCTCCAGACATAAATTCTGGGCATTGCTGTCTGCAGAGCAGCAGTCTTCTGTGGTGACTTGTATAATGTTAACTTCTTCATAGAGCTTTTCCAAACGTTAACCAATTCCACCCCATGAGATCAGCTAAAACATTGTTCTCCTCCTAGATTAGCAAAAATGAGGCACAGAGATGAAATCTGTCATCCAAGCTCATGAGTAAAGGTTGCAGCAGAGTTGGGACAGTGATCTAGGAATTATGACTGCCCCTCCCTTGCTCTCCTTCCCTCCAATTAGTAGACAGTGCATTAGTTCAGAGATAGGGAACCTTTGTCCTCCAGGGGGCCACTTTGAAAATTAGTACAAGCTGGGTAGGAACAGGGAGCAGGGATGCGTACCTAAGGGGCATGTCCATGATGGGAGAAAGGGCAAGGTCCGTATCAGGATCTATCCCCTCTCCTTGAGTGCATGCCTACATCTCTGCACCTTCCCCTGAGCTCACACTCTCAGTGGTTGGGGGTAGCAAGATCCAGGAATTGAAAAGGGGCCAAATACCAAAAAAACAACCAGTCACAGGCTGGATTAGGAAACAGGTTCCCTACCACAAGACTCATAACTACCCAACTTCTGGAGAACACGCTGTTGCTTGTACATCCCTTAGTCCCAAGCAGAGGGATGAAAGCTAAGCAGACAGGACAAGATGGACCCTCTCCTGGAGTCATGAAAGTCAATGTTATGAACAAGCCAATCTAGGGCACTTCATCCAATGTTAGCAATGTGGGAAGGCCCCCAGATTCAAAGACACAAGGTATGAGAGACAGCAGGAAGCTGACCCAGCCTTTCTGTAGGAAGCACTCAGCAAGACAAGATTCCTGTTGCAGAAGCCTCATGCTGCCCCCTTTGGCCTGATGGGAAAACAAGAACCCAGTTGAACCAGACAGTGCAAGGGAGCTCACCCTGGAATCCCGGACTAGAATTTGGTATCTGATGGGTGTGTAGCTTTATTGATTCCTCATATTTCCTCCTGTTTTGCTACTGCTGATTGCCTCACCATTTCCACAAACTTCCCCTATCTGCCTGTTGCATCCTCTTCTTGTCCCTGGTCTTAAAGCTCATTCATACAACACCCTTGTTAACTTACCACTTGCTTCTTAATCAGCATTTGCCTTGCCCTGTAGCAATTCAGTTACACAGCTGCTGATTCTTCTGTGTTTCAATGGCCCACCCCTTGATTAGATGGCAGAGAACAAGAAATCATTAACGAGATCATGAGATTATTAAAGAGATCAGGAAGTGTTATGAATTTCGCACAACATGGGTTTGTGCCACTGCAACTTGGAAAGAAGGCTGTGTAAATGAGCCCTTGGAGCAGAAACTCTTGGGGGACTAGCAAGGTTCTGAGCCCAATGGGGCCCTAATACATGGCTGGAGCTCTTGGCCAGACGCGAGGAAATCCTGACCCATAGGCCAAAATCAGCCTGTGGCTGTTCTTTATTTGGCCCATTTCCAAAACCTGGATCTGACCCATGGATCCAGTATCTGCCCTCAAGTATGAAGACTGAACTTAGGGGGAAGGAGTGAAGATGAAGGCATGCACCCAAAGACAGGTTACAGATCCATGATCTATACCTTCCCCATCCTCCCTTAAGCACCCAGCCCTCAACTTCTATTAATTATTATTATTATTATTATTATCATCATTATTAAGCATTTATTAGCACCAACAATGTACTGGGCACTTTACAATTGTAAGAAAGAGACACGGTCCCTGCCCTAGTAGACTTACAATCTAAGGTCGGAGGGGAAGGGAGAGATAAAGGGGGGCAGGGAACACAGGAAGAGACAAGGATACATACACGAACTGGTGAGGTCTCAGGTGCACATGCTTGGCTTAGTTACAAAGGTGTAACTAATTGCTCTGACCTATGAAGCTTGTACTAATTTGCAAAGTGGCCCATAGGAAGGAAAGGTTTCCCCACTCTTGCTCTAGCTGCAACCAAACCATGGGGAAGGAACCATTTCTCCCTCCCCTGCAGTATCAAAACCACTCAGGCTTTACTCAGCTGAAAACAGCCTCTGAAGAAGACCCCTCGAATGCCCAAGACCCAAGGCATCTTGCAGGACCTCCTTTATTAGGGACCTAACCCCGACAGGCACTGCCAACACACAAACCCTCCCACAATCAGACTTACAAAACCCTTTCCTTCCCTGACCTACTAAAACCTTCTCACTGTGTACCCCACCCCCGTCCAGCTTCTCAACTGCATGTCAGAATTTCTTAATCACTTTATCACAGGAAGAAGCAGCACAAAAGGCTGCAGCAGATAGGACAGCAAGAGTGCTTCTGCTTGTGCTCCACAAACATCCTTTTCCTGAACTTTCCCTGGCTTCTAGGCGACTCGGCCTGAACGGTTAAAAAAAGAAACCCCCCCAACACAAATGGAAAAGGAACTATTGTCTCTCTAGTTCGCAGAGCCTGCTCGCTCTCTCTCTCTGGAGAGGGCCGCTGGCTCTTCCCAGCTCCAACTGCAGCTCAAGTTCCTGCAGGATCCCCCGTGAACTCAATTGCTCTCGTCTTCACTGAGGTCTCTGTGTATGGAACACATATGCCCGGGGTGCGAAGCCAAGCCAGTCCGTGGCTTTTTCATTTGGCTCCTTTTCGGTTCCCGGATCTGCCTTATCGATCCAGTCTAGTCCCCAACCCACAAGAGCAAGTTCAAGGCTCAGGGAGCAGAGATGAGGGGCATGCGTTAAAGGATCTAGAGCACCAATCTATGATCCAGACCTTCCCCTTTCTTCCCATGTCTTGAGCACTCCCTTTAAGCAGTTTTGCCCCCAGCTCCTGTCTGGCCCAAATGGAGTTGCCACCTATGCAATTTTTTAATCAACACTTGTATAAAATACATGTTGCAGGGCCTGCACTGGCACCTAAATGCAGGGCCTGCACCAAATGTTTTTCATACGTGTTCCTTAAACACTGCATAGTTAGGCCTTAAGCTTTTCACTTTTTCAGAAGTGTTCCTTAAAAAATTTGCATAGTTAGGCCTTAGGCACCAATGCAAGGCCTGCAACATGTATTCATAAGTGTTCCTTAAAAATGTGTATGGGTGGCAACCCTAGGCCCAAAGAGCTTGTACAAATTCTCCAAGTGGCCCATAAGAGGGAATACGTTCCCCACCTCTGGTATACACCATCAGAATCAGAGAACCTAATAGCGCTCAATGTGGATTCAGTAATTCAGGTTCCCCTATCCATCATGCTGCGGCTTCTCCTGCAAAGAAAACTCCAAAATATTGTCTTATCTGAAGGGGGGCACGGTGTTTATTGTGTCTCAGCTGCTTCCAGATCAAGCAAGCTGTTTACAAGCCTAGCGATGTTTTTGCTAATTTGCAGCCCTGTGGCTTGAGCTGAGATCTGAGAGTCAAGCTGGGTTCTCCCCCTTCTGCTGCACCATCAGCACTAATAAAGCAACACCTGCGTAACCCCCAAGGCCACTGATGAGTCTGCACAACTCAGTGGGGAAAAATCTGTTGATAGTGCCCTGAGTCAGTAGCCGTCAACAATTTTAGGCCACACCCTTTTCCTCTTGTCTGTGGTGCCTAATGCCTCCTTGGCTCTCACATATACATACACTTTGCCCCATAACAGCATAGCTATAACAGGGACAGGCAGCACAACTGTACCGGGGCCCATACTTCCTGGTGCAGCTATGTCCCCTGCCACTGGGAGGGCAGACAGAGGGGGCCCCATACCATCTTCTACAGCACTGCAACCTAGCTATGTCCCTGCTTCCCCTCTTACTTCCTCCTGCCCTCCCTCCCTCTCTGTCCCTCCATGCCCCCCCATTCACCCCTACGCTCTGTTGCTGCTGCTACTGTTAATTCCCCTCACTCTGAGCCACTGAACTGGGAAGCTTTCGAAACTGGCACCAGCTTGGCTGCTTCTGAACCATTAATTTGGATTGTTGCGGCAGCCAATCAAGAGTTTGGGTGTTAAACGAGCAAGGGTGGTGGTGGTGGTTTGTGGCTACTGAGTGGCCGCTCGGGTGGAGGGCATGGGGAGGTATTCTAAAAGGGCGGCAAAAATAGGTGGTTCCTAGCATGGCAGCCACCTTGCACTCCCTCTGCTACGGATCATGGGGGAGGGGGAAGGCCTTTGAAATTAACACGTCCCCAAAATTGGGAGGTTTGAAATGGACACGTCCCAGAAATTGGGGGGGGAGAATCGAAATTGACACGTCCCAGAATAAGATCAAACCCCAGGATGTGATATACGGTAGGAAGCGGTGAGGGAACCTTTCCAATATCAACACACTCTTTGGGTGCCTTTAGACAGAACGAAATGCGTGTGTGTGTTTGGGGACGCGAACACATGTGAACGTGTTCTAAGCATTGTGACTAATTTCCGCCACACGTTAGTCCCTCATCAATCACCCTTTTGCCCCTCATCAAACACCCAAATGCAGCCCAGATCTTTTCTGAGCATCACATGAGTCTTTTTAGGACTTGGGTGTCCCCAGTTGCGTCGAATATAATAATAATTTATTAAGTCGTAACCAAAGGTCAAAACTTAAAAAACAAACAAAAATAAAAACATATAACATCCATTTGTAGGAATTTACAAAGACAAACCACAAAAGCCATTATAAAGGTAAGATCAATTCATGATAAATTCATGATAAGCATAGAGACAAACTTACTCATTTAAAAATAAAAATATGAAGTAAATATAAAATGACAAAGCAACAAAATAATGGAATGCAGCACAAAAAGGAGTAAAGTAAAAACTACAAACTGAAATAAAACAAAATGAAATAGTGGGGAATCACCATCAACAGAAGCCATCCCTACATTTCCAGAGCATCTTGGTTCCTTTTAATCAGAGCAAGAGCCATTTTAGCAAATTTCTATTAGAATAATCATTTTTAGTTGTAGCCAGAAAAATTAATAATTGTTGAGATGGCCTGTGAGTCTTATTCTGTATCACTGGAATCAAAAATTTCTGGCGATACACTTCGGTATGCAGACAATGGAATAATAAATGTAGCAGATCTTCAATTTGAACAAGATTTCACCTGCATAATCTAAGGGCATACGGAAGCCCTTTCCATCTCCCAGACAACACCCTGGAGGGGATAAGATCCAATCTAAGAAGGGTTAATGCTATTCTTAGGACAAAATTGTCCAGAACCGACAAATAAGGTTCCAACCCGGGAGCTTTTTTAAAAAGTTGATATAGAGGAGCAGATTTTAAGTTGGCAATTTTTCTCATGTCCGCTAAAATAGCCAGATCTACCAGTTGTCTATGGAACACAAATTTTACCTTAGAATTGGATATGTGCACTAATGCCTCCACAGTTTGCCCAGTCAAGTAAAATAAGTTTCTTGTACTACTGAGAAATAAGAGTGGAAGATGTACATTCAGTAAGGCAGAGGTGAGGACGCCTGTCTTCAGATATGCTCCTCACCCTCAACCAATAAGAAGCATGGGCCAAATCAAGTTTTACTGCAACTGGCAAAACACCAGTTTCAAGTCCCACAAGACTAGCTGGAGTATTCTTTGGTGCAGATAGTATCGCACGTAGGAAACGGTCTTGAAAAAAATCCAGTTTGTCCCTAAGGAAAGCTCCCCAAATTTCAGCACCATATAGGGCTTGCAGGCTGGCCTTCAAATCTAGAAGCCTCAAAGTGGGAGTTATAAGCTTCCCCCACAACCCATCATCCAGAATTTAACAACACCCCCCCAATAGATTGGACCATTTTTAATTGAATAAACTCTGCATGCTTTACCCAGGATCCTGTAGCAGAAACAGTTAATCCTAGATAGCGATAGTTCTGTACCTGATCAAGTCTGGTATTATCAAGGACCCAATGGTATTTACAAGGGCTCTTAGACACAAGAAGAACTTTTTGGTAATTGATTTTTAAGTGGTTGTTTTTAAAAACAACAACCAGGGCTTCCAGGGAGTCTCTTCATCCCCAGTCTAGCATTTGACATAAGAACCATATCATCAGCATAGAGCAGAATTGAAAGACGCCTGCTCTGCACTGGGACGGGGTAAAATAAATCGCTCGCAAGTTCCATGACAATCCCATTAACGAAGACATTAAAGAGAAATGGGGCCAAGCCACAGTCTTGTTTCACCCCATCGGTGGCTGGTATATTATCAGATAGGTGCCCCTTCGATGTGAGCCAGATTCTCAGCATAGTATTTGAGTAAAGACATTGTACAAGAGAAATCAATCTCCTGTCCATGTTAGTACCAAGTACTTTGTTCCATAAAAGTACTTTGTTCCTATCTACAAGATCGAATGCTGACCTGAGATCTGCAAAGGACAGGAAAAGAACACCCCTTCTTATCCAAAAATATTTGTCTATCAAATGCGAAAGAGTGAAGCAATGATCCAAAGCAGAACAACCCGCTCGGGATCCGGCCTGTTCCTCTGGGAAATAACAAGCCACTTCTGCCCAGGCCTCCACTTTGCTTAATAAAAAACGTGCATATAATTTAGCTATTACACTAATCAGACTAATTGGCCTGTAATTAGACGGGAGCTCCATATCACCTTTTTTAGATTGGTATAATTATACTGATATTCCATCCGGCTGGGACTAAACCGCTGTAATTTATGGTTTATGGCATCAGTCTACAGATAATAGGAAGCCAACCCTGTTGCATCTAAGTTTGCTTATGCAAAAAATGGCCCTAACTTCCTGTTTGCAGTCATAGAGACTAGAGGACATGACGTTACTTTCTATTCTGTTGGACTCATTGGTTTTTCCATGATTCTTTGCATTTTAAGTCCCCACTCCCACCAAATTAAAATCTGAACTCAAACTGCTTATTTATTATCTTTGCAACATAAGAACAGAAGCCTTTTCGCGTGCTCCCAGACCAAGCACGTCAGGGGGGGACACTCCCCTGCATTGGCTGAATCTGCCCTCTCTCCCCCTCTCAGCAGGGACTCCCTTTCTGTCATCCCTGAGGGGCTGCAAGCACAAACGACTTGTAGGGAGAGTGGTGAGAGGGAAGCGCAGTCAGCTGAGAGAAAGATCAGCGGGGCTCACTCTACCAGGGCTTTAGGGCTGGAATTTAGGGCATTTTCACATGGAGAAACTAGTCCAGACTAGTTTACATAAACTCTGGTGTTTATTAGTCCGTGCTAACAGAGTGGTACCTTTTGGCTAGACAATCTAGTCTGGACTAATTTCTAGTCCGGATTAGCTGTGTGAACAGAACATTGTATTTAGTACGGTTCTTAGAGTCTCTGTGGCTCTCCCTCCAGATTCTGGATCGGCCTCTGCGGTCGGTCAGGGGCACCCTCCTTGCGGCTCCCCAGATGTCAACCGAGGAGGGCGTTCTCGGTGGCCACTCCATGGTTTTGGAACTCCCTCCCGTTGGAGGTCCGCCTGGCCTTAGACCTCCCCTCCTTTCGTAGACAGTGTAAGACCTGGCTGTTCCGACGGGTCTTTTCCGAGGGAGACAGGATGGGTGGGTTGAGTTAGGGTGGGTTTTTTAATTTTAATGTGGGGTTAATTTTATAATTTTATATGTTTGTAAATGTTGTTAGCCACCCCAAGCTGCTTGTGCAGGAGGGGACGGCATACAAATGCAAAAATAAATTAAATAAATAAATATTTCAATCCTGTGCTGCTTTTCGATTGTCCCATCATGATGTTTTCTGTGACTGAAACGTCACTTCATGTGATCCTACAAACAATAGAGGCATAAAATGCCTAGAGCATCTGTAAGGGCTTGCTGTTGCACTCTGCGGCAATAAGTACTGGATAGTCAACTAGTCCGGACTAATAAGCACTAGTAATTCAGGCAGACGTTAGTCCAGACTAGTTTAAGAATGGTTGTTATAAACCCCAGTGATTGGGGTTTTATAATAACTGTGCTTATTCCTTAGTCTGGATTACTAAGCACTGTTGACAGCGTTCAGACAGACAACCTAGTCCGGACTAACTGTCCGTGTGAAAATGCCCTTAGTGGAGTTGGAGGCAGAAATGGCTTGGAAAGAAAATGTAAACAGGGAATCGGGGGGTGGAGAGGCTCCCCTTCGTTGGCTGAATCTGCCCTCCCCCAATCAATACAATCTGCCTGCATGAAAGAGCACATTAACAGGGGCTATGGTGAAATTATGGGGTGTGTGCAAACCCACTGCAGTTACGCACATAGACAAAACGGTGCAAAAAGCAGTTGACATTATTGCGTCCATGAAAAGGAAATAAATGAGAGACACTTTGACTGGATGAGATGTGCTGTCAGTCAGAAATTTTCTTTCCTGTTAACATCTACTTTCTGCGATGACGTTAATGTAACATGATATTGACAAGTACGTCAGAAATGCATGCTGGGATATCATATGGGAAACTGACTGGAGGGTGCGCGTGCGTCCTTCCATCAGGGGGCAGTATTAAACACCAATTGCCAATATGTGTAAGCAGTGCAACATCACAAACACTTGTTCAGAGAAGGGTGTTAACACCCATTAAACACATATTCAAACACCAAAATATCTTCTGTCTAAAGCCGCCCTGTGATATGGAGCTGAAGGAAAGCACAAGAGAGTAGAAATTTGGGGGGTGGGGAGAAGCAAGAAGAGAAGCTACTGGCACCCCCTTTCTATGGAGAATCAGCAGACATGCAAAGAGAGACAGCTGGCTCTCTGGAAGCCAGAGGAAGAGCACACCACCTTCCATTTGGTGCAGTGCCACTGACAACTGCATCCCCTGAGCATCAGTAAGAAAGAGAAATTGCTTCAAGCAGCTGCAGCAGAAACTTTATGTGAACTAGGAGCCAGAGCTATCACCTCTCTAGGACCATGGTTTGCCAACCAAGCAATATGGTGTTTCTTACAGAACAAGATGCCCTTGTGGTGGGGCAGCTAACAAATGAACAAAGAAAGCAGGTTCTATCAAGCCAAAGGGGGCTGCAGGACTTGCAGGCTCTTCCCAATCATCATGACGGCCAATTGCCACCCTCCCCAAGCAAGAAAGGCCTCCAGCCTCGTGGTTTCACGAAAAAAGGTAGGGTAGATAACGCCCATTGGCGGAAACCCAACTTCCTCCAAGTGGATAAGTTTCATGTTGCCTCATTTCCTTCTACCAAGAATAACTTCATCAAGAATTTCAGTGCTGAGCTGATGCCAGGCATCCTCTCCAAGAGTGAAGGAAATGGGACCTGCTGTGAAAGGGAGCCAGCTTCCCTTACTAGAGCCCAGGAGAGCAGTCTGGATGTTATCATGATTTGTGTCGTCGTAAGAAGTCAGGATGCAGCTATTGTCCAAACTTTGATGAAGAAGCTTTCTCCTTCCCTTCCCCACCCACTTCCCGCTGGAGGGTTGTGAAAGAAGAGAAGCAAGGGACATTATTAGCACACAGGAGGAAACCAGCAGCTCCCTCTTGTGTAAGTGGGGCATTAACTCCGTCGGGCCCAGGGGTGACTATCTCTTTAGCCAACAATACCCATTAAGAGTTTCCAATCCTTTTTAGATGGTGGAGTGTGTGGTCCATCAAAAGGAGAGTGGGGGACATGCTTTAGTAGTACACACCCACCTGAGATAAAGAGTGTCTCAAGCAGAAGGTTGGGGGGGCAGAAGACAGAATCACTTTCAGATCCTAGCCTGACTCAGGAACTTTCAGGTATGAAGTTCTCCATTTCTAGGCCACATTGCAGCTTTGAGGTCACCTGCTCCCCTTAAGGCCATGGCAGTTCAACAACTGGAATGCTTTAGGGATGATTGTCCCTAGAAGCCAATGCTGTTGGGTGGGTAATCCTTTGCACATAGGCCACAGAAAGAAGGAATGCATCACAACTGGATGGAAAGTCAATCTTCCAGCATGTTCGGCATCATGCGATTGCCCTGGATTCATCTCAGTGGATACTGTCTCTGAAACCTGATGATGCACGTTTAAAACACCAGCATAGTCAACCAGGCCAGTACCAAGCACAGCACAGAAGAAAGTACTCAGATACTATAGGGAGCAGGGACAATTTAAGAACCGTGATACATGAAGAAGAGGTGTAGGGTCTCACTATGAAGTGTGCCATTTTGTTCTGGTATCATGAGTGGGAGGAGCTTAATAGTATTAATTTGCTTGCTCCACTTGACAGTGGAGATAGCATGCTATTTATGCACTTTCTACCCAAGGTCCCTGAAAAAAACTTGAACTGTTTCTGCCCACACTGAGGAGCCATGAAGATTTCAGTGGGAAGATTTAAGAGTAAAAGAAAATCTCAGAATATGAGCATTTGCTGCCAGCAAGCATCTGCTGATTTGGCATTTTCCAAAGTCAAACTGGTCCCAGGATAAACCTGGAAAGGTTTAACTCGTAGACCCAACGCAATTTCATTCTGCACTGAAAGGCAAGAGAATTAATCCAGCACCTGTTTGGTGACCCGTGTCCAGCGGTATCAGCCCAGTTCTTAGCAGACAGGTGTTTGCATCATAGAAAGAGCTACCATGGGTGCTAACTGGCTGTCACTGTAAAAAGACAAAGAACTGCACGGGTCAGGACAACTGGACTCCCTGGTCAACCCTAGAGAGGAGGCACTGCAGGCCAGGGATAAAGACATAGTGAGCAGGGTAGCTTGCCAGCTACAGATCCGACTGAATCTGTGCATACATCCCATCTCAGCAGATGACAACTGGACCACCTTCCCACTTCGATATTCAGCCTGCTGTGTCTGTGGCATCCCCAGGCTCAATGGAAAGACTATGGATGGCAGCTATGCCCCTCCCGACATCTAACAAGGTTTCTGGCCCCAAGAAGAATGCCTTATATGTTAACTCTGAGGGGAGTCACATGCATGAATCTCACCAAAGAAAAGGTTCCCAAACTAGGGGGTCATGACCTCAAGTGGGGTCACATCATCTGCAGATGCGGTCATGATCCTAACCAATATCGGATATGCTTTGCATGGCTTTGTTGCTGTCTGGGGTCATGGGGATTATTAAGTCTCAAAATTAGAGGTCATACAGTTTGAGAATCTCTGCCCCAAAGTTTCAGGGGTCAAGGTTCAGCCAGAGGTGAATGTTAACTCATAGCAAACAAAGCAAATGGGAATGGAAGTTTAACACCCAACAGGAGTTTCCACTTCAGGGGAACTAAGCAAAGTGCTGCATCGCACACTTAGGGACAAACTTGAAGGTACCACCCACCTGTAGTGCCTGCCTGGGAGCCTCTTACACTTGCATTAACAAAGCAGTAACAATCCTGCATGCATCAGGAGAGAAGAAACAAAGAAAAGAGGGGTTTCCCCAACCCTCATTTGTACTTGGAAAAAACATGATTGATTCGTTATAAACTCTGCAGTAACACCTTTCCCTCCTACCTGAAACCTCTGTGGACTTATCACCCACCCTGGGGTCAAATCACTCCTAGATCATGTCAACAACTCCTACCCAGAAAACCCCAGCCAGGTGGTGACTAACCGTGTGGGGCTCTACCTATCAAACCGTCTGTTAACACACTCCCTCTACCAGCACCGACTACTATGAGCTCCAAGGAATAGAGCCTGGTTTCTCATGCTATGATGCCATCTGAGTGGATGGAACCCAGCTTGTCCAGATTCTACCTGATGGAGCAGAAGACTATTAGCAAGCCTTGGTTAAACTTAAGCCTAGTAGAGGTTGCTTATTTTCTTCCCCTCACACCACTCAAAAGTGACTCCATACATATTGCCAGGGCCCAGCCTTCAGGGTTCCACAGTGGTACTAGCTCAACGCTGGCCCACACTGACCCATCATAGCGCTAACCCTTGCCACTCACTCCCTTCCTGATTGGCTTCTGCCAACATACAAGGCTGGCTGATAGCAATAGGAAGCTAGGTAGAGCAACTCTCATCTCCCACGCTGCTCCGTTTCCAGCCTTTGTTTTGCTCTGCCCTGACCCCAATCTGGTTCCCATTTCTTGCTTCTGTTTCCCTGCTTTGCCCTTATCCTGACACTGAGGCTGTGCCCCAGCCTCCGCCCACATCTCCCATCTCTTACATGTATGATCCCACACTGCTTCCCTGCACCTCTTTCCATCACTTACTCCCTTGGGCTGTAAGCACAAAGGATATTCATCTTGGACCAGTGCCTGTTTGCAGCAGAACTTCGGCAGGCTACACCACAGAAGCCTGCCGACAGAAAGGCTGGCAGCTGTAGAGATTCAAATCCCCTATCACTCCTAGGCTAGTCACCCATTAGCAATAATTGCCCTGCTGCTTTTCACCCATTCTTTGTCATGGGGCCTTTGGTCCTTAGGACTGTTAATCTGGCACTATTTACCCATGCTACATGCATTTGAAGAACTCAGCCCAGGGGACTAATAAAATTCAGCAACAGGAGATTTGGGTTTTTACAGCTTCATGATTCTGCCTTTCTGAGGTCCATAATCCACTGCAGTAAGTGGGGAAATGGTATCAAGTTTACACAGACAAATGCAGGCATAGAGGGTCTAAGGTGAGGAATACCAGGCAGGTTCTATGCCCACCAGAGCAAGGAAATAGGAAGGGTGTTTGGGCAGTGCAGGTGCGAAAATAGGGAGAAGATACCATCGTGTAGTTATGTTGTCAAACAGAGGCATGGGGAGGGAGGCTAAGAGAGCTGGGTAGTGGGAAGGAGACTGATATGCAAGGTGGAGTGGGGTGCGAGGTTACCAGGAGTTGCCGTGGCGTGACAGAATGGTCGGTATAAATGCAGAGCTTCTCCACAGTCAAGGGCATGGTTTCGCGCAGCTTGGAAGCCAGGAGCATGCAGACAGCCCCTAGAAGCTGCAAGTTGTTTTTGCGCGTGGGAACTGAAGACAGGAAGCGATCCACATAATTCATGGCTAAGGGGAAGACCTCCTCTTCGCACTTCTGCTCCTCGCACACCTGTTCAAACCCAACCAAGGGGAGAAAGCTTTAAAAGACAGAATCCAGCAGTGCCTGTTTGCAGCAGGATTTCCAAAACACCAGTTAGCCAAGTGTTTTGTACTTTATAGAGTAGAAGGATGGTCTAGTGATTAGGGTGTTAGACAGGGGGTCATGAGACCCAGGTTCAATTCCCTGCTCTGTAGGACCTTGAATAAGTCACCTAGTGTGTCTGTTTCTTGCCCATAAAATAGGGGTAGTAGCATGGAACTGCCCTACAGGGAGATTGTGAAGATAATTATGAAAGGGCCAGTTTGCCTAGTGGTGATGAACTTGGGATGGGAAACCTGGGTTCAAATCTCAACTTGTCATAAACTCCCTGGGTGGCCTTGGGCAAACTGCTGTTTCAGTCTCAGTTCCCCCATCTGTAAGATAGTTTCCCCATTTGTAAAATCTCATAAAACAGGAAAAAGGACCTACCTCACAAGGTTGTTGTGAGGGTGAGCTAGATAAGGGTTGTAAAGCACTTTGAACACTGAGAGTGTTTTCAAATGTGATGGTGGCCTGCTTTGCCACGCTCTGATCCAGTGTGGACTGTGGGTCACCATCATGTTAGTTCCTGACTGCCAGATGTTGGCACAGGATAGGTCCTGGCCATGGCGGTGGCTAGCCCAGGCTGTGACTCAGGGAAGTCTCCAAGTCTCAGCCTGTGCTAGCCGCCACCATGGCCAGGATCAGGCTGCCTGACCGGGAGCAAAGTGGGCTTTCAGGTTTGAAAGCCCACTTTACTGGATCCAGTCAGGACTTATCCACCCACCCCGCCATGGTTGCCCATCAGGGGAGGTGGTTCTGCTGCATGCACCGCAGGGGCAGGGATAGGCAGACGCACATTTGTGCATCTCCCCACCATCCCTGGTGGCCGGGCCCCCGTCACATTAGTTGGGGGCCCACCGAGTCCCGGCCGCAGTGGCTGGTCATCTCCAGGGAGGATAAGTTCGTGGCAGTGCCTGAGCACCATCATGTTAGTTTTTACCCATAAAGTGCTACAGAAATAAAATAAAATAATAATAATAATGTGTTAGATGCTATAGGGGACGAAGAAGAAGAAGCTTTTTCATCTGATAATCTCAAAGCACTTGAGAATTTAGGGGCCAAATTCTCTACTGAGGTAAATCTTTTGTGCCTTAATAATTGCCTCCCTCCATCTTTGGGTGGTAGTGAAAGCATTTCTCCTTCTGTGAAATGGGTATAATGAAAGAGCATGGAGGTTTAGACTAACATTTGCCAGTGTTCAGTAGTTCAGAGCAAGTCCATTTCATGTTCCTCAGCTCAAGACATATTGGGCCTCATTACCAAAGGTGTTAGTACCCACAGGCTCCATTCTCTTGAAATGAAATGGTGGTTGCTCAGCACCACTGAAAACCAGTGCCAAAATCCCCAGGATCTGTGCTCCCTTTAGAAAATTCTAGCCTAAGACCATGATCCACGAACCACTTACTCCAGAGTAAGTGGTTTGTAGATTGCAGCCCAAGTGACTAGCCCAACAATGTCATACAGAGAGTGAGTCGGGGCAGAACCCAAGCAGCCAAACCCTTGGCTGTCCTAATCTCCGTCTTGCCAGGGCAGGACTAGGATCCAGGAACCTTGCTCTCTAGTCTGTTATTCTGGCCAGTTAGCCTGTATTACTAACATGCTGTGCACACTAATATCCTTATTTCAACATCATCATAAAAATATTGAGGGGGGTTTCCTCTTAGTACAGCTTAAAAGATCATTATTAGCTAATCACTTTTCCTCTGTGGGCATGCTCTGAAAACCCACAGAAAATCCCAGGCATTTTGCCTTTTTTAAAAAAATCCCTCAACCTCTTCTTTTCTCAAAAGTTTTGTTTTTTAAATTATTTTTAGGGTCAAATTTTAGACTCACTGACATTCAAGGTTTGCTCTTAATTGCTCACCCCTTATTACAGAACATCCTTTATCAAACACCAAAGACAGAGACCCCAAATATACTTTGGACCCAGTCCTAAGAGGAACTGAGGCCTTGAACTCAGGGATAGGGAATGCTGGCTCAACGGCAAGGTTTTATTTGCCCTCTTTCTAATTCCTGTATCTGGCCCAAGGATCCAGTCCCTTCCCTCCAGAACTGAAGGAACCGAGAAAGGGAGTAGAGATGATGCATTCGAGAATAGGTGATGGGTCTAAGGGTTGGATCTATGATCTGGATCCCTTCCTTCCCTTCTGCTGTCCAGAGTATGCCTAGTCCCTACCCCAACTCTTATCTGACTCATGGAACTTGTACTAATTTTACTAATTTTTAAAGTGGCCCCCAGAGGGAAAAGGTTCCCCACCCCTGCTGTTGCTGACTTATAGAATCGGTCCCACAGCCCTCTCTCAGAAAAGGAATCTGAGCAAGAGAATAATAACTTTTAGCCAATGTTTCTTTTAAAATGGAACTGGGTGTTTTTTTAACGACACCCCAGAAAGCAGGGGAGAAACCCAGGGTGATTTAAATCTGAGTTTTATTTCTCCCTTGTGGGTGCTGTAGTCTCACTTTCTCTCAAGCCCAGAATCTTTAGTGCTTGATTTAAAAAAAAATTAAAAAATTAAAAAGAAGTCTTCTAACTCACTTCTTTTTCAGACATATTAAATGTTAAAGTTTGGATTCATTGTTAACTTAAAAGAGTAGAGGGACACAGGATTTTTTTTTAATCCATGCTCTCTTTTTCATACACACCCACACATTATCAAACCGACACTGTATGTTGCTGTATGGGGACAATTACATTTAAGTCTCGAGATGGGGTCAAAAAGGCAAAACTGTGTGGATACTACTGGCTTAATTCAGGTCTCTAGAAGAGCTTTTCCGAGTACTGGGCAGGAGATGGGGATCTGGCGACCCCTAGAGGCAAAGTCATACACTGGAAGGAACAATTGAGTGTGCTGGGGGCTCCTCTTATGTGCAGGGTGCAGCAACACCCCATGCACCCAGGGGGAGATAATCGCCTCCAGAAATAGAGCTAGAGGAACAAGAGCCTCTTTCAAATCTCTCCGCTCCCTTTGATAAACCAGCTCCTCAAAAAGTCGACTCCCACAAAGTGAGCCCCCCCCAACCAGAAACTTCATCCCTTCCCAAAAGATTCCTCTCCTCTAATGCTCAACCGCGCAACTAGGGACACCCAAAGATTGCCCTGAGCCCGCACACTCGTCGTCCCTCCCTTTATTGGCATTGGACTGAACCCCGAAACCAAGCTGGTTTACCCCCAATCCCTCCCTAAAATAACCTCCTAGACACCCCTCCCGCGATCGATCCTACGGATCCGACTTCCCAGCCATCCGCCCAGTCTGTGCTTAGCCAGAGGGGGAAGGAAAGCGCTTGGAGGCCGGCTGGGAGGTACGTTTCTCCTCCAGGGGAGAAACGGGCACCGGGCTAGACGGATTCCCGTACCTCCAACATCCAAAAGGCCAGCATCTTTCGCATATAGGGCTTGATCTCCTTCTGCACGCACTGGAAGTAGGAGCACCGGGGGCTGTAGCGCTCCTCCTGGCTAAGCAGGTTCTGCAATACCCGCCGGTCTCCGAGCAGCCGGGGATCTTGCTCAGCCCTGGGCACACGGGGATTTCCCTCCGCGCACAGCAGCTCCATGTGCCTGAAAATCTTGGGCAGGGGTGGAAGAAAGCGGGGACGGCGGTAGCAGCGAAGAAGGGAGGGCAGGGGGGTCGGGAAGACAGTCACGGGGAGACACTCACAGCCGGGGAGCCCCAAGCACCAGCCCCAGCGAGATGTCTCCCCTCTCTGCACCGCCCCAGCTGCCCCACTGTACTGACAGCGCCGGCTCCGATTGTAGCAGTCTTTAGAACGTCCGTATGACAGGACGTTAGAAGGGGAGGAGCCACGTGTTGAGCCCTCCTCATGGGGAGGGAGAATACAAGAAGGCTAGACTTGAAGACCCCTGGGCAGGGCAGCTGCCATCTTGGGGGTGGAGAGTTTCCCCACCCCTGCAAGCCACAAGTGGTTTCCTCCTGACCAGAATTTTCTCCCCTGCAGGCAATGCCTGCAGACCTGTGCCCAGCCATGCCTCTTCCCCCTCACTTCTTCTCTGTTTGCATGATCTGTTGCTTTCTCTGCAGCTACACAGTCAGTGAGGAAAGTCAAGAAGCTAATTGGAGGTCATCCAACGGGAACACCAATGGGGGTTGCAAAGAGACTGTACCACCAAGGCAGGGTTGCATTGCTCTAAAATGGCATGGCTTTAAAATGGGGACGTATGAAAACGAATGGCAGCGAATGCCCATTGGAATCACTGGGAGAGTGGGAGTCATGCGAATGCCCTTTGAAAATAATGGGGCTATACGAATGCCAATAGACTTGAATGGGCTCTATTACAAATAAAAGCCTGCTGCATCCAAAACGCGGAGTGGATCCATCCAGGGAATGAGTCAGAGAGAGAGAGAGAAAGTACATTGACAGGAGGAGACAGGGTGAAATCATAGAAGAGTTGGAAAGGACCTCAGAGGTCATCTAGTCCAACCCCCTGCTCAGTGCAGGAAATCCACAACTACAGTGTCCCTGACAGATGGCCATCAAGCCGCTGTTTGAAAACCTCCAGCGAAGGAGAACACATCAGCGCCCTAGGCAATCTGTTCCACTGTTGAACGTAGCTCTTACAATTAGGAAGTTCTTCCAAATGTTTAGCTGAAATCTGCTTCCTTGTAATTTGAGCCCATTGGTTCTAGTCTTGTCCACAGAACAAGTCTGTTCCATCTTCTATATGATAGCTCTTCAGATATTTGAAGAAGGCTATCATGTCTCCCTTTAGTCTTCCCTTCTCCAGGCTAAACATATCCAGCTCCTTCAACTTTTTCTCATAGGACTTAGTTTCCAGACCCCTGACCATCTTTGTCGCTCTCCTCTGAACCCGTTTCAGTTTGTCAATGTCCTTAAAATGAGGTGCCCAGAACTGGACACAGTACTCCAGATGAGGAATGGGGAACTGGAAATGAGTGCACACAGACAGATCCAGCCCGTGAACTGGAATGTCAGCCCCAGGGACTAGAATGACAGCCTGAGGTAGTGGAATGACAGCCCCTGGGAATGGAATGACAGCCCCAGCGCTGGAATGACAGCCCCTGGAATGACAGGCCCTACACTGGAATGATGGCATTCTGCCTCTGACTAGTCACAGTCATTATCACTATTATTAAGTGCAACAAACATGCTTGGTACTGTATGCAACACAGCAAGGAAGATGGCAACACAGCAAGGAAGATGGAATGTCCTGTTCAAAAAGCATGAAGACAGAATGCTGGGAAACCCAAAAGAAGAAGGAAGTTCTAGGGAGCTTTGCTCATTTTAAATATGGTTGTTGCTGCTATTTTTGTGTCATTCCTATGTAATTTATTCTAGTATCTGCAGGGTCTCCCAGACTTGTGAGACTGAACCCACTTCCCCATTTTTCTTACCTATAGTACTTGTGCCCCCCCCCCCATGACAAGACACATGTACGTACACCTTGCTGTTTCTCTTCCTACTCTGCCCTTGCACATTTCCCTCCTTATTCTCTCACTGACTCTCCCACTTGCTGCTCCACCATTTTGGAAATTCCCCCCTGCTCAGAATGGAGCTAGGGGTTTGGCAACCGGGCTCCTTTTTACTGTCCCTCCCACCGCATGTTTCCTTTTGCACCCATTTGTGCCGTTTGAGAACCACTAAACTCTGTGCATTCCCGGTGTAACCAGCAGTTGGTGCCACTATTGTCAAGCTGCATCAAAACATCATCATTATGGTTTGGAGAGCCCTGTACTTACCCATCAAGCAGTGCATCCATAGTGACAGCAATACATCTTAAACCGTCTCAGAACTCTCCAGAGGCTGCCAACACTGCATGCTTATTATTTCCATTTTCATATTTTTAGCCTTTTGAAAATGCAGCACCAAGCACAAGCCCCAATCACTTCAATAGGGTCCTGCACCCACATAGCGCTTTGCAGCTTGAACTTTTGTCCAGATTCTCTTGAGACTATGGGTGTTTTTAAACGAGTAAGGCGATGGAGGGGTGTGTGTGTGTCTGTGACCACAGCATGGCTCTGCCCCAGAGCACTCATGTAGATGGAGGGGAGGGATTCAAATGGGCAGCTCCCAGGGTGACTACTGTGGCCACAGAGCCAGCTCCCATGCACTCCCCCTGCTGCAGACCATGGGGGAAGGGGGAACATGCCAGATGGCTTTTGCAAGTGACATGTCCTGGGTATGAACACTGAGGAACCTGGGCTCCCCACCGCTCCCAGACAGTTCTTGTGACTTGTAACGGCCGCTTCCCCCGCCCACAGTGCCAACGGACCTGTTTGCTGGCATGGCTGGCTGCCGCGATTCGTATGGGTAGGGGCTTCATGTCCACCCGTTGCCATGGAGCTAGTTGGCTTGCCCCTTACAGAGCACTCTGGATTTCCCGGCAGTGCTCCATGCTTGGCCATGAGTGGGTGCTCCATGACTCACGGAAGCGTGAATCCAGCCGCTCCACCTTCAGACGGGCGGGCAGCTCCATTGCCCCTGGGTCACCGTGTGGGGTAGCGCCTTGTCCGAAAACACCCTATAAGAATACATTAGGATCCACTTGAAGTCAAACTTGCGAAATTCCAAAGTCTGGTTAAGCCAAAGAAATGTGCTTTCCCCAGCCCCAGGTCTAACAAATGTATCAGATAAGTCAGATTCTGTAGCCTGATAACTCAAAGGTTTTCAGGTACATAGAATATACTTGCTCAGATAAAAGTATCAGTAAGTACCTTTTGACCGTATTAACTATTAATGATTTCTTGGCAGTATGTGGTTGAAATACTATATTATATGCCCGCCAAGCTTACAATGCAATGCTACAGCAGCATCAGCAGCTCCATCCGCTGCTTTTCATTGAAAACCCTGCTGCTCTAGTGAGCTGCATGGCAACACAGGAGTGCTATGCATTGCACTGCAAGCTTGGAGCCCAGTGTGGAGCTTGCAGTACTGGCAGAGGGAGCATTTTTCTTCCCTGTTGTTCAGGTGAGTGTCAGGAATGGGGGTGCTATGCATTGCATTGCACGCTTGCATGTAATACAGTATTGTAATTACATGCTGCTAAGAATTTGTTAGTTTGATCAAAGGTAGTAATACCTTTGAGTAGTGGTAAAGGGTAAAGTAGTAGTTGTGTAAGATTCATTTCTGATAAATCGAACTTTTATAGAGGTCCCAATTATCTTAAAGTGCTATGGGGAGCAATTTGTACCCCTACCTATGGCAATCAAAGCCTGGGGCACCCTTTGTACAATGTGTTTGAGTGCCTAGATTGCCTTCCAGATTACATACATGTTGGGCATGAACATGAAGACTTGAATCAAAACTATTCTTGCAATAGCGTTGCTCAAAAGAAAGATTAATTCATTTTTTTCTCCTTTAGTCATAGAGCAACAGAATGGGTTTTCTTCAAGGTTTTTTAAAAAGTCTTAATTGAGCTAAGATCAAGCATGAGAAATTTCAGCCAGAAGATAAATTTCAGAAAAAGATCTAGATGGACAAGGTTAGGTAGGTTTAAAGTGGAATGCGCCGCTTAACTGAACCTTACCGCCTGTTACAATGCTACAACACATCAGCTGAAGGAACCATTAGATGCAACAGCCGCCCCGAGCTGTTTTAGGAGGGGTGGGGTAAAAATCCAATAAATAAATAAAATAAATGAATAAACATGCAACCAAATAATTTGATAATTAGATTAATCAGAAAATTTGATTTTGGGAAAATAAAATTGTATACTTCTACATCATCTCCTCCATTCCACTGACTGGGGGGGCAGGTTTGTTCCCTGTGAGATTTTGTAGTGCTTTATACTTTGATTTCAAAGTTGTGCCAATGCTTATAAGGTCTCAACATCTGTGACATGCTTTTGTGCACTGGGCAGCACGTGCCACTGCACTAAAGCCACTGTGGAGTACAGTGGTGGGAGATCCATATATTGAACCTTAGCTACTCCAAGTCTAAATCTGCAAGCACCACTCCCATGCATTCCTAACAGGTGCCTTCGAGTAATACAGGTTACTACATTCAGAACAAATTATGTACACAGATTTTCTTGATACCATATCAGGTATAGCACCCTCATCTGGAGCATCAGAATGTACCCTGTGATTTGCCTTGCTGGTGTCAAGCTAATGTAAGCAGGGTAGTATGTGAGCATTGACGTCGTCATGTTTGTATAAAGTTATAAACCCAGTACGAGCATAGGAGCTAGAACAAAGATTCCTAAACTCATTTGGGTTTTGCCTTCCATGGATGGGATTGTAATTCTCATGGATATTTGATATACTTTGCTAGTCTCTGTTGCTGTCTGGGGTCACAGGATAATATTAAGGTTTCAAAATGGAGTCAAGCAGGATAAATATTTGGGGAACCACTGAGCTAGCGACTGAATAAAACTTCAGATTCTTATTTATTTATTTATTTATTTATTTTATTATAAAAATTTCTTATCTCGCCCCCTCCTGCTCAGGGCAGCGTACAATATAAAAGCATAAAATACACATAAATTAAAAACAAACAACAATAAAACCATCAATTCCCCATCCTAACCCTATCCCATCCCTCCCCTTACCCATCTCTTTCACCAAACGCCTGGCGGAACAGCCAAGTTTTACACTGACACCTGAAGAAGGGAAGGCCCCGGGCCAAACAAACCTCCACTGGGAGGGAGTTCCACAACTGAGGCGCAGCAACCAAGAGCACCCTCTCCAATGTGGCCCCCCGCCAAACACAGGGAACCTCCCAAAGGGCACCCCCAGCCAACCACAATGGCCATTCCAGAACCCTGGGAGTGCAGCGGTCCTGCAGGTAGGTGGGGCCCAGGTCGTATAAGGCTTTAAAGGTCAACACCAATACCTTGAATCGGGCCCAGCAGGCAACAAGCAGCCAGTGCAGAGAACGGAGCACTGGTGTTTTGTGCTCTCAGCAGCCCGTACCCATCAGGAGACGGGCCGCCGCATTCTGCACCAGCTGCAGCCTCTAGACCATCACCTGGGTAGCCCCACATAGAGTGCATTGCCGTAATCAAGCCCTGAAGTGATGAAGGTGTGAATGATGGTGACACGGTCCCAGTCTGAGACATAAGGCCATAACTGTTGCACCAGATGTAATTTGGCAAATGCACTCCTCGCCATAGCTGCCACCTAGGCATCCAGGCGGAGCTGCAAATCAAGGAGCACCCTCAGACTATGAACTTGAGGAACCAAGATAGGGTGCACCATATCAACGATGGGGGGCTCCACTCCCTTGGCCCTCCCCACCAGCATCACCTCCATCTTGTCGGGATTCAACTTATTTATTTATTTATTTATTTATTTTATTTAATAGATTTCTACCCCGCCCCTCCTGCAAAGCAGCCTGGGGCGGCTTCCAACAATAAAATAAAATAAAAACAGTTTAAAACATTTCATAACAATAATATTAAAATATTAAAACAGGGCTAAATAATATATAATAAATAACAAGTCAGGTGGGGGAGCTAAAAACCCCTCACCCTACCCTCCCACCCTCCCCAAAGGCCTGAGCGAACAGCCAGGTTTTGCAACTTTGCCGGAATGTCAACAGGCTAGGGGCCAGGCGAGCTTCCTCCGGAAGGGAGTT